>OZ022503.1:55207611-55529872 GCA_963989385.1 Ctena decussata | reverse complement strand
CAGGCCTGGTTGTTAAAAAATAATGACATTGTTAGTTAAGATTTCATTAAAATTTCAAATATTTATATCTCAAATATCTAAACATTTTTTGTTGAAAAAATGTGAGAAGCTTTTGCATTGCAAAAGCTTCTCAAGTTTTTTCAACAAAAAATCGTCTCACATTTTTTTCAACAAAAAATATCAGTGTATTGGCTATGAAGTCATAAAACATGTAACAAGTTGATCTCTTAACAAGCTTGTTTGGCTAATGATGCTTTGAACAAGTGGGCCCTGGGCTACAAATCCTTTTGTCTACTCTTTTTTTTTTTTTTTTTTTTCCTTTTCACAAGCTTCTCCGAAGGGCGAGAGATGAATAGAAGAAGATGATATATGAATGGATGATGATACCAAATTCAGTATTTTTATTATTTATTTTTTTAACAAAATAAGTTCCAGTTTCAAATGTCAATACATATGCCTCATGAGTTATAGAACTATACGAGATATCTAAAAATACATATTACTAGATCCGTCGTAATATTGGAATAAAGATTGCGCATGACCATTTATTCATATAAACCGTTGGAAAATGCAACGAGTGAGATATTCAAAATAACAATATTATTAGATCGGTTGTGACAACGCGTAAGAATAAATCCGTTTGAGCATCCAATTTTACAAACAAACGTAGAGACCTGAGAGTTCTGTTGATTTGGACTTATACCCACAAATCATGGCTCCGAGTTTTTATTTATTTATTACACCTGAGTTCAACGGATCACTTAAAATTTCTCACAGAAACAGTTGCAATCAGCAGGGTTTCCATAATTTATACTTTTTTTTGGCGTAGATTATCTCGCAGGGTTTGCGAGCCATGGCCACTGGGTCATATCCCAGTCTACCTTGGCTCGCAATTCTGCGACCCGCATCCACGCGCCGATTACAATTTCACAATATTTAGAAAACTACGTAAACAAAGTTTTGAAGGAAGTTTAGATTGATGAATCACCCGCGCATAAACCGTTGATCCAGGAGAAGGTCTGAAGACTGGACCAGGGTCGACTATGTTTGGGTAAATTCATTCATGATAATATGAAAGGATAGTGAGGATATAGATGTTTAGCATGTTTTAGATTATATGATGACACAAATACATATGAACAGATGACACAAATACATATGAACACAAACATTAAACATCTATTATACAATAAGTTGTTGCAACGTTAACGTGTGTCAGTAGTTGAAATTGTTTAAGATGTTGTATTAGCCAGTCGTTTGATTGCTTCATGCTTAAATGTTCTAACAGATACACGCTTGATATAATTTTTTGTCGCAATGAATTTACAACACTTTCACTTGAAACCCTTTTGTTCTCGAATTTTACAGCATTTCTTTGTTTCCACAATTCCCATTTAAATAAATGAAGAATAAAGTTGACAAAGGTTTGTATGTATATGTTTTTTCTAGATATGCCAAGTATAATGTCTTGAAACTTTAGAGTGACTGTTTCCTGATAAGTTTGTGCTAGTATTGAATTTAGGGTTCTTTCTATATTTGTTAATGATTCTTTTGTAACCCCACAATAATAAACAAGAGGGCCATGATGGCCCTGGATCGCTCACCTGAATATCCTGTGATCTTAACCTCAGAGACATCCATATGACTGACAGAGTTTCACAAAGATTAAATGGAAAATGAACCCTTTATTGTGTACCTAAGGTTTTTATAAGATTTAACCTAATGACCTAGATTTTGACCCTACATGACCCAGTTCCAAACCTGGTCTAGATTTCTTGGATATGAACATTCTGGCAAAGTTATCAAAACTGTGCCTTCTAGAGTGTACACAATGTTTTTCTAAGGTTTAACCTAGTGACCTACTTTTTGACCCAACATGACCAAGTTGCACCCTTGGTCCAGATTCGTTGGAGACAAACATTCTGACAAAGTCTCATGAAGATTAGAACAAAACTGTGTCCTCAAAAGCATTCACACTGTTTTTCTAAGAACTGACCTAGTGACCTAGTTTTTGACCTGACATGGCCCAGTTTCAAATCTGGTATGAATTTCATGAAAGTAAACATTCTGACAATGTTTCACGTAGATAGGATCATAACTGTGCCCTCTAGAGTGTACATGAGGTTTTTCTAATATTTGACCTAGTGACCTAGTTTTTGACCCCACAAGACTCAGATTCAAATTTGGCCTAGATTTTATATAAATAAACATTCTGACAAACTTTCATGAAGATTGGATCATAACTGTGCCCTCTAGAGTGTGCACAAGGTTTTTCTAAGATTTGACCCAGTGACCTAGTTTTTGAACCCACATGACCCAGTTTCGAAGATGGTCTAGATTTCATTAAGATAAACATTCTGACAAAGTTTCATGATGATTGGATCATAACTGTGCCCTCTGTGCCATTCTAAGATTTATTTCTATTTTTAGCTCTGGCGGCCATTTTGTTCAGCGGAGCGGAACCGTCTGAGCAATTTTTGGTCAGAGCCATGAGTAAAACATTTCTGTGAAATTTTTTTGAAATCGAGCCATTGGCTTTAGAAACGATGATGTTTAAAGCTTTTTTCTATTTTTAGCTCTGGTGGCCATATTGTTCAGCGGGGCAGAACCGTTTGAGCACTTTTGGTAGAGGGTCTCCTAAGGAACATTTCTGTGAAATTATTTCAAAATAGGCCCAGCAGTTTTGGAGGTGAAGTCGTTTAAAGGTTTTTGTATTTTTAGCTCTGGCGACCATATTGTTCAGCGGAGCGGAACCGTTTGAGCAATTTTGGTAGAGGGTGTCCTAAAGAACATTTCTGTGAAATTATTTTAAAATCGGCCCAGCAGTTTTGGAGGAGAAGTCGTTTAAAGGTTTTTCTATTTTTAGCTCGGGCGGCCATATTGTTCAGCGGAGCGGAACCGTTTGAGCAATTTTGGTAGAGGGTCTCCTAAGGAACATTTCTGTGAAATTATTTCAAAATCTGCCCAGCAGTTTTGGAGGAGAAGTTGTTTAAAGGTTTTTCTATTTTTAACTCTGGCGGCCATATTGTTCAGCAGAGCAGAACCGTTTGAGCAATTTTGGTAGAGGGTCTCCTAAGGAACATTTCTGTGAAATTATTTCAAAATCGGCCCAGCAGTTTTGGAGGAGAAGTCGTTTAAAGGTTTTTCTATTTTTAGCTCTGGCGGCCATATTGTTCAGCGGAGCGGAACCATTTGAGCAATTTTGGTAGAGAGTCCCCCAAGGAACATTTCTGTGAAATTATTTTGAAATCCGGCTAGCAGTTTTGGAGAAGAAGTTGTTTAAAGCAAAAGTTGACGCCGGACGCACGACCGGACGACGGACGACGGACGACGGACAAAGACCGATCACAATACCTCACCTTGAGCACTTCGTGCTCAGGTGAGCTAAAAAGATGTGATATTGTTTCTATTTCGTGTTTACAAAAATGGCAGATTCCATCTGACATCCCCATGAGATGTAGCCTATGCTCTGTGAATAAGGCATTATGAATAATTTTCCAATGAAATTGTTTTTCTTTTTGACTACATGGTAAATATAAGGACCGCTCCCAAATATTTTTCCACCGTAAATTTGCATTAAAGGTTTCATTCCATTTTATTTCACATTTTGGTTGAAATGGCGGGTCGTTTAAGACGGTCTGTATTTGCTTTAATGTTACTTTTCTAGGATCAATTAGTTTTTGCTTTGAATCAATAAAATTTATTCTTGATTTTACATAAAAACTTTTAACCTGACTGCAAGCTGTATCATTCTGGGTCAGTAACTGAACCCAATCCATAGGAATTCCATTTTTTATTTTCATAAGCAGTGCTCGGCAATTTGTTTTGTCAACCAATTTATTAAATATGAGCCAATCTTCATGAAAAGTTTTTCTCTCATTATTCCAAATATCTCCAATTGTCTTTAAACCACTTTTGCAAAATGAGTGAAACCATAATGGCGAGTTTCTATAAAGAATATGTGTATTACCGCATAAATATTCATCTAGAATCGTTTCTTTTGTAAATGTGCATTTACTTTGAAAACGGGTCCATGCCGTTAATGATTCTTTATAATATTGCGGAAGTATATTGAGGTCAAGATTTTTAATACTTGAACATTTACATAAGAAATACTCCGTATTGTATTTTTCGTCAAGTGTCTGGAGCCAGTATTTACCAATCATGTTCCAGTGTTCGGGTTCTGAATGTATAATTTTATAAAGAGACTTGATAAGTTTTGGTTCTATAAAATGATTAAGATTTATCATATTTTGTCCACCATTTAATTGCCCTAAGCACATTACATTCCTATTAACTGTGGGTTGTTTATTATTCCACAAAAAGGTCCAAATCAAATTATTAATTGTTTTTATAACATTTCTAGGTATGCTCCTTGTTTCGATTTCAAAGCCAATCTGTGATATCAAAAGCGTTTTAATTATAAGTATTTTACCTTTGAAAGTCAAGTCTCGGTTTTTCCAGACTTGTATGCAGTTTTTCATTTTGTTAATTTTTTCCATCCAGAGTTCATTTTCGTCAATCTCATAACCATGCATGATACCTAAAGTCTTTATGTACTGTTTTGTCCACTTAATTTCTTTAAACTCTGGTTCTTTATTTCTCCATGGACCTGTGTATAGTCCAGTTGTTTTAGTTTTATGTATTATCGCACCAGAAGCCTTTTCATACTTTTCTAGTGTTTTAAAACATTCGGTTATTGATTCTTCTGTTATATTAAACAGTTGTGTGTCATCAGCAAAACCATTTATCTTTACTTCAACGATTTCGGTATTAGTGTGATAAGTAAACGGAAGGGGAAACCCTCTTATTTTGTTATTACTTCTTATAGCACAAGCTAATGGCTCCGCTTGTAATATGTATATAAGAGGACTTATAGGACATCCTTGTCGCATTGAGCGTGATATATCGAAATATTTACTTTGGAAACCATTTGTTTGTATACATGTTTTAGCATTTTTAAAAATCATGTTTATCCAGTTCCTAAAATTATTACCAAAATTAAATTTTTCTAAACATCTATCTGCCCATTGCCATTCTACTCTGTCAAAGGCTTTTTGATAGTCAACAAATATAATGGATCCGTTAATTTGTTTTTGTTCACTATAATCAATTATATCTTGTAAGAGTCTATTCGCATCCGAAATATTCCTTCCGGGGACAAACCCTTTTTGATCTGGATGTACCAGTTTTGGGAGAACTGTTTTTAATCTTTGCGCTAAAATCTTTGTTATGATTTTATAATCTGTATTAAGGAGCGATATGGGATGCCAGTTTGCAAGATCTTCTCTTTCTCCCTTCTTATACAATAAGGTAATAATTGCTCGGTATTGCGAAGAAGACATATTAAACGAGGTAAAAATGCATTGCAATACTTTTGTAAACTCAGGTTTTATCATGTACCAATAAAGTTTATAAAATTCATTTATAATACCATCTTCGCCGGGGGATTTATTCGATTTCAACAATTTGATCGCATTTTCTATTTCAATTTCAGTAACGGGTCTATCGCAGTTTTCTTTCTCATTCTGGCTTAAGGTGATATTTACTGAGCTGAGCAAGCTGTCTGCTTCATGTTCATCGTAACCTTCAGATTTAAATAAATTTTACTCTTAAAACAAGAAGTGCTAGGTACTATTTTTCACACCACTGTCTTTTCATAACAGTTGTCTTTGTGTGGGCACCCATGGCCTTGTGGCTAAGAGTGCTGACTTTTAATGATTAAATCACTAAGTTTCTTACCCCTGTGGTTCAAGCCCCGGCCAGGTCATCCATGTAAAAGCCAGCTCTGCTAATGGGCAGTCGTTTTTTTCACGTGGCATTCTTCTGTTTGCTTAAATTTGATGAATGGCTGGCTCAAAACAAAAAAGGCTGTAAGTTCCAAAAGCAAAAAGTTTCCTTTTATTAATACATGTTACTGTTGAAGAAATAAGGCTTCCGCAAACATAGCATCTAAATATTCAGATACATAAAGTTTTTATTCTATTATAAGACAGGAGTCTCCCCACTCCAGAACAACCCCAATAATTTAGGTTCATTTTGTAAGACAGTTCTAGATTTTGGGCAGAAAATTAGGGGATAACTGTACTCAAAATTGTCATCTGGGGAGGGAAGTTGTTGGTTTCATGGGTGGAAATTTTGTTTTATGGCAACGCGCCAGCGGAGCTGTAAAACAAAATTTCCGACCATAAAACAGACCATTTACCTCCCCAAATGACAAATTTCAATAGTTATCCCAAATTTAATGCAATTTTCACATTTTCACCTTTAAAAGTGTGCTAGTTTGCACCCATAGCAAACACATTCAGTGACGGAAAACTAGATGTCCACCAATGAGAAGTGATGTTACATAATGACGCTGGGCTTCCGATAGTATATCGCAGGATATACTGTCGCAATTTTTTGACGTTATCCAATCACAACGTCTCGTTACATTTGTAAGTGCATTAGAATCCATCTTATAGCAGTTATTACAAAAGACTGATTTAAGATATTCAGAATCATTCTGGAGGGTAAAACTCCCCATCTTACAACTGAATAAATATGATGACCTATTTCTGAGTCTTCAAAATTTAGCAAAGTTCACCAAAAATTAGGATATCAAACTAGAAAATTGTGTCTGTAAGACACAGGTGATGCCCCCTGTGCTCCCCATTAACCCTTGCACCCCTTTCTCCCTCCACCCCACCTCATCACAAATTCAAAGAAGTGTGCATGGTCTCAAACTGTGAAAACTGATTAGTCATAAGCTGTAGTATGTCTTGAGAACATTAGCTTGCTACCTATATTGTTAAAAAACATCAACAAAAGATGAAAATGCCTTAGTTCAAAACCTGCAATTTTGCTAAAAACAAATTTTTATCATAAAATATCTTCATGAAGATCTTCATTATGTCTGTAACACATGTATAGTTTTGTACATGTAACACATGTACAAAGTTTCAAAGCCATCTATCATAAACTGTGAGAGAAGTTGATTACACACTGATATCAAACACTGAAAATGACTAGTTTGAAAGCCAAAAATTTTGTCAAAATTACACTTTGTGACCTTCAAAATCTTCATGCATACAATATGTCTGTAACATGTGTGCAAAGTTTCAGCTTGATCCATTATAAGCTGTGGGAGAAGTTGATTATACACATTCTTGCTACCCTATATCACAAACCAACACTGAAAATGTCTAAGGCCGAAAGCCTGTAATTTTGCCAAAAATAATTTTTTGTCATAAGAAATCTTGAATATGTCTGCAAAATGTATGCAAAGTTTGGAATTGATCCATCATAAGCTGTGGGAGGAGTTGATTACACAAACTTGCTACCCTATATGAATAACCAACACTGAAAATGTCTAAGGCCGAAAGCCCGTAATTTTGTCAAAAATAATTTTTTGGCCATAAGAAATCTTCATGCTCATCTACAAAAACTCAACAGTGAAAATCCTGATCAAACACCTCAGCTGGGACAGTCTGATCAGGGTTTACACTGTTTGGTAAGATTTAGGTTAACCCTAAAAGTTCTATGTAGTAGGACAGATAGGTCCGAGCAAACAGTGCAGACCCAGATCGGACTGCAGCAGTCTGATCTGGTTCTGCAATGTTTGCTCCATCAACATCCTTTGGAGGCATTTCTGTTTTGTTACATCAAAGCTTTTGATTTTTATGACAATTATAGAGGATCTTAAACAAGTTGGGGAAACAGATCAAGACTATGCCGAGCATCTTTTTCGTTTTCCCCAATGACTTTAATAATTCAATAATACAAAAGCATGAATACAAGATTCTATTTATCATACAACACTAAAATAGCATTTTATTAGCAAATTTTGCACTAAAACATCACGGTTTTGCCATTAGAAAAAGCGACGTTTTTATGGATGTCAACGCAACAACATAATTTGCATATCTAATCCACTAGCTGATTATCGTTTTTAAAGCATGGCTTTATTACACTCTCAGATGCGACACCATATGATAAAAAATATTTATTTAAGGTGTCCCAATTTTTAAAGCTTTTATGGTAGAACAGTGGCATTAAAAGACAAGAGAGAGAGACCAAGTAAAAACAATAAATAAGCACATATCACAGGTATACAGTCACGTGAAATATATACACAGCATTCTGAAGATATAGAAACATCCCCATTGTGTGGTTGCCAGCTTCAAAAGAGGGGGTAATTTTCAAGAAAGAAATTTCTTCCCTTTTTACAGTAAATCTCAACTCCAAAAGACAGTCCACATTAAAGAATAAAAGAGCAAAATTCTTGAGCCACAGCATGACAAAACCAACAAAGTGGCATGTGCATCATGAAGACTCAGATCAGCCTGGGCATCTGCCTGATCAGAGTCTCTGTTGTGTGCTTAAAAAGTAGTTAAGGGTCTAAGCTCCCATCATGCCAACAGCATAGACTCTGGTCAGACTGGGTGGGTACCCAGGCTGATCTGAGTCTTTGCTTGGCACACATGCCACTTTGTTGGTTTTGTTGCAGCTCATATTATTTTAAGGTGTATGGGTATATCTCCCAAGGTTTTCCCCAGTTTTTCGAAGGGAGACCATTTTCATGATTACTTGTTGGCTTCCCTGGATGCCACAGCTCTTCCAAAATAGGGTCTACTTAGGAAATTATTTGCTTAAAGGGAAACAAATCTCTTAACTGTTCATCCATCTTTGGTGAATGGAAAAAGGTAGCATAAGATGCCAATTTAAAGCATGTTCAGTGGTAGTGTTTGGTGAAAGACATTAACAGCTGTGGGTAAATCTCATACATATTTTTAAAAGAACATCGGTCATTGGTCTTTGGCAAAAGAGAAAAGGCAAAAAAGTAACATAAGGTAAATCTCATACATATTTAAACACGTACAGTAATCATTCCTTGTATATGAACAATGTAGATCATGGCAAGATCAGACTAAAGAAGTCTGATCAAGTTGTTTTTTTATGCTAAAACTGTCATATAATATCCTGGATAAGACAAATAAGCTTGTCCTACTCTATTTCTTTGGTTATAGGACAGAGTTTTTCCCTTTCCAAAACGAACCCACAAATCTAGATTATCTTATAAGATGGCTCTAGACTTTTAGGATTGCTATAGAAGGGAAAACCCCACTCAAGCAGAATTTCATAAGACTGGTTTTTGGGGTCATTCTGGAGATGGAGAAACAGTTTTATAGTCAAATAAATATGGTATGTCAAAACCAGACGAGTGCACTATATAAATGATTGAAGTATCCAAATACTTCATGTAAATATGGTATGAATAATCTACAACTATGGCACAATCATTTCTTGGATCTAGATTTAACGGCATAATTTGCGTAACAACTCTATATCTATCTACCTGTACTGAGACTTTTTTTTAAAACCAGTCAATTCTTACCTCTCAGACCAAGAGTACATACAATTTACTAACAGCTATTAAAATCAGTAGTTTGAGATAACAGGAGTTAAAATGTAAAGGAAAAAAATGTAGGCAATGTGTCTGAACTTTTCATAAAGTGAATCTGTCTCTTTGAGATATCAGTGTTGGAGGTAACAAGACTCAACTGTAACCAACTGATTACAGTAATAGGCTTGTCCATTCATGAATTTAGACAAATTCACTTGCCTTATTGTATGTTTTATATTTTAATCTTTAGCTAAATGACAAAGAGGGTAGACCCTGATCAGACTGCTCCTCAAGGAGCAGTCTGATCTGGGTCTGCAATGTTTGCTGAATAGTCTTTGTCTAAATATTTGAATTTTTTTATGGTAATGTTGGCAGGTAGGCAGCTTCTTCTATGTAAGCAGACCCCTCTGTTGGGAGCACCCTTGTGAAGCAATTATGCTCTTGACCCCAAACCCCGAAAATCTGAACCTGCATAAATTACCACCTTATGTCTGCTCTAAACATGAGACTGCTAATAAACACGTTAAATAAACATAGGTAGTATTATACAAACACAAAACAATACAAATCCACAATATTTTTTTTACCACAAAAATATATAAAACACCCAATCTATTGGGATGGACCTGTCTGAGCAAACAGTGTAGACCCAGATCAGACTGCTCCTAAGAGCAGTCTGATCTGTGTCTGCACTGTCTGTCTTTCCTGCAACTTTTAGGTAACATCACCTAACAGGGTCATGGGCTTGTCTACATTCAAATATAGGAAAATCCTTTACTGTATTTCTTCAGTTATTAGATGGGGGTTTCCCCTTCCAAAACTATCTAAAAATTCTAGATGCATCTTGTAAGATGGATCTGGATTTTTGGGAATCTTCGGGAAGAGAAAAACCCATTTTATAGCTGAATTACATAAGACTGATCTACACACTGATGGTAAATTTGGAAGGATCAACTCCAGTCTTAATAAATAAATGTAAATATACAGATTAGTATTATTAAATCACTAAATTTTTCAGTTTTCTTTGGTGACTTTTAATGTTTCGGAATTATTGGACGATTCTTGAAGTCTTGGACAAGTTCTTGTCAATCAGCAATTTAAGGGTGGCTGTCACTTTAAATATTGGCATGAATCTTGAATTCCCAATCTATCAGATATGAGAAAATATAAGTCTTGTGAACTTCAAGCACTTTGTAGTAGTTATGGCATCCCAATACACAGAATTTTTACAGTAAATCCATCATAAATTTAAAACACAAATACCATATTAATTCTAATAAAAGCCCCTGGTCTAATAAATGCCCCCTGCCTCTTTTCCAAAATACTGCTATATTGACTTGCTCCATGTTTTCCATCAGATTAACATAGGGGACAACATGAATTCCTATTTGCTTCTCTGGAGGACATGGCTCTCCCAATTTGGGTCCACCCTTCAAGGAAAGAATTTGCTCCTACATGAGCAAATTCTTCCCTTTAAGAGCTGACCCCTACTGTGAAGGGAGGCAAAAAGGGAAAATAAAAGATTTACTTCATCTGAAAGTATATCCATTCACATTAATACTATTTATTAGAATTATTTAAGTACAGGCTGATTTACTCCTATTTGGTCTCTAAATAATGCCTGCCCCCCCCCCAAACCACTTTAGTAAAATGCAACATTCCCTGGGTGTATAATAGGATTAATACGGTAGGTTATATCACACATCATTATCACATTTTGATTTTGATTTCATGCTTATCTACCTAATCACACTATTCACACTATTCAACCATACTACAAAACCATGCTAAACAGTGCAAATACCTATGAGATGTTTAATGAACCAGCTCATCTACACCGACACTGTTTGCAAACGTTTCTGACTTAGTTTGCCAGGTATAAAGAGTTAAAATGTTTTATTTACAATAAAGCCATTAGGACCCAGACATTGAAAGCACTGTTACGTGAATGAAGTTTTTAGTTATCTCTTCTTGCACACATAAAATCATCTGTGCCGGTATTTTTTTTTTTGCTGAAAACATGTGAGGATCTTTTGTCGTGCAAAAGATCCTCCTATTTTTCTAGCAAAATAATGGCAGTGTTTTTGTGTCCAGTACGTTTAAAAATGTAACAGCTTGTTAACTAACAATGTCCATTAGTTTTAAACAAATGGACCCTGCTTTTTTAACCCTGAGGCTTTTTCTGATAAAACATATGACTAGTCTACAATAATAACTGAGCCCCAACATGCACAAAAGGTTGCTCACTGAAAATGCAAACAGTGAAGTCTCTGACTTGTGCATCTGCACAAGTCTGGTGATGTACAAGTCTGGTCAGAGTCTTGTCTGTTCAGCAAGGTTGTAGCAACTAGCTTGCATCCTGGGACAGGCTGTTCAAAGCATACAGTCAACCCTCTTTACAATGGCACTCATTACAACAGCAAAATTCTTCATAATGTCATTTTGATTTGCATGGAATTGCTAAATTGTTCTAAATATGCATTCTTTACAACAGCAAATTCAGTTTAACGTCAAATTTTTTAGATCAAATGCTGTCCTTGTAAAGAGGGTCCACTGAAATTAATTAAACAAAGTCATCAGTCAATGATTCTTTAAGTCTTACAGTCCATATAAAATCAAGTGTGCTAATATTTTTAAGCTGAAAAAATGTGAGGTGTTTTTGCACTGCAAGAGATCCTGTTTTCAGCAAAAAAGCACAGTGTTCCTGTGTACAATTTATTTGAAAAAGTAGCATCTCTGTAACTAGTTTTGAACAACCTATCCTTACTGTACAGAGATGTGCTAAGCATGCTTTTGCATGCTCAGCTTAAATCCACTAAAATTGGTAAATGAAAAATTAAAAACAAATGACAAACAACTATTTCTTCATTTTTATATCACTGCACAAATCTACATGTTCTAAAAATCAAAAACAATAAATACACTTTCATCATGAAAACATAACAATTACTAGAAGAAAAAAAACAATCTCCTTTTAAGAGTGAATGACCTAGTATCTTTTTCTTATAAACTACTCCTTCATCCATTTTCATTTATATGCATGAAATGAGCTGCAAAACAAGAAAATCAACAAAGTGGTTGTGCGTCCGGCGACGACTCAGATCAGCCTGGGCATCTGCCCAGTCTGATCAGAGTCTTCGCTGTCCGCATGGAGGTAGCTTAGTCCCTTCGCTACCCTTTGAGCACCTAGCGGAGTCTGATCAGACTGGGCGGATGCCCAGGCTGATCTGAATCTGCACTGGGCGCACAACCACATTGTTGGTTTTCTCGTGTTGCGGCTCAAATGTGAAAAGTACTACAACAAAAATGTGACAGTTTTTTCTATTTGATTCCAAATTCACAAATAACAAAAAGGGTGCTCTACAAGAAAACATAAATGCAAAGCTTTAACAGGGCAGGAAACTCAGTCATATTCGAGCCGGGACAAAGTGGCTGTGCACCCAGTCCGATCAGACTCTTCGGTAAGCACTTAAAGGGTAGCTAAGGGTCTAAGCTACTTCCTTGCCAACAGCAAAGACTCTGATCAGACTGGTCAGATGCCCAGGCTGATCTGAGTCTGCGATGGGCGCACAACCACTTTGTTGGTTTTCTCGTGTCACGGCTCATTTATCTTCTCCCACCCGAGACTATGGACATATACAACTAAATTTGGATATCACATAACACCTTTCTCTCTACACAATTCATCCTGTGGTGGATACCGTATTTCTTTGGGTATACCAGGATTTTCCGTTCCAAAACAATCTCAAAAATCTAGATTGAGCTAATAAGACAGACCTAGATTTTTGGGATGGTTCAGGAAGAGAAAACCCCATCTTAAAGTAAAGCAGAAATTTGTAAGACTGACTTAAATATTTGGGGTCATTCTAGCCAGGGGAAAACCCCCTTTTATGGCCCAATAAATATGGAAAATAATCTCCAAGACAGATCACTCTGAACTGCAAGTATTTGCCTCCCTTTTTATACACAGCTTTTTTCACAGGTAACCAATTTGCTCCCGTACGGGACTACTAAAATTTTTTCCCGGAGGAGGAAATTACTGAATGAAAGAATATTCTCCTGGATTCTTCTGTTTCAGTGCAAGGCTATTCTTTTGGGAGAATGGGTATACTTTCAAGGGGAGCAACTCTGCCATTTTCACTCTTGCCTCTCTTCTCAATGGGGGTCTACCCTTAAAGGAAAGAATTTGCTCCTGGAGGAGCAAATTCTTTCCTTTACGAGTAGACCCCATACTGAAAGGGCCTTGTCATCCAGGGAAGCAAGCAGGAAGTCACATTGATCATTGTAGGGAGTCAAAAAAGAAATAACGATGTCTCCCTTCAGCTAGTCGCAGGAGAGACAAAAGTGGAGGAAAAAGTGGAATGGTAACCCCTACACCTTAAAAACAGCCCCATATGAGAGAGAATTTCAAGCCAAGAAACCATCTTTCTTCTGTCTGAGTGATCTCCCTTTGAAGGAGAAGCTAAAGCATTTCAGTGTCGAGTTTCTCTTTTTGATCATCGCATCTTAATCTTTCTTTGGTTTTTCTTCTTTGTTCTCATCAAATGCCTGTCCATACTCATTGACTCGTGTCTTGTCTACTGGATATAACCTGATGAAAAAGAAAAACAACAGTTGTCAGAAGACAGCAAAGCACACCTCATGGGTGCCAAATTCTCACAGTTACAAAGATATACAAATATATAAGGGCACCTGCAGTGTCAGACTGAGCCATTATCCCAGAGGTATGATGGATACCTACTAAACAGTGCTCAAAGTAGGAAGCAAAATCACTGAACCATGAAATGTATGTCAGCGTGACCTCAAATTCTGTGAGGTCATTCTAAGTGTCAGAAAAACTCATTTTGCCAAGTGCAGTAGAACTTCAATGGATCACACAGGCTTGGGACCATCAAAATTAGTTCCAGCCAAAGGTAGTTCCAGCCAGCTAGCACTAGTTTCCATATAAATTGACCTCTATGGACCCAGAACCAGTTCCAGTAAGGTAGGGTAAACAAGCCATCAGGGTTTGAGTCACGGATGTTCTCCTGTACGATGTTAATCAATCAAACAGTGTTGGAGATACAAGGCAAAAATCACTGAATCACGAAATATAGGTCATAGAGACCTACAAATAGTGTGAAGTCATTTGCAGTCAGACTGAACCATTGTCCCAGGTATGATGGATATTTATTAAACAGTGTTCAAGGTATAAGTCAAAATCACTGAACCATGAAATGTAGGTCACAGTGATCTATAAATACTATGGGGTCATTTGCAATGTCAGACTGATCCGCAATGCCAGTCATGATGTTACTCAATCAATCAGTGTTGAAAATATAAGGAACTAGAGGAAGTGAGCAGGGGCTCACGTATACCCCCGGCCAGCACCACTGCCTAATGACATTAAACTTTAAACACAAAAATTTAGCACATATCAGATACAAATTTTAAAATCTGTGACCTTGACCTTTGGTCAGCAGTAGCAGCATACAGAGGATGTCCACTTATCTTCTGCAAGCTAACAGTAAACCAAGAAATATATCAAACAGTTCCATTGAAGGATATCTGAAACATTATAAAGCAGTACAATGATGCAACTGTTTAGTATGTGACCTTGACCTTATGTCAACAGCAGCATCCAGATAATGTAAATCGTTGCAACCTAGAGGTAAACAAAGTCACATACCAAAAGGTCCTACAAAAGAAGATGGGAAAAATAAGCAAATAATATAAACTTAACTTAAAACTTTAACATGGAAAAGCATGTCTGTGACCTTGACCTTGAGTCAAGGCATGTGTGGAGATGACATTTTTAGACCAATACCTATAACTATACCAAAAATAAACCAAACCCAAAAAAGGATTTGGATGACATGAGATCTCAAAACCTTAAAACAAAACATAATTATATGAAAATGTCTAAGTCAGTGACCTTGACCTCTATGTCATAGGCATTTGAAAAGATGGTACAAAATAAAACTTTGGACATATAAACCAAACTGAACAAAGAGTTTAGATAATATAAGATCTTAATAACTTAAGTGCAAAACTTCAACATGAAAAGTCAAAGTCCATGACCTAGACCTCTAGGTTACAGGCATGGGTGGGAATGGTAGAGAATAAAACTATGTAGCAACATCTATCATCATGCCAAACATAAACCCAACCCAACAAAGGGTTTGAATAATATAGAGATATTAAAAACTTTAACGCAAAACTTTAACATGAAAAGTCAAAGTCCGTGACCTTGACCTCTATGTCACAGGCAAGGAAAGGGATGGTACAGAATAAAACTTTGGTCCAATAATTATCATCATGCCAAACATAAACACAACCCAAAAAAGGGTTTGAAATATACAGAGATCTAAAAAACTTTAACGCAAAACTTTAACATGAAAAGTCAAAGTCCGTGACCTTGACCTCTAGGTCACAGGCATGGGTAGGGGTGGTACAGAATAAAACTTTGGACCATTATCTATCACCATGCTAAATATAAACCTAATCCATCAAAAGGTTTGGATTACATAAGATCTTAAAAACTTTAACGCAAAACTTTAACGCAAATGTTAACTTACAGACGGACGGACGAACGGGAGGACGGACGGACAGACGGACGAACGGACATCGGACGAAAGCTATATACCCCTCGGCATACTTCGTATGCCGGGGGTATAAAAATCACTGGAGCATGAATAAAGATCAAAGATACAGGAGTCAACATGGATGCTTTACAGCTGCTGCAATTATAGAGATATGCTATTTGATGAAGTATCAACTCTCTTGTCTCAAAGTTATCATCAAAACTAAAAAATTTGCCGTAAAAACAGTGCAAAACACCATAGTCAGTCAACCATAACCTATAGGTCACGAACATATAATTCTGTGATGCAGCTGCTGTAGTCATATGGATGTAAATATCTACCCAAGTAGATTGTAGCTGCTGTAGTTTGGAAGATACAGAGTTAAATGTAATTATTAATACTGTTAACCTGACACCGACAAGGACATTGACTATGAAGCTGATGCTGGCACTAATGCATACCCACACTATGTCCCCAAGGGTATAGCATAAGCTCTCTTTTGAATTAGTAAAGATGCACTAAAAAGTAAAGGAATCAGCACAATTTCATCAAAATTTAATACCAATAATTCTCAAAATACACAGTCTCACACCAGATTGCTATAATAATTTTCAGAGAACTCAATTTCACATGAGACTGTTATAAGAATCTTCAGACAACTTGATCTCATTTAATATGAGACTGTTAAATAATTCTGAGAAAATTCAATCTCACATGAGAATAATTCTGAGAAAATTCAATCTCACATGAGACTGTTATAATTTTCAGAAAACTCAATCTCACATGAAAATGATATAGTAATTTTCAAAATACTCAGTCTCAAATGAGATACTGTTAATAAATAATTTTCAGAAATATGAATCTCGCATGAAGAAGTGCTACAATAGTTCTTAGAAAACTCACCATCTTTGGTAGAGATAGACAACAAACACTACATCGTCACGGAAACATGCCAGTCTATGAGCTGTTGGCATGGTGATAATGAAAGCAAAGATGTCATCAATGAATGTGTTGAAAGCCTGAAAAACAGTTTATCACAAAATCACTGTAATGACTCTAAACAAGTGCAAACATTGTTGACCAAGATCAGAGTATACACTGTTTGTGATTCTGCTTTCAATATTTTTTCACTTAATTTATTCCAATTCTAGAATTATTACATTACAGTCAAACCAGTTTTAAGACGTCATCTTAATTAAAGGGTCATCTGTCTTCAGCAGCCATCTGAACGATACAATGCAAATGAACCTGTATTAAGGGGTCACCTATCTCAAGCAGCCAATTTTGTGTGTCCTTATGAGTTACCCCTTCACGACAGATTTGACTGTAAGTGCTCAGGGTGTCCAAATTTTTTTAGGGAGTTCCTGTATATACAGTAATATTCGGCTATTCAACAGGTTTTTCCGCTGTATGATAACCTGAAATATCAGAATCAGTTGCATAATTCTGCTATAAGATTAGTTTTTCCCATTCAAAACAACCCAAAATATCTAGATCCATCTTATAAGATGGATCTAGATACTTTGAGTTGTTTTGAATGGGAAAAGCCCATCTTATAACCAAATAAATATGTTCATAATATTATGTGCCTCGACATGTGAAAAGACTGCTAATGCCAATGCTGACAGCAAAGATCAGTCTGCCACCTGTGCATTCTGATCAGAGCCTTTTCTGTTCCTACACATTATGTATGGACCTTGAGAAATCTACATGCACAAAATGATGGCTGCAGCTAGACTTCACAGATTCAGATTTGTTGAGTGCTCATTGGGTGGCTGTTCACAGATACGTTAATCCTTTTTTGACTAGTGGACTTGTTCATCCTTATCATCTGGATGAGTCCATTTCCTAGTTTTAGGGGTTTCTGGTGTTTTCACTTTTATTGTATTTTGCATAGAAATTCCTGTAAGCAGATAATGACATCACTTTGACATCAATATCAAGTCTTAGTTGCTATGGTAACAGATTTATGATGTCATTGGTATAGAGGCATGGCATACACTGCATACAGTGTATGCCATGCCTTGAAAATTTTTCGATGACACTACAAACTGGCATTCTTTCAACAAAAACTTCAGATAATTCCTCTCAAGCCATTTTATTCCGTATTTCATGTGGCAGAGATACTGTACTGTCATGATATGAGCCGCAACACGAGAAAACCAACAAAGTGGCATGTCACCCAGCGCATACTTATATCAGCCTGGACATCCGCCAAGTCTTATCAGACCCTTGGCTTAGAGCCTAAAGGGTAGCTAAGGGTCTAAGCTACCTCCATGTGGACAGCAAAGAGTCTGAGCAGACTGGGTGGATGCCAAGGCTGATCTGAGTCTGCGCTAGGTGCACAACCACTTTGTTGGTTTTCTCATGTCGCGACTCATATAAGCTTCAATTAAATTTCATCATAAAAGATCTTTCAGTCTCTAAGAAATGGAGCAAAATAGAGTGGGTACTTGTAAATTTGGCCAACTGATTCTGAAAAGGTCAAGGTCAGCAAAAGAAACTGGTGCTGCAGAGATAATGTCATGTTATTGAATTTTCATAGGTCTTTCAGTGTTTGAGAAATGGAGCTAAAAGCAGTAGGTAATCATTGTTGATGACAACACAGGCTATAAAACCAGTCCACCATTTTTCGCTTCCTGCAGAGACTGTCCATCATATTTGGCTTCCGCCAAGATTGTCCACCATCTCTTGCTTCCTGCATGAATTACCACCCTCGAAAAATGGCCTCCTGCCGAGACTGTCCGCATGACTCTGCTTCTTGCCAAGGGCCTCAGCAGGAAGCAGTCATGTGGACAGTCTCTGCAGGAAGCCATTTATCATATACAGAAGTCAAAGCAGGAAGCAAGAGATCGTGGACAGTCTAGGCAGAAGCCAAATATGACGGACAGTCTCTCCAGGAAGCGAAAATTGGTGGACAACAACAATAACACTGGAAAGTGACCTGGATATTGCTCTTGCTTGTTACAGCAGTGGGGATAATAAAATTCCACTTAAGTTTGCCTTCTGGGAGCATATTTGCTTAAGATTTTTGAATCTCACTTTTCATTTTTCAGGTAATGTTTACTTCCATTAAATTTTACATTTTAAGAACTAATCAAGAACTATGATTATATTTGTGCCTTGCATTACCTGGTTAGATGAGGTTGGGAGTAACTTTTGTAACAGTCTCACTTAATCTATCAAATCTCCGAAAAAGTTTTAAAATTTGGGACCCCTAAAATTATTGCTATAACTGTCCTACTAATGGAACAATGCAGTAATGCCTTCAAAAGATACAGATGGAATAGCAAACAGTGTAGGTCCTGATCAGACTGCCTACAGGAGCAGTCTGATCTGGATCTGCACTGTTTGCACTGACCTATCTGTCCCAATATTTAAAATTTTTACAGTTAAAAATCATAACAGTGGCGTGAGTGTGTTTTTTGTACTGACATGGCATCTCCCAGCGGCATCATATGAGATCCGAATATACCGCAATGACCCTAAACATTCAGACAGACAGGTCTAAGTAAACATTGTAGACCCAGATCAAACTGCTCCTCAAGGAGCAGTTTGATCAGGGTCTACAACGTTTGCCATTCACTAAGCATCATTTGGATGCATTAACCTATATAAACTCCACTTTCTAAGAATTTTGGAACAATAATTGTCCAACTTCTGCGTGTCCAAAATTTTAGAGTCATTACGGTAGTACGATCAAATTTGACACAAATATACTTAAACTTTCTACACTGAGCCACTAAAAACAGAAAAAAAGTTTTTACCTTGTACATGAAGGCTCTCCATGGTAGATGTGCAACAGATTTTAACTGAAAAATATAAAAGCATACTAGTAAGTTAGTTCCTTATACACAGCACTAAGTCTTGCACCTGTACTGCTCAATGAATTTACGTTCACTGTATCAAAGATTTTTTGCTTTCATCATAAAGACCAGTTATTTTTCTTCTTTTTTTTTTTTTACTCAAGGGAGCTAGAATCCGGCAAAGATGCCATAAAACTTTTCGCATAGAGGCATCCTTCTTGGCAAAGTCATACTGTGTCAGTGGGAGCTGTGGAATATTTATTCTCATATATCATGCTGCATTATGTAACTAGAGGACTGAATCACAAAGTTTTTATTTAATGAAGATCAGCTGCTGAGTCAGGGGATCACAGCATTATCCCACCCTTCCAACTTTAGAAGGGATTTTCAGCAAAACTCTTACCTTATAGTTGACAAACAACTGCGGTAGCATGAAAAGGAATCCAAAGGCATAAACCCCTGAAAGAGTGAAAGAAAACTATTTTATAACTCTCTACTTCTTCAGTCATAATCGAGACAGACTTCTTCCCCTTCGAAATCAATCCAAAAAATCTAGATCCATCTTATAAGACAAATCTCGATTTTCAGGATTGTTTGGAATGGAAAAATCCATGTGCCTGAAAACTAGTGCAAGTCCCTAAATATAATGGAACACCTTATAAGGGAAATGGGTACACTGCTATTTTTTGACAGTATTTTACCACGAAAAACAATTTTGGGACTTCCTGTTTGCTTTCCTGGATGAAGTGGAGTCTACTCTATAAGAAAAAAATTTTTTTAAGGAGTTTAAGAATAGACCCTCATTTAGAAGAGAGGTGAAAAGAAAACTGAAGTGCTTCCCCATTCACCCTAACCCTTTAAGTGCCAAAAAGCGGACAACAAAATTTATGTCTGCAAAATTTCAAAAACTACTTAGTCCAAGCTGTATCATATTGAGAATTCAAAGACTAAAGGGCAAACAGTGTAGATCTAGATGAGGCAGCTCATTATGAGCCGCCTCATCAAGATCTACACTGCTTGCACACTCAGCTATTTTCTTCTCTGGGGCTTAAAGTGTTAACCAAGGACTCCAACTACCCTGTATATTGGGACATCTAAAACAATCCAATCATGGTTCGACATTTTGCTGCCTTTTAAACTGCATGCCACTGATCAGGCTTCAGACTGTATGGCTCCGTCCTTAAGTGAGTGAGTGAACTTGGCTAAACGTCCTACCAACAAACAGGGGTCCGAGGTTATAAACTTGAGTATAATCTCAAACTCAAAATAAAGCACACTGATTGGCTGCTTTCGAGCATGCGCTTGGCAGCAGCCAATCAGTGTGCTTTATTTTGAGTTTGAGAATGTACCCAAGTTTATAACCTCCAGGCCAGCTTAACTGAAGAAGGCACCTCTGTTTTAAGTCTCATCCAAAACTTTCTTCTTAAAGTTGAGGAGTTAGTTGGAGCTTCTTGATCTGTCTTTGGTTGGGTCCACTGGGGTTTAACTGTCGACAAACAACTCCTCACCGAAATGCTGCTAATAAACAGTGGTCAATCCAATCATGGTTGTCAACTCTGCTTCCCTTTTTAATTGCATATGCCAGTGGTACAGGCCTCAGACTTACTGATGGCTCCATCCTAAAGTGAATGAGTGAACTCCAGTTTAACATCCCACAAACACATTGGTCATACAGAGATAGGACCTCTGTTTAAAGTCTCAACCAAAAGACTGGAGAAGCCTGGGATCGAACATGTGTCCCTGGATTGGTATTCTTGTGCCTTATCCTTTACACTACAGCCACTCCTTCTGTCCTAAAAACTTTTTGCTCAGTCAGGGAGTTGGTTGGAGCTTGATGATCTATCTTTGACTGGGTCCACTAGGTTCCACCAAGGTTCAACTATCTGAATTCTTTTCACCCAGGGTTTCAGTGCTGTTCTTGCTGCTGAGTGCCCAGCATACCGTATTCAACCTAATTAGCACACATGCCTATAAGCACAGATCATGGTAAATTCTGAGGCATTTTACTGTAAGCACACATACTGTTACTGGTTCATTCCTTTGTTGCATGTTTATTAGAGCTGAAAATGCAATCTAATTTTTCATTTATACTTATGAAGCTTCTATATTATTCTGTGACTGTAACCAGCTATTCTCTGTTTCTAACCCTTTAAATTTGTTTCCTTTTACTATACAGTAATTCGTTGAAATGTGTGCTTATAAGAAAGAAAGTTTCGTACAAGTATTTGCCACCAGTTTGAAAAAAACATTAGTTGGCATTTTCATATTTATCAGCAGAGAAAATTTCATGCTCAGCTGAGTTGAGCACGGAAATAGTTTCATAACCTCGGGGCCAGGATGAGGGGTAATGTTTATGTGAACCCGGTTGAAGCCCTCCAGTAATTTACTGCTGACCGTTCCAAGGTGATGCTTCTGTTCTGGTTTACTATAACTGTCACTATTTCTTGGCTTTCTATTTGTCTTTGACTTTTTGTTCATTGTTTAGAAAAAAGCCTTGCAGCCAACTGCTGAGAAAGAGCTATCCTCTTGGCTTTTTGTTGTAGCTTACTATAACTTTCACTTTTTCTACCTACCTATTTGTCTTTGACTTTTTGTACATTGTTTTGAAAAAAGCCTTGCAGCCAAATGCTGTGAAAGTATTATCCTCTTGGCTTTTTGCTTGGCTTTTGCATTGTGTGCCATCTTTATTGCTTTCGGTTACTGCAGGATGTGGCAATCATTTGAGCCATGACACGACAAGACCAGCAAAGTGGTATGTGCGTCCAGCAAAGACTCAGATCAGCCTGGGCATACGCCAAGTCTGATCAGAGTCTTTGCTGTCTGCATAGACCCATCTTAGACCCTTAGCTATAGCCTTTAAGCACATAGCAAAGACACAGATCAGCCAGGGCATCCAGGGATGCCCAGGCTGTTCTGAGTCTTTGCTGGGTGCACATGCCCCTTTGTTGGTTTTGTCGTGTCGGGGCTCATTTATGTTGGTTCCTGGTCACTGCCTTCTCTTCTACTAAAGCTATTTTATGCCAAGTCATCACTAACATACATGCAACTGACAAATGCATGAAACAAGTGGCAAACCATGATGAGGTAATCAAAGACCAAAATGGTAGTATGTTTGTGGCAAAATGAGGAAAATCTCAGTATTTACTGATTTAACAACTTAGACTCTTGTTGACCCTGACACACAAAATTCAAATTGCTGAAGTGGTGCTTAAGTACTGCTACAAACTTGCTCTTTTTGTCAGCTTTTGATTGGTT
Source organism: Ctena decussata (assembly GCA_963989385.1). Taxonomy (NCBI): domain Eukaryota; kingdom Metazoa; phylum Mollusca; class Bivalvia; order Lucinida; family Lucinidae; genus Ctena; species Ctena decussata. The sequence continues at coordinate 55,506,863 of OZ022503.1, read as the reverse complement.
GGAAATTTAGTAAGTTAAGATGTTCCTTTAATGAAAAAGTGGTGCTTCGTTCTGACAAGTGCTAGACCAACTAGAGCAAGTGAGCAGGGGCTCATGTATAGCTCCAACCAGTGCCACCACCAAATAAAACAAGAGCTCCGCTGAGCAGGGCAATATACGCCCGTTGGGGCTTAAAGTTGGAAAGACAACAGGAGATGACATAACTTTTGTCAGTAGCTTAAATCTTCAATAATAAGGCAGATATAAAACTACAAAATAAACGAAGATAATATGAAATTCCTAGACAAAAATTACAAAGGGGTATAATTCCATCAGAACTGAGAGTAGGGTCATGGTTCTTGTTCTTTGCATATCGTCTGATATTTGTAGAAACTTTCATGAAGCAATCTAAATGGTTTTCAAGATATGGAGCAGACACAAAATTACTATATGAAAAATACAGGGTGCATACTTCTGTCAAAACTGAAATTATGGTTCATTTTCTCTGCACATTGTCTGATGATGCTTCATATTTGTATAAAACATTTATAAACTTTTATGAAGAAATCTCATACGATTTTTGAGATATGGAGCGGACAAATAATGTTACCTTTTGAACTTTGACCTCTAAGTGTGACCTTGACCTTTGTTGAACATTGTTGAAATATGAGTTCTGCAAGTTGCCTCAATAAGGTGAACATTGGAATAAAGTTTCAAAAAAATCTTTCAAGAGGTTATGGAGATATGGACTGGAGTCACTGGATAATAATTTAATACAAAATTACAATACGAAAAATACAAGGGGCGTAATTTTGTTAAAAGTGAAAGTAGGGTTATGGTTCTTTCTCCCCACACATCATCTGATGGTGCTTTATATGTATACAAACTTTTTGAGATATGGAGCAGACACGGAGCTTATGTGAAGTTACTATACAAAAAATACAAAGGGGTGTAATTCCGTCAAAACTGAATAAGGTTATGGTTCTTTTTTCTCTGCACATTGTTTGATGGTGCTTTATATTTATACAAACTTCCACGAAGAAATTTTAAATGTTTTTTCGAGATATGGAGCAGACACGAAGCTTATATGAAATTACTATACGAAATTAATGTAAATGGATGGGCGAGCAGACAGAAAGACAGACAGACAAACAAACGAAAAGAAAGATGATAACCATATACCCCTAGATATAGTTATGTTTGGGGTATAATTAAATCTGTCAAAGGCTGGTTGCCCAATCCTTAAAGTGCTAAAAATGAAAATAGTTGAATTTCCAAACAGCTTAGAATTAGATCAAGATGAGACACGATCACCATGAGCTGCTTCATCTAGGTCTACACTGTTTGCCCAAGCTCTAGCCTTTGAATTCTAATATGATATAACCTGAACGAAACATCTTTTAAAATTTTGCAGGCATACATTATTTTCTGCTTTTTTGGCGCTGATCTACACCTTAGCTTTTCAGAGTGTGTCAAATATGAGCATCCAAGCTCCAATGGCATTTCCAGGATTTTGGGAACAAACTTTCATATAATTTTTTAAACCAGAGGACAAGTGGTCCTGTAGCTCACCTGACACTTGGTCCCTGTATATTTCAATGTTTTTATACATGTATATAGCCCCAGGGCAGGGGAATATACCCCCCTGGGGACTAATGTTGAGTCCCAATGCTATATACCAAGCCACAAGGTCACTGGGCCTTTGGTCTGGACAAAGCTCTCTGAAGGGTTTTTATCATATACTGGCGTGGCGGCCACCTTGTTCATGTGACCATGACCATCTGAACAAACTTTGATTCCTCTGACCCAGTATTAAAGCTCCATATGAAATACAGTAATCATTTGTATAAACTATGATGGGCCCGAGAGCCCAATGCTACATACCCAGTTTCAAGGTCATAAGCCTTTTGGTTCTTGAGAAAAAGACTTTTGAAGAGTTTTTACCATATATGGGCATGGTGGCCATCTTGGTCATGTGACAAAGACCATCTGAACAAACTTTGGTTCCTTTAAGCCGGTGTGCCACCATATGAAATATGGCTTCAATCAACCCAAGTGGCCTCAGAGTAGAAGATGTTTGAAAATGTTGACGGGTGAGAGAATCTCAGTGACCTTGATCAAAGGTCAAAGAACCACCTTGACCTTTAGCGACATAATATCTTCATCTGGTCATTTAGTCAACCATATATACCAAAAATTGTACCATAGACTTAAATGTTTCTGAAAAATCCACTGTTGAAGCATTTTCCCATATAAAAGCCTAACCTACCAAAGTTGACAGTGTCATAAATTAGGTCAGGTCAATGCACAATCATCATTTGTATAAACTATGATGGGCTGGAGTGCCCAAAGCTACATACCTAGTTTCAATGTCATAGGTTCTGGAGAAGATTTTTTAAGGGTTTTCCATATATTGGCATGGTGGCCATCTTGGTCATATGACCCAGACCCCAAGTACAAACTTTCATTCCCCCATCCCACTGAAACTCCATATAAAATTTGGCTTCAATCTGCCTAGTGGTTTCAGAGGAGAAGATGTTTGAAAATCTTGACAACAGATGGAAGAACAGAATGACTTGACCTTAGGTGACAAAATATCTTCATTTGTTCATTCAGCTGACCATATATACCAAATATTGTACCTTAAACTTAAATAGTTCTGAGAAATCCACTGTTTAAGCATTTTCCAATATAAAAGCCTAACTTACCAAAATTGACAGTGTCACAAATTAAGTCAAGGTCAAGGCAAGGTCAGCAATTATATAGACTGTGATGGGCCCAAGTTAGCCTGATGCTACATACCAAGTTTCAAGGTCATAGGCCTTTTGGTTCTGGAGAAGAAGATTTTTGAAGGGTTTTTAACCATATATGGGCATGGCAGCCATCTTGGTCATATGACCAAGACCCTGGGAACAAACTTTCATTCAAAACACTGAGACTCCATATGAAATTTGGCTTCAATCAGACCAGTGGTTTCAGAAGAGAAGCTGTTTGAAATCTTGTAGATGGACAGACCGACAAAATGACCTTTGACCTTCAGTGACATAATAAGTTCATTTGTCCATTTAGTTGACCATATATACCAAGTATTGTACCTTAAATAGTTTCTGAGAAAACCACTGTTTAAGCGTTTTCCCATCTAAAAGCCTAACATACCAAAGTTGACCATGTCATAAATTAGATCAAGGTCAACGCACGGTCATCATTTGTATAAACTAAAATGGGACCTAGTGCCCAATAATACATACCAAGTTTAATGGTCATAGGCCTTTTGGTTCTGGAGTATAAGATTTTTGAAGGGTTTTTACCATATATGGGCTTGGTGGCCATCTTGGTCATGTGACCCCAGGTATAAACTTTCATTCGCCCATCCCACTGAGACTCCATATGAAATTTGGCTTCAATCCGCCCAGTGGTTTCAGAGGAGAAGATGTTTGAAAATCTTGACGACAGATGGACGGACAGAATGACCTTGACCTTTAGCCACATAATATCTTCATCTGGTCATTTAGTTGATGACATTTACCAAGTATTGTACCTTAGACTTCAAAACTTTCTGAAAAATGCACTGTTTAAGTGTTTTCCCATACAAAAGCCTAACATAACAAAGTTGACCATGTCATAAATTAGGTCAAGGTCATCGCGAGCTCATCATTAGTATAAACTATGATGGGCCCGCATGCCCGATACTACATACCAAGTTTCAAGGTCATAGGCCTTTTGGTTCTGGAGAAGAAGATTTTTGAAGGGTTTATACCATATATGGACATGGCAGCCATCTTGGTCATGTGACCCAGACCCTGGTAACAAACTTTTGTTCCCCAATCCCACTGAGACTCCATATGAAATTTGGCTTCAATTGGCCCTGTGGTATCAGAGGAGAAGATGTTTGAAAATCTTGATGACGGATGGACGGACAGAATGACCTTGACCTTTAGCGACATAATATCTTCATCTGGTCATTTAATTGACCAGGTATACTAAGCATTGTACCTTAGGCTTAAACAGTTTCTGAATAATGCACAGTTTAAGTGTTTTCCCATACAAAAGCCTAACGTATCAAAGTTGACCATGTCATAAATTAAGTCAAGGTCAATGCAAGGTCATCATTTGTATAAATTATGATGGGCCTGAATGCCCGATGCTACATACCAAGTTTCATAGTCATATGCCTTTTGGTTCTGGAAAAGAAGATTTTTGATGGGTTTTTACCATATATGGGTGTGCAGCCATCTTGGTCATGTGACCCAGATACCCCAAACAAACTTTTGTTCCCCCAACCTAGGTAGGCTCCATATGAAATATGGCTTCAATTTGCCCAGTCGTTTCAGAGGAGAAGATGTTTGAAAATGTTGACGACGGACAGACGGACAACAGATGCCTGGCTATACTATAAGCTCACCTATGAGCCTAAAGGCTCAGGTGAGCTAAAAAGGGGAACATTACTTTGTAAGTACAAGGCCAACGGAAAAAAATATGGGCCTGCTTATTTTTCATAAACAATGTGATAATGTTATCTCAGCTTTCAATGTTGCATTTTTTTTATATCTTTTTAACTTATAACAAAGTTCTATTTTTAGAAAAGGGGTATAAGTTTGTCAAAAATGAATGCAAAGTAACACTGTGTTCAGTAAAGCTCCAATCATTGAGTGCCACTCTGCTACCATTCTTTCCAGGTCAGAGCACACTTGTGCCTATTTCCTGGTCTACTGGATTGGATGGATGGATGACTTGCGATTTTATGTCCTTTTCAACAGTATTTCAGTTCTATCAGGAGGATGGGACATAATAATGAAAGGCTGTGTGCAATGGCACCCCGTTTACGATAGGAAAGATTCTCGCCTCAAGCGGGGCTCAAACCCGTTCCACTAGATCGGTAGGCCAGTGCTTAACTCACTGAGCTACCGGGCCTCCTACTGGATTGGCAAAATGGGTTAGATATGTGCTACCGGTGAAAGTAGAACTTCCCACACATTGTGTGAAAGGTGGACACCCTACCCACTAGATCAGGCGCTCCACTTATCAAAATGTGTTACTGCCCAAATTTTGTCTAAAGGACTTGAGAATTGCAAAACCCCTGGAGTTTTTAGAAGAAATATGATAAGATACTTTCATCTGTGGTGCCCCAACAATCTTGCAAGGTTACAGGACAGAAAAGAACAAAATATACTTTCAAGGTAGATCACTATGACCGGAACAAATCTACCTTTCCGTCTTATATAAGGCTACAACTGCAGAGCAAAATTCTTTTGTTTAACCCTTAAAGTGCCAAAACATCAAAATTTACGCCTGCAAAATTAAAAAGAAAAAAAAGTTTAATCAAAGCTATATCATAATGAGAGTTCAAAGCTACAGAGAAAACAGTGTAGACCCAGATCAGGCAGCTCATTATAAGCTGCCTCATCTGGATCTACACTGTTTGCAAACTCAACAATTCAACTACTGCCAGTTTTTGGCACTAGCAACCCCTCTTAGAGAATAGCTTGATTCTCGTTTCTAAAGTTGTCTCCCTTGTGCACTGCAGGTGCCCAACCGTTTACAGTGTAATCATACACTTTAAGGTCCATGGGTACACCTTGATGTTTTTATGTCAATTTTTCAAAGGGCAACAACTTTTGTGACTTCCCATTTGCTTCCCTGGATGATGTAGGCCTTTCAAAAAGAGGGTCTACTCTTGAAGGAAAGAGTGTTCTACTAGAAGAGCAAATTTATCCCTTTATGAGTTGACCTTCACTCAGAAGAGATGCAGAAACGAAATATATTGATTGCTTCCCCTGAATATATACCCATTCAACTTAAATGTGTATACTTAAATTTATAAGTGTAACACTTGTTGGGGTTTGACCTACCCACTTCTGTTCTGCTAAGGAAAACAGTTGGTGATAGCTTTCAATAAAGCTTTATTTAAACCTTGTAAGCATTGTAAGAAATACATCATGAGGAATCTATATATCATAATGTTTTTCTGTGTACAGACTTCTGTGAAAAGCCATCAGTACGAGGCAAACAAAGTATATCTACAACTCTCCCACAAAATTGACTATGAGATAGGGCTTCTACAGCAGAAACATGAAAGAGAGCTTCAAAATATTAAGGTGGATATTCTCAACAAAATTGAAGCACAAATAAACAAGAAAATAGACAGGAAAATTGAATCACAAATAAACAAGAAAATAGACAGTAAAATTGAAGCACAAATAAATGAGAAAATAGACAATAAAATTGAAGCACAAATAAATGAGAAAATAGACAGTAAAATTGAAGCACAAATAAATGAGAAAATAGATAGTAAAATTAAAGCACAAATAAATGAGAAAATAGACAGGAAAACTGAATCACAAATAAATGAGAAAATAGACAGGAAAATTGAATCACAAATAAATGAGAAAATAGACATGAAAATTGAATCACAAATAAATGAGAAAATAGACAGGAAAATTGAATCACAAATAAATGAGAAAATAGACATGAAAATTGAATCACAAATAAATGAGAAAATAGACAGGAAAATTGAATCACAAATAAATGAGAAAACTGACTCTGTCCAAACTGAAATATTTTCATCACAACCAGGGCATTATGAAGCAATAAGAAATACACTGCAAGACAGACAGCCTAAGACTGATCATTCTGAAAATCAAAAAGGCACTGAAACCAACTTAGAGGAGATTAAAGATGAAGTAGCCATTATCAAACAAGCTTTCAAAGTAGAAAAAAAACATGTCAGAACACTCCAGGAAAGAACAAATTCATGTACCGAAAGGCTTAAAGCTATAAATGATACAATTTTGAGACATGAAGAAGCTGATACCTATCACACTGAAAGGATAAAGGCTCTTAGTGATAAAATTTTGAGAAATGGGGAGGCTGATACCCATCAATCTGAAAGGATAAAAGCTCTTCAAAATGCAACTTGGAGAAATGAAGAAGCCAACACCTATCTTGAAGAAAATTTCAGAGCAAGCATACAGGCTTTGGAAAGGCAACTGCAAGATCTAGTCGCCACACAGGGACTTTTTGGTGAAAAACAAGGTATGAACATATTACCTTATTTATCTGGCAATAAGATGATGGCATTTCCCCCTCCAAAATTTCTTATAAGATGGATCTAGATTTCTGGGATTGTTCTGGATGGGAAAATTATCTTATAACCAAATAAATAGGGTACACAAATTAGAAGACTTCTATTACACACATTTTAAATCCAGATTATAAGCCTAAACAGGAGTGTAAAACAATTGCTTTTGGGATAAGTTATAGACTTTCAAGTTTCTTGCTATGAAAATATAAGAGCAAATGCATGACTCAAGATCTGGAGAAAGAAGGTAAAAGAGAAGACATTTGAGAAGCATGTAAGTTGCTCCAGGCAAAAGAGACAGGTTAGCATGAATATTTTTTTTTTGTCTCCAGAGAAATTTTTGAAATCAGGAAATTCTGTTCTGATATGTTTAGTTCTTTCTTCATCAGTTTTGAATTGAAATATTTAACAGGAAGTTGCAGGGCTGGGCCCAACTGTTTTAAGCACTGTTAGCCTAATGAAGTGGTTTGTCATGAATTCATTAAGTCTTTTAGTACATACAAAAATTTTGCGGAACACTGTGCTGAACTGGCTTTGCATAAATATTAGAGTAAAAGTAAGTAGGAAAATTCTCAGGAACTGACAAAATGCAATCCCAGATTTCACCTATGACATCATGTAGGTGGTTACTGGGCTAGCCTTAAGATCACAAACAATGTATCAATGACAGACATAGCCACAACAGCTTTCTCCGATGTTGAACCATTTGGTTTCTTTTAATACATATAATTGTTTGAAATGTGCGCTTAGTAAGCCGCTTATAAGAATTTAAGTTTACTACAAGTATTTGCAGCCATTTTGAACAAGACCTGTCCCCGTACAGGATAGCTCCCCTGCAGTGCCTTGCCCATCACATAAAAAAAACTTTAATGTAAAACTTTAAGTGTGACGCTCCAAGTGACAACAATAGTTCTCTGTACTTTCGTACAGGGGAGCTAAATAGTTAAGCGCACAGGGAGCTAATAAGGTTGATTACTGTAGGTTTAAGAGATTTTCAACAGGCCTCCTGTGACCTTGAAATCTGGATGAAGGTCACAAAAATCTAATCAGCTCTTAGCCTTATCTAGATAATATATCCAAAACAGTTTTGTGGAAATTCATAGTCTGTCAACAGGTTTAGAGATATTTAACATTTGGTTCCATGACCTTGAAAATACAAAGTCATTACAACCTTATCATCTCTTAGGCTGGTCTCAGAGACATATCTATGCAAGCTAGGTGAAATTGAAATATGTCAAAAGGTTCATTGGATATTCAAGATTTCCACACTAGTGCATTCCCACTTCCCTTCTATTGGTTCAATTAATACATATTTAGTTCAAATTTAACATTCTAAGTGCTCCTGCAGTCTTGAAAATGAAGAAATTTACCAATATCTAAATTTGCTCTTAAGTGTGTCCCAATAATGTATCCATGCAAGTTTGGTGAAAATCCACCAATATGTTCAACAGATATATTGAGTATAAGAAAATGCCAGAGACAAAATATGAACATACGAGTACGACAGCTAAACATCCTTGTACTGTCTTATATTAGAAGCAGCCCCCTCCCCCTCCACAGTCCTGTATCTCCATTTCTCATGGCATAACACTGACATCTGAGCCACAATCTGCCAAAATGATGCTTAACACATATGCAAATGACAAAGGCACAGAACAGCCTCTGCTGTCTGATCACAGCTCTTGCTGTAGGCACAAATTACTGAACGGACCCTGAAGGAATTTTCAGGCACAGAATGAACGCTAGGTAGACCAAATAGAGTCACAGATTGGTTGAGTCTTCAATGTTGGTAGATACGTCAACACACCTTTTTGGGTGTCAAAAATGGAAATAATCGAAAACTGCAAACAGTGTAGATCCACATGAGGTGGCTCATGATGAGCCATCTCATCTGGATCCACAGTGTTTGCCCTATAGTCTTTTAATTCTCAATATGAGATAGCTTTTAGATATATTTTTTTAAATTTTGCAAACCTAAATTTTGTTGTCTGCTTTTTTTGTGCTTAAAGGTTAACTTTAAATTTACAGATATGTTGGAGCAGGAAGTAGACAAGCTGATGGACAAACAAAGCTCATTGGATTCTAAAGTGGGAAATAATGAAGACTCACTCTATCAGCTTGTGAACAAAATGGAGAGAAGAAAAGTAGCATTTTCTGCCTACCTTAGTTTACCAACAGATAAATTACCAATTGGGTCAACAGTTGTGTTTGATGGGGTCATATACCAAGAGGGCAATGGGTACAACCCCAAAGATGGTGTTTTTACTTGTCCAGAAACTGGGGTTTATATGTTTTCTGTGGTAATAGACAATGGTGATCTACAAAATGTAACTGGTAAGTCAGTTAATGTAAAGCTTAAAGTTGATTCTGTCACGACGGCTGTGGTAGTATCTGAAGAGCATCATGAGTATCAAGATGATCAAAGTTCTGACCTTGTAATTTTAAAGGTGAACAAAGGGCAGAAGGTGTGGGTTGAAACATTCAGTAAGAATGATGTGATCATATGGGAGGACTTTTCTACATTTAGTGGTGCCCTTCTTTATAATTAAACAATTGCTTTATGTCCTAATTTTGTGTTGTATCATACTGCACGCAAGATTACTGGTACTTTGTATAATATAGCATCTAATAATCCTTTTAACAGAATTTCTTCTATTTTGGGCCACCGGTCAACTGACACAATTTAAAAAAAAAAAAAACTAGACAATCACTAAAGGTGATGAATGCCCCCACCATATGCCTCACTAGATGAGTAATGTGTTAAGACATATTTGTGTGAAGTTACATCAAAATCTGCCAATAAATAAAAGTGCTAGAGGGATGACAAAGTTTTTTCTAAAAATTGCAACTACCTTTCATTATCACCCTCCCATTGTCCTGATATGACTGAAATACACTTGAAAGAATGTAAAATCTTCAAGTGAGCCATCCATCATCCATGTCTACATTTCATGGTAACTGTCAAGTGTAACAAGGTAGGCTGACAGAAAGTTTTTCAAACACTGGCCAACCCAGACCTACTGCACCATAACTAAGCACCTCTGACCATTCGACCACCGGGCTTCTCATAGATACTGTAAATTGCTTTATTTTTGCATGTTCTTTTGAGATTTACTTGAATACTTATAGCCCAAAAATGAAAACAGTTGAGTTTGCAAACAGTGTAGATCCAAATGCGGCAGAATCTACACTGTTTGCCCTCTGGTCTTTGTATTCTGTAAACAATATAGCTTGGAAGAAACATTTTTGAATTTCAGCAAATGTTAATTTTCTAGTCTCCTTTTTTGGCACTGTAAGAGTTAACACGTTCTTTATCGTCATAATTTCTCATCCCAGAGTGTTCAGTGTTAGGGTGTTGCAGAAATTGTGACAAAATACCCGGAGAACACGTTAAAACAATAAGGTTTCAGTGTTGATGCAACATCATATGAGCCACGACACGAGAAAACCAACAAAGTAGTCGTGCGTCCAGCGTAGACTCAGATCAGCCTGGGCATCCACCCAGTCTGATCAGAGTCTTCCCTGTCGGCATGAAGGTAGCTTAGACACTTAGCTACCCTCTAAGCACAAAGCGAAGAGTCAGAGCAGACTGCACAGATGTCCAGACTGATCTGAGTCTTGGCTAGGCACACAACCACTTTGTTGGTTTTGTCCTGTTGCAACATCATATCACTGCATCATCATGCCACTGCATTGAAAGCAATACAACATTACCGTATTTATTCCAGCTATCTCTCTCCACCTGATTCTGTTTTCACCTTGTAAGTGACTTTGGATCACAGAGTTCTAGGCTCTTGTCCTGCAGGAAGCATGATTCTTTCAAAACCTAAAGGCACTTTATTACACAGAGCCCTTCATAATCATCCTCTAATCATTCTGATATGACTGAAATACTGCTGAACAGAATGTTAAACAGCCAAGTCATCCATCCTTCCCACAACCTTGTAAGCTCACTGGGGCATCATGGCTGATTTTGCAACAATTTCTCTCCACCTGGTCCTGTTTCCACTCACCCTTCCGCATTTCTTTGGTATAGTGCGGAGGTTTTCCCTTCCAAAACAATCCCCAAACTCTAGAGCCCTCTAATACGATGGACGTAGATTTTTGGGAGTTATGGAAGGGAAAACCCCATCTTATAGCAGAATTTTGTAAGACTGACATAGGTATTTGGGGTCATTCTAGAGAGGGGTAAACTCCACTTTATACCTAAATAAATACAGTTTAGGTTTCCATGTACCATCAGCAAATATTAAGCTGACTGGGTACACTTTAAGGGGAAGCAACTCTGCCAATTACATTTTTGTCTCCATTCTCAATGGGGGTCAACCCTTAAAGGAAAGAATTAGCTCCTTTAGGAGCAAATTCTTTTCTTTAGGGTTGAAGCCCTTTGGTAAACATTTGAAAGAATTTGTTCCTTTAGGAGCAAATTCTTTCCTTTAAGGGCTGACCCCCTTTGACCTTCTAGGAGCAAATTCTTTCCTTTAAGGGTTGACCCCCTTTTAAAAGGGCTTCATCCTCCAGGGAAGTAAACAGGATGTCATGAAAAATGTTCCTTTTTGTAAAAATAACAAAAAAACATGGCAGTGTACGCATACACCACAAAATATATGTAAGTCATGTATAATCTACAGTAATGCAAGAGTTGTAAAACACTAAAAGGGTGCTTTATGCATAGTCCAACTGTTTGAAAAGATCCTCTGCTATTTGTACATAGCCTGTACTGACCCTGATGAAATCAACAGGTCTACCGTATTTCTTTGGTTATAAGACGCAAGTTTATATTTCCAAAACTGCTGCAAATATATATAAATCAGAATGTCCAATTCTGCTGTGAAATGGGGGTTTCTCTTCCAAAACAATTTCACAGATCTAGATCCATCTTACAAAATGGTGTTTCTCTTCCAAAATAATCTCAAAGATCTAGATCCATCTTGTAAGATGGATCTAGATTTGTGGAACTGTTTTGGAAGAGAAACCCCCTCCCCGTGTCTTCTTTTCAAAAACAATCCTAAAGACCTACATCTGTCTTATGGATCTAGATCTTTGGGACTGTCTTGGAAGAGAAAACCCTCATCTTGTAATAAAATAAATATGGTATCTATATTTCAAACATTCAGAGGCTGATTTGAATATTCATAGTTTGCATATATTAAGCACTCTTTTTGCATATTGTGGCTAAAATCTTAGTTACATACCTTTAACGAGGCTGTTTATGGCCCATGAAAACCAGCTGAAACAGAAATATAATTGTGAAATAAGAACAGAGTAGAATATAATAAAACAGAAACTCATAGTCTCAATTTCCTGCAAACAAGAATATGACAAAAAATACAAGAACAAAGAACTCTACAGAAGGTAAAAAAATGCCCATAAAGGCGCCATTAAACTGCCCTTGTGTTGTTTTGAAAATGGGGTTTAGGAGGGCGGGGGTGGGAGGGAGGGAAGTGGGGGAAGGGGATGGGGGTGTCCTTTCAAAATTACCACAAATATGTAAATCAGTCTTGTATAGTTCAGCTATAAAATGGGGTTTCTCTTCCAAAACAATCACAAAGATCTAGATCCATCTTGCAAGATGGGATCTAGATCTTTGAGATTGTTTTGGAAAATGGATATAGATCTTTGAGATTGTTTAGGAAGATGGATCTAGATCTTTGAGATTGTTTTGGAAGATGGGTCTAGATCTTTGAGATTGTTTTGGAAGATGAATATAGATCTTTGAGATTATTTTGGAAGATGGATATAGATCTTTGAGGTCATTTTGGAAGATGGATCTAGATCTTAGAGATTGTTTTGGAAGATGGATCTAGATCTTTGAGATTATTTTGGAAGATGGATATAGATCTTTGAGATTGTTTTGGAAGATGGATCTAGATCTTTGAGATTGTTTTGGAAGATGGATCTAGATCTTTGAGATTGTTTTGGAAGATGTGTCTAGATCTTTGAGATTGTTTTGGAAGATGGGTCTAGATCTTTGAGATTGTTTTAGAAGATGGGTCTAGATCTTTGAGATTGTTTTCGAAGATGGGTCTAGATCTTTGAGATTGTTTTGGGAGATGGGTCTAGATCTTTGAGATTGTTTTGGAAGATGGGTCTAGATCTTTGAGATTGTTTTAGAAGATGGGTCTAGATCTTTGAGATTGTTTTCGAAGATGGGTCTAGATCTTTGAGATTGTTTTGGGAGATGGGTCTAGATCTTTGAGATTGTTTTGGAAGATGGATCTAGATCTTTGAGATTATTTTGGAAGGGAAATGCCTACCTTATAACTGAATAAATATGGTAGTTTTTTAGTAATCATGGAGAGACACTTGGATGGATGGATGGATGTGTGATTTTAATAAGTGTGTCTTGCTCTAGAAGCATAAAACTATATACAATATAACACTATTAAACACCTATAGTTACACAATGCCAATCAAATGTACATGTACTGAAATGACAAAGAGATAATAATAAACTTCTATCATCTTCAATGTATTGTTTGTTGTTTATACATGTATATCTATTTCAGAGGTAACAGCAAGACTCCAGAAATTAAAGATTTTTGAACAGCTGAAACATTTAAATTGTTTTCAAAACCCATGTTTCTCAGAATTTTATGGATGCTTGGGACTCTTGCCTTCCTCCTGGCTATGTCACTGTATTTAGACCAAACCTACATACACGTTTGGAGTGGTTGGGTCGGGCAATGGTGCTGGGTTTCTGTCAGTGCAGGCTTTCTACTAATTCAGCAGCTGCAGGAGGGGGTTGTTTGGATATTTATTACTCTTGTCTATTCTATTTTCCTTTTCTTTCTCAATCTCTCTGGGAGTCTTTCTCCCTTTCTCTGGGAGATGGCCCAATGTAAACTGAAATACAGTCTCAATGGGCCGTTAAACCCAAACCAACCAACCAACCAACAAAAATCTAAAAGTCAGAGGGTTTGATACCAAAGGAGTGGCCTAAAAGATTTCATACTAATGTACATATACTGCCCAGCATTGTAGAGGAGATCAGTACAGTCCCTTTATTTGGGGTTCACAGAAAGGCACAGTCTGTATCTTTCATAAATGCTTCCTCTCTAATAAATGCCTCCACCCTTCCCCCTCTCACCTTGCCTATAAAAATGTGATATTGGCTTCAGATATTTAAAATATTTTCAAAAATTATATAAAAAGGCCTTTTTGTATATGTGAATGGCAAGTATTTTATTAGAAAACTAGAAATGTGTCCATACGACACGGATGCCCCCGCCTAGTGCCCTAAGTAAGATGGTGCCTTGTTTAAGGTAAAGGCACTTGTAGCATAACTAGGTTCACAAAGGCGCACTTCTGTGGTACATGTTTTATTGTTTTCCTTGGGCAGATGTATTGTGCTTCTTGAGAAGTACATGCAGGGGGGGGGGGGGGGGGGGGGGGGGGGGGGGGGGGGCTTAGATGTGGGGGTGTCATGACTGATATGTGATGATATTCTGTATCTTATCGCAGAAATGGATGCCATGCAACTTTCCAAAACAAATAGCCCGGAAACAAGTAACTTTTCAAAAACTAACAAACGGACACCATTATTGTATGAAATGAAGTCGAAAAAGGGCCATAACTCCCACAATAATTGACGGATTTTACCAAACATTGAACTTGACCTGTATTTTATGATTATATACCTGTGTATAAAATATGAATTCAATATACCAATGCTTTCAAAAGATAATGAACGGAAACCAGTTTTTCATACAAAATGAAGTCGAAAAAGGGCCATAACTCCCACAATAATCGACGGATTTTGCCCAACATCGAACTTGACCTGTATTTTATGATTATATACCTGTGTATAAAATATGAATTCAATACACAAATGCTTTTAAAAGATATCGAACGGAATCCATTTCTTCATAAAAAAAAAAGGTGGAAAAAGGGCCATAACTCCCACAATAATCAACGGATTTTGCCCAACATCAAACTTGACCTGTATTTTATGATTATATACCTGTGTATAAAATATGAATTCAATACACCAATGCTTTCAAAAGATATCGAACGGAAACCATTTTTTCATAGAAACAGAAGTTGAAAAAGGGCCATAACTCCCACAATAATCGACGGATTTTGCCCAACATCAAACTTGACCTGTATTTTATGATTATATACCTGTGTATAAAATATGAATTCAATACACCAATGCTTTCAAAAGATATTGAACGGAAACCATTTTTTCATAGAAACAGAAGTTGAAAAAGGGCCATAACTCCCACAATAATAGCCGGATTTTACCCAACATCGAACTTGACCTGTATTTTATGATTATATAGCTGTGTATAAAATATGAATTCAATATACCAATGCTTTCAAAAGATATTGAACGGAAACCATTTTTTCATAGAAACAGAAGTTGAAAAAGGGCCATAACTCCCACAATAATACCCGGATTTTACCCAACATCGAACTTGACCTGTATTTTATGATTATATAGCTGTGTATGAAATATGAATTAAATACACCAAAGCTTTCAAAAGATATTGAACGGAAACCATTTCGTACGTACGCTACGTACGCTACGTACGCTACGTACGGACAGGGGTGATACTATATGCCCCCCCACCCCATTTTAAATGGGGGGGGCATAAAAAAAACAGTCGTGTATTTGTATTTAGAGTAAACTACTAAGAAATGTAAGGCAAATGAGCATTAAATGCTCAATTGGCTTATATTCCATAGTAGTTTACTTTTACAGGAAGCCATGGTATGATACTGTTATATCCAAAATAGCATTATAATGAGTTGCATTTTGATGAGGCTATTCTGTATTTGATGGCAACTCCAGAACAACCCAGAAAATAATGGACTTGTCCATAACCAGGGATCCAATAAGCCATTATGACATTATTCTCAATTTTCAAATTTATTCCTTATTTTTATGTAGTTTTTTTTATAATTTACCATGTTCATAAGTATTGACCTGAGCACCCAGTGTGGTGGAGTGAAGTGCCTGATCAACCACTGTAGATTTTGACCAGACTGCTCCTGAGCAGTCTGGTAAGGGCCTACACTGTTTGCCATTTCATCAACAATTGTTTCACATATCACTTGACAGAAAAATTATCTTGATGTAATTGGTTAACATTTGAAGCACCAGAAAAGAAAATAATTGAATTTGCAAATATTGTAGATCCAGATAAGGCGGCTCCTTATTAGCCACCTTATCAGGATCTACACTGTTTGCCTTCTATTCTTTGAATTCTAAATATGATATAGCTTGGACAAAGTATTTTTGAAATTTTGCAGACGCAAATGTTGTCTGCTTTTTTGGCATTTTAAGGGCTGAGCTGTCCAAATTTTTAGGTGTGCAGTGCCTTTTAAAAATTTTACTTACCTTTTATGTTCTATATAAACCAAGCTATAAATAGCCCCTCCTATACATAGTGGGTACAGAATGTAGGATAAATACTTCATTGCCTGAAGAGAAATAAAAATAAAAACCCCATGAAAAAAAGAAAACCAGAGGGCCAATGGCCCTATATCGCTCACCTGAGCACTGAGGATATGCTGGAAAAACTAAGTTGCCACAGCAACAAAACAACATGCACAACAGCAACAAAACTCACCATTTATGTAGAGGATAATATCACAAACATTTATGCAAAAAATAAGCTTTATCCCCCTTAATCACTGGGTGGGAGTGTACAGTACAAGTGACCGGTTGTCCCGATCTGTATAGTGGACGCATCTTTGTCCCAATATGTCGGGTAAGTTTCAAAATTGTTTATTTTTGTGTTTTAAAATCATTGAGTGTAGGTAGAACAGCTTGCTCGACAAGCCTTAATACAGATCTTTTCGACATGTCACCTTAATTTTCTGTAAATTGTTATGATATGCTTTATTTTCACATTTGAGAAAATCACTACTCTACTTTCGATTTCGAAATCTGAGCCGGTACCATTTCTTCAAATTTTGCCATCAATTCTACATGAAACAACCGTGTTTTCTTTAGAAATATTTTATGGTGTATTTAGGTTCAGGATTAATTAATCTTGTTAGATATCATGCTAGGTAAGGGCAGTTATTTTCAAAGAAAACAAAAGAGGGGTCAAACACTATTCTGTATCGTGGGTCGTAAAACCGATTGTCAGTGAGACATCCCATACAGTCAGAAAAATTTGGGGATGCTCAGCTTTGCTTGTCTTGTGGATTCGTCCCGTACTTAAAGGATACTTATCATGGGTAAATCTCTTAATAGATCATTAATCTATCTTAAGAAGGGACTAACTAATATTTTTTTCGAATTAAAACGCTAACTCGGCCGATTTTCTGGTTACACGTGACGTGATCTGATTACAAACACCAGTGATTTGCAGATGAAAATACGAATTTAGAGCAAAGAAAGCAACATCTAGCCATCTCCAAAGATGACCATAATGGAAAACATAAATAGAGAAAACACTCTTACCAAGTGGTTTACATCCAAACAATAAAAGAAAACACATTTCACACAAACACACCCTGAAGGTCATAACAACGGACAAAGATTTGCCCACTATACACATCGGACAACGGTGCACATGTACTGTACGCTCCCAACCAGTGTTAATGGCTTCTGAGAAGAAGATCTTTGGCAAAAAAAAAAAAGAAAAAATTGAAAATTTGGCCTTTCAGTTGCAATGGCAACCACTCAAAATCAGGTCTTAGGGCAAAATTCATATGGCTGATAGAGGACTACACTAGAAACATTTCTGTAAAGCTTTTGTCAAAATATCTGCAGTAACACAGAAATAAATACCAAATGTTCACTTTCCCCATTGTAAGTCTATGGAAACTTTAAGTTGCCACAGCAACCAGTTCACATGGGCAATGATAATATGAAACATACTTTAGGTAGAGGCTAATGTTATTAATATGTATGCAAAGTATCAGCTTCATCCTCCTCATGGCTTCACATTTCCCATCAAAAGTCAATGGAAACTATAAGTTGCAACAGCAACCAAAGTTCTTATGGGGTTGGAAGAAAAAACAAAAGTCATGTAGAGGCTTCTGTCATCAACATGTTTGCACAATATCAGCTTCATCCTCCATACGGCTTCTGAGCAGAAGATTTTTTCATTTTATCTTTTTTTTTTTGAAATTTACCCTGTATTTTGCCATGGCAACCAATCAAATTCAGCGATTTGGAGAAAATTCATATGAAACGTAGAGGACTATTCAAGAAACATTTCTCTAGAAAGAAAATCTAAATAAATGCAGTGTGACAGCAAAAATTGCCAATTTCCATTTTCCCCATTATAAGTCAATGGAAACTCTTAGTTGCCAGCCGGGCCGGGTAGCGCAATCGGTAGGGCACCTGACTCGTAAGTCAGAGGTCCTGGGTTCGAATCCCGGTCTGGCCACATACTTTCATTTCTCCTTCCGCTGATTCAAGAAGGGCAGTTGTCAGTCACTGGCGAAAGTATGTGCACTTAGTACTGGTTAACCGCTTAGGAGGTCTAAGCCTGCCCAGGAATAGTGTTGTTAGGTTAACTGACCGTCCCGACATGACCTTAGTTGTTTACCGTGGACGTTAAGCATCAAATCAACCAACAACCAACTTAGTTGCCATAGCAACCAAACTGCTAGAGTAATTGCCATGAAAAACAGTAATTCTATTAAGGCTAGTACTAAGGTTCTTTCTGTACAGTTTGAGCTTTAGCGGCCACACAGTTTCTGTGGAGATGATTTTTTTAATATTTTTCTATTTTTAACTATTCGATAGCAATGGCAACCAGCCAAATTGCGCAATTTGCATAAATTTAACATGGCTGGTTAAAGACCACTCAATGTACATTTCTATGAAAGTTTTGTCAAAATATCTGCAGTGGCATAGCAATAAATGCAAATTTTTTATTTTGCCATTTAAAGTTCCCATAGCAACCAAACTGCTAGAGCAATTGCCAAGAAAAACAGTACTTTTATAGAAGCTAGTACTAAGATCCTTTCTGTGAAGTTTGAGCTTTATTGGTTGCATGGTTTCTGAGGAGATGATTTTTTAATATATTTTCCATTTTTAACCTTTCGGTTGCCATGGCAACCAGCCAAATTGTGCAATCTACATAAATTTCATGTGCTTGAAAGAGTACTACTCAAGGAACATTTCTGTAAAAAATTTGTCAAAATATCTGTAGTGACATAGCAATAAATGCAAATTTTCCATTTTCCCCATAAAAGTCAATGGAAACTTTAAGTTGCCATAGCAACCAAAGTTTTGAAGCGATTTGGATAAAAAAGAGTATTATTGGTTCCCCCTGCCTATAGATGCCATATATGAAATTTGGTAACAATTGGCCTTGTAGTTTCAGAGGAGATGTGCTTTGAAAATGTTGTCAGACGGACGACAGACGACGGATGCCTGCCTATACTATAAGCTCACCTGTGAGCCTTCGGCTCAGGTAAGCTTACTAGCAATTTTGTGTCTGTATGGCCTGAATGATGCAGTGTCTGTCACAAAACTTCATGCATATCTCTAAATTGTCCATTATCAACAAGTACTATTTCATACTGTGATCCCTTGGCTTGACTCTTGAAATGGCTCATGAAGTAGCCCCTAAGGAGGAGGGAGACAAAAACATCTGAGTCTGGATTATCTTTCCTGAAAGTATATTTTTTCCCCTAGAGCAGAATAAGTATATTTTCTGAATGCTGCCATAGCCAATAATTTTCAAATTCCCTGACTTTTCAAGTCCTTTCCGAATTCCCTGACCAATCACAAATTTCCCTGACCTGATTCCAGATCTGTTTTTTATACAGGGCAGCCCTGTCTAAATTTCCAGATGATTGTGCATTTTTAGTTCTGGGATAACATTTGTTTCCACATTGTGGCTCCTTATTAAAACTGACTCAGTGAGGCACTTTTATAGAGGGGCAACAACAAGAGTTTTCCCAGCAAGTGAAACAGGAGTTGTCTCCCTACTATGTCACCTGACCTCATCTGTAGTTACCTAGGTTAGACAGTACTCCTAAATGTCCTGTGTCTCATGTCATATAATGTGATTACTTGCAACTAGCAGTTGCAATTAATCACATGACATGACACTGGTCATTTTATATGTACTATATTTGACCAAATTAGCACATTATGCACTTTGCTTTTTCAAAATGGCAGCAGAAAAATGAAGCAAACTTTCCTCCTAATAAGCAAACATTTCAAAGAAAGACTAGGTAGGTATAGAAACAAGCAGAATTTAATGGTAAAAGCATCAGATAAGTCACAGCAGGATGAAGAAGTTCTTCAAATGAAACTTAGAGGATTCTGTAGCCTTTTCACCTTTTTCAACAAAGTTATCAAACAAAACCACATCAAAAAACATACTTGGGCTTGCATTGTATTTCAAAAATGTCTATAGTCTGTGTTTATTAAGGCATGTGCGATAATTAAGTCCAATACAGTATATTGTTTTTGTTCCCCACTTATTCATTATTTTATGTATACATCTTTTACTTTTCTTTTCGCTTGTTCTTTGATATTGTCATGCACATCTAGGTCTTTCAAAACTTTCAAGAATCTGTGAAACTTTTCAAATTATTTAATTGTATCCATATTACTACATGTTTATGTAAAATCTCCCTGTACAAGATAAAATCTCTAGGATTTTACAACAGCTAGCATGTCAGTGGCTGATCCAGAGGGCGTTCGGGGGGTTCAAACGAACCCCCTCTTCAGTCTAAATTATTTCATTTTCATGGGAAAATTCAGGAAAAATTGGTCAAACTGCACAAATCCAACCCCCTTTGAAGCTAATTCGAACCCCCTATCCAAACTTCCTGGATCCACCCCTGCATGTAAACATAATCTAATTATTTGCTACTATATTTTCACTGCAATACAGTGTATTTCCATCTCCATAATGACCCCAAATATCTAAAATCACATATGAGATGGATTTTTTGCCCTTCTAAAACAATCTCAAAATCTTATAAGATGGATCTAGATTATTAGGATTGATTTGAAAGGGAAACCTTCCTCCCACCCCAGTCTTATAACCTTGAAATAAGTCAGTTTCAATGATGAATTGACTGTACAAGTATTTTGTGTATGAAAATAACCTCTTCCTGACCATTTCTGGCAGCAGTTAAAAAGATTATATTCTCCTCAAACAAAATCCCCTTATAAACTGAATATTACTCAGATATACTGACCTAAAAGACTGACAGAACAATTTAGAATCCTTATCACCTAAATAATATCAGTCTCATGAGGACCAGGGCCTACCATCAAAATTCTAAATATTGGGAATTTGGGACAGAAAGGTCTGAGCAAACAATGCAGACCCAGTTCAGAATGCAGTCTAATAAAGGTCAACACTGTCTGCAATTCCATCTGCATCTTTTGGACATATTACTGAACTATAAAACCAAACTGTTTCATTTTAAGGCAATTATTTTAGATGTCCCAATTATTTAGTGTTTTTATGGTATACTGTTTGTATTGTGTTTTATTTCAAGAAAAATACCCCTTCCTAAATAATGGACTCTCTTGCAGAGAGTCCATTATTTAGAAAAGGAGAATTTTAAAAGGCATAGAGTGAATTATTCTGAAAAGAATATTTGACAAGACACAAAAGTTACTGCTAAAATCAAAGCTGGACAAGTCCATTTCAAAGGTTGAAAAGAGATGAAAGTGTTAATGAGGACTTACCTGCGTATCAAAAGCAGCCGTCTCTTTTTCTTGGTCTGATGAAGAGCCAAGCTGTAGAAACAAAAACAGTTGGTTACTTTTATTATTACTTCTACAAAACTGAGGTTTCTCAATGACATTAAAATAAACAATTTCACTGAGAAGTGATAATACAATCTTTGGATTGTCACTGTTTATGAATATGGACTTCTGTAAATTCTCATCTAAAATTCTTTCCAAAAAAGGTTGAAAAGTAGAAATTTCTCAGAAAGTATGCTACAGGCATTTAGGGGCTGCAATGGTGCCATTGCTGTCACTTATTCTGCTGACTTTTTATTTATACAATGCCAGGCCTACTACAGCATCATTCTTTCTTTTATCTTTTCAATGAATTATAGAGATTTCTCGGTGAAATCGAAACTGATAATCTCACTGTCTGAAACAGTGAAATTATCACTTTCCATTTCACTGTTTCAGAAATAGGATTTTTGTGAAATAGGCTCAAATGTTTTGTTGATTAATTGTCTAAATTACGTCATGCATGTTTGTTCATCAAAATGATATTTAAAGCTATTTTTCAGTTGCAAACTATGTTTCCAACCAATATCCTACCCAATAAACACGCAGGAAGCATCAAATTTGACACAAAACGGCTAGTAAAAAAATTGTGTTTCTGTCGTGATGGCTGACGCTCTTGAATAAACAGAGTTATTGCGATTTTCAAGCATAAAAGAAAAAGAAAATTTGACTTTTTCAGTGTAAGATGAATTTCTATTTCACTCTGAACACCAAAAGTGGTATTTTCACTTGTGGCTTCGCCACTCTTGAAAATACTGCTTTTGGTGTTCATTCCGTGAAATAAAAATCGATCTTCACTGAAAAAGTCAAATATACTCTATTTCTTTGCCAATTTCATGTGATTCGTTCATGCTGATGATATTTGGCACCATTTTCTAGGTTCCAATATTAGACTCACTCAACATGCTAAACAACATCAAACTGACATCAAATAGCAGGGGAAAAGTCTTTCTTTTTACATGAATATTAATGACTTGTGAACAATTTAATCACTGAAATTGACTAGAATTCCTCAGAATGCTATGTCTCATCTGCCTGCATGCTGTCAAAGAAACACAGCCAATCAAGTAAACAGAAGTTTATGAACCATAAAATACAGGTCAAAGCCTAAAACAGATGGTTACTGTGATAGTCCCTCTTCCAGATGTAACCATGACCCAAAGTTCAATAATCTACCCCTGTATTTCTTGAGAAACAGAGCTAAAGCAGAAAAAAATTTTTAAGTCAGTGAACCCTAAATTGTAGGTCAAGATCCAATATTGATGATGGTTTTCAGCTTCTCTCTGACCCAAGTTTCATCACTCTAGCCTTATAGCTTTTGAGAAACAGAGCTAAACCAGAAAACTCAATGAAAGTTTACGCCACCAACGCTGCCTACACAGGAAAAGTAATACCTATGTCTTGCTATTGTTGTTAGTCACAGGCCAGACAAAAAACAAAAAACGAACATAAAATTTCTTTTTTTTTTGTGCAGAGAAAGCTCAAATGTAATTTTACTTATGAACGAAAAAAGTGCTATTTTCACAAGCTGGAGTTCATTCCGCAAAACAGAATTTGATTTTAAAACATGACCTGTCCACTATCAGGACAGCTTGCCTGACAGTGCATTGCCCATCATATAAAAACTTCAACCAAAACATCCATTTAGGACATCGACACTGACACATATGTGATACAATAGATCATCCTGTACTTTTGTACAGGCAAGCTGAAAGTGTATTTATGTTCACAGGTTTTTACTTAAATTTGTGAATTTAAATATGCTTCTTTTTTTTTGGGGGGGGGGGGGGGGGGGGGGGGGCAAAGGACTTGTTCTAGATAAGACACAAAGTAAGAGCAGCAAAATTTACAGTACTGTTTCATGGCTGAAATAAGCTGACCAGCTAAGCAAGATTTCATTCCACATTTCCGTAAAATTAATTTGAAAACAAAACATTCCGGAAAGAAAAATCTAAAATAATCTATACAGGGACGGAGAAAAGATAATTTGAAGCTGAAACTCTATATGAAAATGAGACTCTTTGGTAATCTGGACATATTCTTAACAAAGTAAGAAACACTGCATTTCAGTTACTTAAGGTGAATGGATTCACTTTCATGGGAAAAGGGAAGTAACTCCGCCATTTTCATTTTTGCCTCCCTTCTCAATAGGGATCAACTCTTAAAGGAAAGAATTTGCTCCACTAGGAGCAAATTCTTTCCTTTAATAGTAGATCCCACTTTGGAAGTGCTTTGACATCTAGGGAAGCAAACAGAAAGTGAGAAATGTTGTCTTGCTTGAAATAATGGCAGAGAAGGTAAAACTTGTTACCAAATGATACAACAATGACCCCAAATGGGAATCATAACTCTAACTGGCAAAAACTGTGAGCTATTTTTTTTTTACAGAAACACCTACCGTAATAGATGGAATCATTACATTCCATTTTATAGAAACTTTAAAAGCTTTTTTCACTTTCCACACCTAAAAAGAAGAAACAGCATAAGTTAATGGAACAGGAGCTGCTGAGGCTGAGAAGCCCCTGTGTTACATGCTGGCCAGCTGAGCTAGTGGTCCCTACTTTAATTCCCACTGGTGTTGGAACTCTTTTCAACCGTAAAATTGCACACTGCTTTCATTATCACCCTCTCGTCCTCCTGATATGGGTGAAATACTGTTGAAATGGGCGTAAAATTGCATGTCATCCATCCATTCATCCTTAGTAACAGTCTAACCGGGCCTGCACTGTTTAAAGCATCCCCCATGTGACAAACCGGCCTTCTTTTAATTTGAAAATCGAAAAATCCGTAATAGAACTGGTTCAAGTGTATGAATACTTCTGGTTAACACAGTACATGTATTCTTATGCAGCTCAGCTCACAGTCCATGTGAGTAATGAAAACTTGGCAAATGCTTATTGTTGCAAATTAGGGTCAAGTCGGGTAACTTCGGACAGCAGGCAAATTCGGAATACCGTTGCAAACAGTGAAAATCCAGATGAGACAGCTCATAATGAGCCATCTCAGTGAAAATCCAGATGAGACCGTCTCATCAGGATTTCCACTGACCAGTTAATTTGTTTTAATTCCAAACAACTGATATATAAAGGAAATAATGTCACTGCCATAATTTACCTGCTGTCCAAATTTACCAGACTTGACCCTAGTAAAACTGTTAAAGGAAACATTTGGGAATTCCGATTTTGTAATTCTCAAAAAATGATTGTTGGGACTGATAAAGCCCATACACATTTTGCAACAGTTTTATTTTCATGAACTCACAAAGTTTCACAAAAATTATCCTGTCGGAAATATTTCATGATTTACAGTACTGCAAATCTAACTTTCAATATTATGCAAAATTCTTTGGCATCTTTTATGGGCAGAGCTCCAGATAAGGTGGGGTTTTGAGGATAATTTGGATAAATTTTCCTTATTTCTCAATGAGGGCATATATTGTGACCTCTTACTAGAGCTGTCCTGGCAAGACAGTTTTATAGAGGGGTCACAACATATGGTTTATTAAGGAATATGGAGTATTATCCCAAATTTATCCCTGTTACCCCTTCTTATATGGAGCACTGATTGGACAGTGTGAACTCAGAGCAACAAAAATTAGATGGGTCAAAAGTAATAGTTTTGTTACCAGCAATGGAAATGTGCAAGTCAAAATGTATGCTAACTAAATGCAAATTAAATAAAATCTACCCACAAGCTTTCTGGATATCATTAAAACAGTATTTAAAAGAGATCACCCAAGGGGAACACAAAAATTGGCTGCCTAAGACAGCTGACCCTATGATACAGGCTCAACTGCACTGTATTTTGATTTAAAGGATCCAGAAAAGGTGACCATTTAATACAGGTGGCCACACAGATAAGTTTTACTACAGTTCTACAGTTATACACTGCAACTTAAAATGCTAAAGATGAAAACACCTATACATGCAGTTGGAAAACAGGGTAGATCCAGACAAGCCACCTCAACTGGATCTACAATGGTTGCTCTCTAGTCTTTGAATTCTCAATAAGATATAACTTGGACCAAACATTTTTTAAATTTTGCATCATAAATTTTGAATTCTGCTTTTTTGGCATCCTAAGGATTAATGGTCACAATTTACCCCTATGACTGAACTAATGCCAGATGGTATGAGGACTAATAAACTGTTTTGCAGTAGTAAATTTTGCTGTCTGCTGTTTGGCACTTCAAGGTTTAAAGGGTCAACAACAATTTACTTCCATGACTGTACCTGAGCCAGATTGTAAGAGGACTCTACACTGTTTGCCCTCAGTCTTTGAACGTTCAACGATATATAAACTTTTTTTTAAATTTTGCAGATTTTGGCGTTTGCTTTTTTGGCATCATAAGGATTAAAAGTTCCCACAATTTACCTCTATGACTGTACTAATGCCAGATGGTATTAGGACTAGCAAACTGGTTTCTTCATCCATAAGATATAGAAATATTATTGTCTGTGAGACACACCTCCAGATCACTGGAACATAAATGAATGGATTAGAATCAACACAATTGCATGAAAACCAGTAATACAGGCTATAATCCCTGATTCTCCCATTTCTGCAGTTTCCACCATTTCAGTAGTTTGCTGATCAGCTGTGTCTACAGCTGATCACATGCCCTCCCATTGCTAATTCAATATCTATAGCACAGTTCAAATCTTAAGACACTGACTTTCTGACTTCCATTGCAATGTGACTCTTTGATTCCAAACAATGATGTGGACCAGTTCACTCAATAGATAACTGGAAACATGTGTTAACAAGCAAATTCGGTGAATTTATATCCCCCGCCGAAGTGGCCCTGATTCACTTATTATGGTTTATTTTGAGTTTCATATAATTTCGTTCACTGGGCTGAACTTGTGGACTGTAAATCAAATCTCTGGCTTAAGTGAGGCATAACCTGAAGCTGTTCTTAAACACTTGCCTCAGCATCACTGCACTATGATGATACACTTTTAATTCAGTTTGTTCAGTCAAGTATCTAAGTTATAGCTAATACATGTATGTGGAGTTTAAATCAATTCAAGGGCATTAAATCATGCACTACTGATGCAATTAAGATCAAACTTAATGTGCATTGCTCTGTCAAGACAATACATACTTATTTGAAGTTTCATGAAATTCCATTCATTGGTTACTTAATTATGACTCAATTTGTTGATTTTAAACCAAGTCAAGGGCAATAACTCATTGCTAACTAAAGAAATTTTGACAAAACTTAAGATGCACCAATGTGTTATGGTGATGGGTATTTAGTAAAATTTTCATAGAATTCTATTCACTGATTACTTAGTTATGGCTAAATGTGTCAATTTTAAATTCATTCAAGTGCAATAACTCATGAATTTCTGATGCCATTCAGATGAGACTTTATGTGCATAACCGCCTTATGGTGATACATATTAAGTTTTAGTTTCATGAAGTTTTGATAATTGGTTACTTAGTTATGGCTCATTTTATTGTTTTAAGTCAATTAAAGGGCAATAACTCATGCACCCCTGAAGCCAGTCTGATGAAACGTGACATACATCAGCGGAATATAGTGATACATATTTATTATAAGTTTCATGAAATTCCGTCCAGTGGTTACTTAGTTATGGCTGATTTTATTGATTTTAAAACAATTCAAGGGCAATAACTCATGCATTACTGAAGCCAGTCTGATGAAACTTGATGTGCATCAGCGAGTTATAGTGATATATATTTATTTTAAGTTTCATGAAATTCCGTCCAGTGGTATGAAGTTTTGATAAATGGTTACTTAGTTATGGCTCATTTTATTGTTTTAAGTCAATTAAAGGGCAATAACTCATGCACCCCTGAGCCAGTCTGATGAAACGTGACATACATCAGCGGAATATAGTGATACATATTTATTATAAGTTTCATGAAATTCCGTCCAGTGGTTACCTAGTTATGGCTGGTTTTATTGATTTTAAAACAATTCAAGGGCAATAACTCATGCATTACTGAAGCCAGTCTGATGAAACTTGACGTGCATCAGCGGGTTATAGTGATATATAAATTATTTTAAGTTTCATGAAATTCCGTCCAGTAGTTACTTAGTTATGGCTCCGGACGGACAGACCGACGGACGGACAGACGGACATGGAGAAACCTATATCCCTCCGCCTTCGGCGGGGGAATATAGTGATACATATTTATTATAAGTTTCATGAAATTCCGTCCAGTGGTTACTTAGTTATGGCTGATTTTATTGATTTTAAAACAATTCAAGGGCAATAACTCATGCATTACTGAAGCCAGTCTGATGAAACTTGATGTGCATCAGCGGGTTATAGTGATATATATTTATTTTAAGTTTCATGAAATTCCATCCAGTGGTATGAAGTTTTGATAAATGGTTACTTAGTTATGGCTCATTTTATTGTTTTAAGTCAATTAAAGGGCAATAACTCATGCACCCCTGAGCCAGTCTGATGAAACGTGACATACATCAGCGGAATATAGTGATACATATTTATTATAAGTTTCATGAAATTCCGTCCAGTGGTTACTTAGTTATGGCTGATTTTATCGATTTTAAAACAATTCAAGGGCATTAACTCATGCATTACTGAAGCCAGTCTGATGAAACTTGACGTGCATCAGCGGGTTATAGTGATATATAAATTATTTTAAGTTTCATGAAATTCCGTCAAGTGGTTACTTAGTTATGGCTCCGGACGGACAGACGGACGGACGGAAGGAAGGACGGACAGACAGACGGACGGACATGGAGAAACCTATATCCCTCCGCCTTCGGCGGGGGATAATAAAACTGTAGTGCCTGAGTTCAAAATGATAACTGAAAACTGAATTTTAACTGAACTAGGAAATTTTCACTCGTGAATGAATAAAATCTTTTTCTTTGAATTGCAGTATAGTTTACCATGATCTCACATTTTGATCTCCGTTATATTTTGGCTAACAATTTGCAGAACCTTGAAAAGTGAATTTCCAGTGAGAATGTAATAGTGCATTTACCAGGTTTGAATAGAATCATGTGATTTTTGGGTAACAATAACCGCTAGCACTCACCTGCTTTTGTGGAGAGTCCCACCATAGTGTCTCTGTTCTTCCAATAGATAATCTCATTCTTGAAGGCCAGGAAATCAAACAGCAACTGCAACCAAAAAAAATCAGTTTTGCATACACTTGTACATGCCAGAATTCCCTCTACCATATTTATCTGGCTTTAAAACCTATTTTTCCATCTCAATAATGACCCCAAATATCTCAATCAGTCTTAGGAAAATTCTGCTTTGAGAAGTTTTCCTTTCAAAAAAGTCCCAAAAATCTAGATCCATCTTTTAAGATGGCTCTAGACTTTTGGGATTGTTTTGGAAGGGGAAAAGAAATAAGGTAATAGACACTTTAGCTGGCTGATTGTAAAAATCAGTAAGATTTTTTTATGCTACATTATGTAATTATTGACCTTTGATGAGGTGAACAGGAAAACTACATATTGACCTGCAAACTACATACTGACTGATGCATCAATATGTTATGTTTGCAGGTCAATAAAACTGCATGTTCTCCATAAAGGTCAATAAAAATCAATAAATGATTCTTTATATAATAACTCTACAATAAGTCTATAAGACCAATAAAATTTCATTTTCAATACATATGATGGTACAAAATGGATTTTTCTTGCACACCGGATAAGGATATCCGCTTGTTTCCCCTGTACCTACAAACCTTCTCTCACCAATGTTATCTCACCCAGGACGGGATAAAAATCAGTAGCATTCAATGCATTGGTTGTATTGGAGGTCACATATCTGTGTCGTCAAGTGACGTTTGCGTTTTAGATGATGACGTCACGAAGACGGCAAAAATGACATCAGTTTATGCACGCCATACGCTGACGTAAAGAACCGAATGGTGGTTGTTGAAAGCGGCGCCCACTTTCAACATCAAATAGAAACCTTCCAAGCACTAAAGTTACGCATTTTAACAAGCTCTAAAGACTAAACAAAGCGTGGTGTGCAAGAAAAAGTATCTTTTATGGGTGTGACCCTAAAGACGGATTTTTCTATTCACACCTCCCACCCATGAAAGATACTTATAATCCCGTGATGTTATGCCATTAGCTTTGTTTATGTGACATTACATCATGAAATACAAATGACATCATGATAAAAGTATTAATGACTTATCAGTGAATATCACAAAATATTAACCGGCACTTGATGTCAAATCGGCCAATAGCTGAAACTGTGTGTTAGATCCTGGTCATATTATAAAAAATAATAGCCAAATAAGGACAGAATTCCATAAAAGTCTGATTGTGCTGTAGCACCAAGAAACACTTGTGGAAACTTATTTTTGGAGAGGGATGTGGTCAAGAAGAGTGAAGACGACTGCAAGTCTGAATCCCCATTTGGCCAGCCGTTGACTGGAAAACTGTCAACCCAGCAGTAAATGGATACCAACTTCAAATCAGGAAAAAATAAGGCAGTGAAGGGAGAGGTATGGGCTCCATCTTTCATATGCTGTGCTCAAGATACGAAGGGCCTCTAAACCCCATTGCCCCTATGGCCACCAGGCTACAGGAACATATACCTTCACCATTTTTTTTTTAAATTTTGGAACCAAACTTAAAGGTGGTAAACTTAAAGATGGTAAATGTTCAGTTTACTATTCATAACTAAACACTAGCGATATTTCTTAAATCATGTCAAGTGTGTGCCAAATTAAACTGCATCGATGGTACCATCCTTTTAAAAACACAAAGTTCTGATGAACATGGACTGAGCATTTGACAAAAGACTTATGTAAATGAACAGAATTAACTGGTGTTTTGATTTTGTTTTGAAGCACAATCATAAACCTTATATCTTCTATAGTTTCGATGAATATCCAATAAAATCTATCAGGGCCTGGTTGTTCGAAGCATTGTTAGCTTAACAAAACTGTCAATCAAGGATTTGTCAAGTCTCATGATACACATAAATTCAAGTTTGCTAATGTTTTTTTGCAGAAGAATGTAAGGAGCTTTTGCACTACGAGAATTCCTAAACAATACATACCCCCAGCTATGCCTGGCGGGGGCATATCAATATTTTCTCTCCCAAATTTTGGCTTATCTGGAGAAAATATAAACTTACATGAAAAGCTGCAACAACAAATGTCATCATGAGAATATAGAAGCTGTTATCAGCAAATATTCCTTTAATCTCGTCAGTATCTTTCTCTGTAAAACCTGGAATGGAATAAACACATAAAACATCAACACATCAGTGCTCCTGATAAAAAGCAAGACGGTTCTAATGAGGGGCCACAACATTTGTTTCATTGAGAATCATGGAGAACTATCTCAAAATTATCCTCAAAACCCCATCATTACGAGCTGCAACACAACAAAACCAACAAAGTGACATGTAAGCCCAGTGAAGACTCAGATCAGCCTGGGTAGCCTCCCAGTCTGATCAGAGTCTTTGCTGTGCACTTAAAGAGAAGCTAAGGGTCTAAGCGAGCTTCATGCGGACAGCAAAGACTCTGTCTGATCAGACTGTGTGGATGCACAGGCTGATCAGTGTCTTGCTGGGCGAGTATGCCACTTTGTTGGTTTTGTCTTGTAGCGGTTTATTAAATAGACTTTGCACTGTCAAAAGCAGAAGCTGATTGATTTAAATAGTGCCAGACCTATATCCTGAATAAACACATACCAAAACCAACTACTAATATTACAAGTATATGTGATAAGTATTTTACCAACTGCCCAATCTCAACAGTATGTAAATGTATGAAAAAGCAGAGATACTAAATGCTGCAAGCTCCTTCATAGGAAAAACTGTCATTATCTCATACTGCAGTGATGGAGAGCATCTAAAATGAATAGGTACACTTTCAGGGGAAGCAACTCTACAATTTTCATTTTTGCCTCCCTTCTTAATGGGATGATGGATGACTTGTGTGATTTTATGTCCTTTTTAACAATATTTCAGTCATATCTGGACAATGGATGAGTGATAGTGGAAGGCTTTGTGCAGTGGGACCCCGTTTACGATTAAAAAGATTCCCCCTTCCAGGCTGGTTCCAATCCAGGACCGCTAGATCAGCAGGCCAGCACTTAACCTACTGAGCTACTGGGGCTTGAACCCTTTTTCATGGGGGTCAACTCTTAAAAGAATGAATTTGCTCCCCTTAGAGCAAATTTTAGCTTTCGAGAGTAGACCCATTGTGGAAAGACTATGCCGTCCAGGGAGGCAAACAGGAAGTTATGACAGTTGTTGAACTTGTTGCCCTTTGTAAAATGGTGGAAAAGAATGGAGGTGTACTCTTACACTTCAAGGAGCAAGTACTGTATTAATCCTAATAAACACCCCTGCTCCAATAAACACCCCCTGCCTCTTTTCCGAAACTAATGATATATCAATTTGCATGAATTCCTGTTTGCTTCTCTGGATGAGGTAGCTTTTTGAAATGGAATAAACTCTAGAGGAGCAAATTCTTTCCTTTAAGAGTTGACCCCTACTGAGAAGGGAGGTACAAATAGTAGTGTTGCTTACTCTGCAAGTACACCCACTCACCTTAATACTGTTTATTAGAGGTACTTGGCAGTAGCTGAGTTAAACTGCAACACCCCAGGGGCATTAAATAGGATTAATACGGTATACACCAGAACTTGTACCACAGTGGATGCATTTATAAATCTTCCGGCTGTCAATGGCAGCTGTGGTAGCTTATGAAGCCTTTTGCCACCCACCCACTCTGTTGGTGGGTTGTTGGTCACCAACTCAACCATAGAGCTTGGGCAGCTTTGGTGTGGTTTCTTGATGATTTAATTCCGAAATGGCTTCCAGCACCAGGTACTGCTGTCATCAGGATGGTTCTGTGTCGGCTTTAGCCAGCAGGTCCAATACGGCTATTTTCTGACAAAAATTTGTCTTACCTAAATTGTGTAGCATTTTAATGGACTCCATCATGTTGACCCACATCCGTAGCTTCCCAACAGATATAGGGCCGTATGAGATAGTTAGAGGTAAGGTGTCTGAGCTCTTGTTAATTTGCTGTAATACAATATGAAAACAAATCCTGACATGTCTGACAAACACTGGCCCTCTTTGACAAATACTGTAAAAATTCTAAATATTGGGACACCTAAAATAATTACTGTAATTTCTTGAAAATGGAACAGTTCAATTTTACAATGCAGTAATGCATCAAAAAGATGCAGATGGAATGGCAAACAGTGCAAACCCTGACCAGACTGCTCCAATTGGAGCAGTCTGATCTGGGTCTGCATCGTTTGCTTAAATCTATCTGTCCCAATACTTAGAATTATTATGGTAACTGTAATGTGCTTAACTTTTGGGACACCTAAAAATAATTAATTTTCCATTAATTGTTTATTGGGTGCCATGATCCTGTTATGCAACAGTCCAGTGACACTGCTATTTCATCAAAGGAGAAACCTAAAGGTAAGTCCAGTAATACATGTATGTCAAAATGTTCTAACTTAGGATATCAGAAATGTAAACCAAGAATAGTAACTAAACTTTAATGCACATGTTTAACTCTGTGACCTAGACCTTGGTCAGCAGCATCCAGATTCCAGAAGATTTCAAGTTATCAGAATTAACCTAGAAATATACCTAGTAACATGTCAAAAGGTGCCATCAACAGATATGAATTGGAAATATAAGCTAAGAATATTAACTTAACACGAAACATTAACGTAAATGTATAAATCTATGACCTTGACCTTATTAGGTATGCAGCAGCATCCAGATAATGTCAACTACTCTGCAAGAATCTAAAAGTAAAATCTAGTAACACATCAAAATGTTCTAACTCAGGATATTAGAAATATAAAGCAAGAATATAAACTAATGGCAATACTTTAACGCAAATGTTTAAGTCTGTCACCTTGACCTGTGGTCAGCAGCAGCATCCAGTTTGCATGAGCCTATAAGTATACCTACATGTATTGACATACCAAAAGGTTCCATCAAAGGTTATTGGAAATATAAGCAAAGAAAAACTTTACAAAAACTCTATCGCAAATGTTAGCAGACAGATGACAGACGGATTTACAGTTGGATGGACTGACAGAAAGACGAAACTATATTCCCCTCGACATACATCTGGGGTATAAATATGCTATGCATACCCATACCATACTGTCACCCAGAGCTCTGGATAAGAGGAATCTCTAATGATAACTAGAAACATGGTAACTAATAGGGCCCCGCCTTTATGAAACTGTTGACAACATTTAAGTCATATGTGCCCAACCAGAAATAACAATACCAGCTTTCTATTATCATGTTGTTCCTTCATATTCAAAAAGTTGTTTGAAATTAAGCCTCTGGTAGTGTCATTAAGATATGGGCAAAATACACAATCTTGATTGATTAAAACATGGGCAACAACTCTGTGAAGTAGGAAACTGATGTTACCATTCTTGCATTCTGCACACCTATAGATCATCTAATGATGCTTTATATTGTACCAAGTTTTATAAAAATATCTTCAAAGGCTTTAAAATTATACAGCTGACAAGATCTCCATACCTAAAATAACAAAGGGAAGGTGTAGTTATGGTTCCTTTTCTCTGCACATTGTCTGACGATGTTTATATTTGTACCACATTTTGTGAAAATATCTTAAACACTTTTAGAGTTGGAGAGCAAAAATGTTTTCTAGACTGTAAACTACCAAAGGGAAATGTATATGAAGTTACAGTTCTTATTCTCTGCTCACTGTCTGATGAGGCTTTATATTATGTACAAGTTTTATGAAAATATCTTCGATGGTTTTAAAGCTATAGACCTATAGAGCATGATTTCTATATTGAAAATTACAAAGGGGCATAATTCAGTAAAAAATGTAGGCAGATTTTGGATTCTAGTTCTCTGCACATCCCCTGATGATGCTTTACACTTGTACCAAGTCTGGTGAAAATATCTCTACTGCTTTTAGAGTTAAAGAGCTGACACAATTTCTGTACTCAAAATTTCAAAGGGGCATAATTCAGTAAATAAAGTAGGCAGTTATTGTTCTTCTTCTCTGCATATTGACTGATAATGCTTGACATTTTTACCAAGTTGAAAATATCTCTTAAGGGTTATGAAGCGGACACGATTTCTGTACTCAAAATTACAAAGTGGTTTAATTCAGTAAATAATGTAGGCAGAGTTATGGTTCTAATTCTCTGCATATCGTCCGACGATGCTTTACATTTGTACCAAGTCTTGTGAAAATATCTTTATTGGTTTCAGAGTTATAGAGCAGACACGATTTCTGCACTCAAAATTACAAAATGGCATAATTCAGTAAATAATGTAGGCAGAGTTATGGTTCTTGTTCTCTGCACATCATCTGATGATGCTTTTCATTTGTACCAAGTCTCAAGAAAATAACTATCCGTTTCAGAGTGATGGATCGGACACAATTTCTGTACTCAAACTTACAAAGGGCATAATTCAGTAAATACTGTAGGCAGAGTTATGGCTCTTGTTCTCTGCACATCGTCTGATAATGCTTTACATTTGTACCAAGTCTCGAGAAAATAACTTTATTGGTTTCAGAGTTATGGAGCAGACACGATTTCTGTACTCAAAATAACAAAGGGGAATAATTCAGTTAATACTGTAAGCAGAGTTATTGTTCTTGCTCTCTGTACATTTGTCTGATGATGCTTTACATTTGGACCAAGTCTTGTGAAAATATCTTTAACGGTTTCAAAGTTATTGAGCGAACACAATTTCTGTACTCAAAATTTCAAAGGGGCATAATTCAGTAAAAATTGTAGGCAGAGTTATGGTTCTTGTTCTCTGCACATCGTCTGATGATGCTTATCATTTATACCAAGTCTTGTGAAAATATCTCTAGTGGCTTCAGAGTTATAGAGCGGACACGATTTTTGTACTCAAAATAACAAAGGGGCATAATTCAGTTAATACTGTAAGCAGAGTTATTGTTCTTGCTCTCTGTACATTTGTCTGATGATGCTTTACATTTGGACCAAGTCTCGTGAAAATATCTCTAGTGGTTTCAGAGTTATGGAGGGGACAAGATTTCTGTACTCAAAATTTCAAAGGGGCATAATTCAGTTAAAATTGTAGGCAGAGTTATGGTTCTTGTTCTCTGCACATCGTCTGATGATGCTTTACATTTATACCAAGTCTCGTGAAAATATCTCTAGCGGCTTCAGAGTTATAGAGCGGACACGATTTCTGTACTCAAAATTTTAAAGGTGCATAATTCAGTAAAACTTGTAGGCAGAATTATGGTTCTTGTTCTCTGCACATCGTCTGATGATGCTTTACATTTATACCAAGTCTCTTGAAAATATCTCTAGTGGTTTCAGAGTTATGGAGCGGACACGATTTCTGTACTCAAAATTTCAAAGGGGCATAATTCAGTAAAAATTGTAGGCAGAGTTATGGTTCTTGTTCTCTGCACATCGTCTGATGATGCTTTTCATTTATACCAACTCTCGTGAAAATATCTCTAGCGGCTTCAGAGTTATAGAGCGGACACGATTTCTGTACTCAAAATTTTAAAGGGGCATAATTCAGTAAAACTTGTAGGCAGAATTATGGTTCTTGTTCTCTGCACATCGTCTGATGATGCTTTATATTTATACCAAGTCTCGTGAAAATATCTCTAGTGGTTTCAGAGTTATGGAGCGGACACGATTTCTGTACTCAAAATTTCAAAGGGGCATAATTCAGTAAAAATTGTAGGCAGAGTTATGGTTCTTGTTCTCTGCACATCGTCTGATGATGCTTTATATTTGTACCAAGTCTCTTGAAAATATCTCTAGTGGTTTCAGAGTTATGGAGCGGACACGATTTCTGTACTCAAAATTTCAAAGGGGCATAATTTAGTAAAAATTGTAGGCAGAGTTACGGTTCTTGTTCTCTGCACATCGTCTGATGATGCTTTATATTTGTACCAAGTCTCGTGAAAATATCTCTAACCGTTTCAGAGTTATTGAGCGGACACGAAATGATGACAGACGGACAGACAGACAGACGGACAGACAGACAGACGGACGGACAAGGTGATTACTATAGGGCCTCCGCAGACTTCGTCTGGCGGGGCCCTAATTAGGGATATTTTTGTTAACTGCATAAATACATATCTTGTGACCCCTCATCCGAACCGTCTCGCCGAGACAGTTCAGATGAGGGGTCACAACATATGGTTTTGATCAGAAATAAGAAAAATTATCCCTCAATTATCATCAAATACTCCCTCTTATCTAGAGCTATGCAGTATCATACATACTAGCAATGCAGTGATATGCCCAATGATATGCGCTCAAGAGCCACCTAAATGTTGGCAGCAAAGACTCTGATCTGACTGGGTGGATGTCCAGGCTGATCTGAGTCTTCCCTGGATGCACATGCGTATCCTGCCTCAGGTAGCTCTGAACGATATTAAATGGGAAAGTTACAACGAAAAAAATATATTACCACAAGATCTCTTGTCCTGAAGCTGAGTTGATCTATAAATACCACAGGTAAATACTGGCCCTCAGGTCCTACCCTAAAATAAAGAAAACACAGAATTAATTATTTCAGGGTTGCCATTTATCCTCCATGTCAAAATTCCCTGACTTTTCCCCTGACACTTTACAATTTTCCATACTCTTTCACAAATCCAAAAGTTGATTTTACTCTTTGTTTTAACAGTGCTAATTGTATCACTTGAAAATTGGGGGTTACTCTTGAAGGAAAGAATTTGCTCCCCTATGGGAGCAAATTTTTTCCTTTAACAGTAGCCCCCAATGAGAACAGAAATGACTGGACTATGTCTCTAAAAAGAAAAAGCTTTCCCACTGAAAAGAATCAGTGTATTTTCTGAAGACTGCCAAAGCTTAAATCCACAGCAGTGACAGACCAAATATTTAAGAGTTAGAACTCTTTTCGCCAGTAACTGACAACTGCCCTTCTTGAATCAGTGGAAGGAGAAACGAAAGTATGTGGCCAGACAGGGTATCGAACCCAGGACCTCTGACTTATAAGTCAGGTGCTTACAAACTGGGCTACACGGCCTGGCAATTTCTGACTAAGTAAGGAGCAATTGACTAAGTAAGGAGCAATAACTCTATAGTGTTAACAGTCCATTTTAGCTCATTATTGAACTTGGCTAAGATCTTGAGGCCATAAACATACTGTGTAAGTTTGGTTATGATTGCTAAAAATGTAGCTTGTATCACGTTCATTATTTCAACCAGTCAGGGTAGATACTGTATTTACCTGAGATGCCTGTAGACCTCTCCAGGAATTTCTCTCCTATTAAAGGCTATCTCATCTTCCATTATGTTGACGGTTACTCTTGATCTCCAATGTGCCACTTGCTTTACATTTGTGGTTGATGAGGATGAGTTCTGCAAAATGACATACCGTAATATGATCAAGTATTGGAACAACTCATTCCATTGTCCAAAATCAAAAATTGATTATTTTTGGGTGTCCCAAAATTTAGGTATATTACAGTACTGTGGTTATGCTTTGTATATTAATGCCCATTATTGTTTCTTCCATTTCTTTTCTATTTTTATTGATCATTCTTTTACTTCTTTCAATGTCTTCTTGAAACTGATTATTCAAATCATCCTATTTCTGTTGCAGTTCATCATTACTTACTTGTTCCTCCATTAATTTCCTAACCCTGGAAATACTTTAATTCTGGGACATTCCTGGGCCAATTTATTATTCAGTTAAAATTGGTACTGAATTGGCCTTCGAACCTCTGACTTTTGTTCTTGACTAACTAAAACATGCTTGGCAAAGAATGAAGCCTCTATCATTTTCTAAGGTAAGTTTCAGACAACATGGAATATGGATGACAGACATATATATACCCCAGCCTAACCATAATACATCACAGCGTCATAGTAATCATATCTCTCATAACACTATTATGGAAATGACAAGCTGTTAAATCCCTAATCCCCTCACTGCCTAAAATCTGTGGGTATTTTTTTTTTTTTTTTATAAATTCATATTTTAAAAGTTCTGAATAGCACTATATGAGCCACGACAAGACAAAACCAACAAAGTGGTTGTGCACCCAGTGCAGATTCAGATCAGCCTGGGAATCTACCAAGTCTAATCAGAGTCTTCGCTGTCTGCATTGAGGTAGCTTAGACCCCTAGCACCCCTTTAAGTGCTTAGCAGAGAGTCTGATCAGACTGGGTGGATGCCCAGTCTGATATGAGTCTGTGCTGGGCGCACAACCACTTTGTTGGTTTTCTCGTGTCGTGGCTCATATATTACATACCTGCTCTTTCTTCTCTCCAAGAAGACTGAAGTAAATTGATTGAGGAACAGCATAAGTGGTTATCGGAGCTTGTGTCATGGATGAGTGCTGTCCAAAAGGCTTTTCTTTCTTTGGGTATACAACCACATATAAATGCAGAGTACCATTTCTTCTGGTTTTTGATGGAATTGAAACATTTATAGTTCTGCAAAATAAAATCCACAAAATGATCATACAGGGTCAAGTCAGGTAAATTCGGACAGCAGGTAAATTTGGACATACCATTGGAAACTGGAAATCCAGATGAGCCGTCTCATCAGGATTTTCACTGTTTGCCCAGTTATTTTTGTTTTAATTCCAAACAACTGACAAATAAAGGAAACAATGTCATCGTCCAAATTTACCTCTTCTTCGAATTTACATAACTTGACCCTAAATCACCAGTGAAGCATCTTTCATAACAATTCTAAATACATGTATTTGGTGAGGAAAACTGCTGAGTCTGCAGACCCCAAAAAGGATTCTTATCTGAGTCTACACTCTTTGCCATTTCATTTGCATCTTTAAGACCCATTACAGCCTTGAAAAACTAAACTCACCTTTAAGGTCATTTACGATAGTTAGTTTAAGTATCCCAACTTTTAGAATTTGTGCCCAACTCAGATAACAGGTAACTGATCAAGCATTGCAGGCTCTCATTAGAAATGCTCCAATCTTGCTGAATTTATGGTGCATAGATACATATTCACATGAAGCCACTCTGCCATTATCAAAATGACTCTGCGAATTCCTAGTAGCACTTACGGTGTACCATAGGTATTGTAGTCTGAGTATGAGAATGTTTGCGTCAGCATCTGTCAATTTAACCCATGTTTACAACTGCATTTAACTGGATGTATAACTGTATCTTATAAACTGCATTGTTTGATGAGTCTTCAATATCTGCTAAATAAGGGGAAACCATAGCAGAAGAAAAGACGCTGATGAGTTTGATTATGATGCCAGTTTTCAATGTTCTGACCCCTCAAAATTTCTGTTCTTGTGGCATTTATTTGGCTACAAAACAGGGTTTTACCCTTTCTAAAATGATCTCAAATACCTAAATCAGTCTAATGAAATGAGCCGCGACACGACAAAACCAACGTGGTTGTGCGCCCAGTGCAGACTCAGATCAGCCTGGGCATCCTCCCAGTCTGATCAGAGTCTGCGCTGTCCGCATGGAGGTAGCTTAGACCCTTAGCTACCCTTTAAGCACTTAGCGAAGAATCTGATTGGACTGTGTTGATACCCAGGATGATCTGAGTCTGCACTGGGCACACAACCACATTGTTGGTTTTGTCGTGCCGCGGCTCAAATTTTGCTTATGAGGGAGTTTTTTTATTCCAGATTTTTCCTTCCAAATAATCCCAAAAATCTAGATCCATCTTACAAGATGGATCTAGACTATTGGAATTATTTTGGAAGGGAAAACCTCTAACAAATGAAGAAATACCATAACAATTTCATTCTTTATCAGTGCTCAAGAATATTCTGAGAAAAATACTCCAAGATGTATTTTTTGCTCCCTAACAACATAAGCTAAAGCCCTTATGTAATTGTAAAACACATGCAAAGACAATCTTACTTTTCATCATTCTCCAACACTGAGAGATTAGTGTATTTCCAGATAAGATTGAGATCATCTGTTGTGGCTTTGGTTTTAAGTGAGGTATATACTGACATCTGAAAATGTGAGTGAAAAACTTAAGGTCATATATGTTTTTTCAAAACAGGAGCATTATTCAGTAATATACATGTAGTCATAAAATATCCCAAAATTTAATGTGAACACTAACAGTAGTCTGGGCCCTAATAGTAAACCAAATATGAAGACTGTACCTCAAAATTCTCGCTCCCACCACCCACCCCACGCCTACCCCCTCAAAAAAACAACAAACAACAACAATAAAAACTTTTTTAAAGGGCCACTACTCTGCCATTACTTATTTTTATTTATCCTGCTGGAGTACGAAACACCATTATTATTTATAACCTACACTGACTTCATCAAATAAGCGATGTTTTAAGAAAAACTATCTTAACTAAACAATATCACAAGGAATATTGGAAATTACCTGCTCAGACCAGCCTGGGCACATGCCCAGTCTGATGTCAGAACAGGGACTACCTCACCAAGACAACAATCTAATGTTCAGGGCCCTGTTGCTCAAAACTTACAATGTCGTTAGTTAACGTTTCGTTAAAATTTCAAACATTAATATCTCAAATATGCCAATATTTTTTGTTGAAAACATGTGAGAAGCTTTTGCATTTCAAAAGCTTCTCACTTTTTTTCAAAAAAAAATATCGGTGTATTTAGTCATAAAGTCATAAAACATTTAACAAGTTGACCTCTTAACGAGCTCGTTAGGCTAACTATGCTTTGAACAACTGGGACCAGATGTTTAAACTTTAAACACAACTTACAAACAAGAATTCCACAGAATGCGTTGTCTCCCTGTCAGCACAATGT
This sequence comes from Ctena decussata, assembly GCA_963989385.1. Lineage (NCBI taxonomy): Eukaryota > Metazoa > Mollusca > Bivalvia > Lucinida > Lucinidae > Ctena > Ctena decussata. The sequence goes on along the minus strand of OZ022503.1, from coordinate 55,465,364 downwards.
CACAAAACAGAACACTTGACCAGTAAAATTGACAGAAAAATATAGACGTGCAGCCATTTAACTATAAAAAGATATGTTGCGAATGGAGGCAATTAATTTACTTCCCAGTCCCATACCTATACTGATTACTGATTAGGGAGGTAATCTAGTATTGTGTCCTTTTCTAAGGGATATGGGTACACCCTCAGGTTTTTCTGTCATTTATGTGAAAAGAAACAACTTCTGCGACTTACTGTTTGCTTTAAAGTAGCTCTTCCAAAATGGGGTCTACTCTTGAAGGAAATAATTTGCTCCTACAGGAGCAAATTTATTTCTTTTAAGTGTTGATGCCTATTTTGAAGGGCAACAAAAATGAAAATGGTATAGCTGCTTCTTCTAAAAGTGTATTCATTTGCCTTAAGACCACCTACCTGAAGATCTTTGTTTTTAGAAAGGTATGGCAGCAGGCACACATTACTGTCACCTTTGCAGTGGGTGGGGTAAAACATAACCACTAAAGTCCATAATGAATAGCCAATGTATGCAAGAAATATTGAAGATACCACAAGAGTAAAGGAAATCTGCATACTGATGGCTTCTTGGTCTGAAATGAATGTATAAAGTATCAGCCTCTTCATAACAACATACATGTAGCAACTATTATATTCAAGTTTTCCAGATTAGTTTGCAGATTTTAAATAAATGCCCCTACATGTACATCACCTCCAATAAAAGCGACCCCCTGTCTATGAAAAATAAGTACATGTATGCGTATGTTTAATTCCACAGCTGCATCAGAGTGGATGATCATGTGTTTTCTTGTGTCATTATCTTATCTCATATGTGTTTTATTGTGTCATTCTCAACGAGGACACCCCGGAAATTCTTCCGGTTTTACTTAACAGTTTCGTTGCTTCAGTATCACCGAGTGTAGCCGCACAATTGTGGAGAGGTGGTTGTGTCGCATCAGGAGTGTGTGTTTTTCAGGATATAGCGAAGGTTTGGTGAGTAACTAATGTTTTTCTACCTTTAAACGTGCATATTTGCTCGACAAGAAAAATGCACGGAACACTTTAGTTTCTTAACGTCTAAATCGACTTGTTGGATACAAATTTACTGGTGTTATAACAAAACTGACACGTGCAGCATTTGCTTGGTCGCTGTAAATGTACTGAAAACACCAGGAAGTTGCTTTTAAATGTCAGCAAATATGTCTTTTCAAACGTTAATTTTCCTAAGCTGCCAAACATTTACCTAGTAATAAGTGAGAAAGGGGATACAAAGATATGATCTGATACTGAATAGACCCAATAAAAGCCAGAGAATGTCAAAATTTCGATGTGCAGTATGTGGAATGATGTCCCTGTGCAGAATAAGGCGTGCTGCTCTGTTTCTTAGAGTTCATATGACAAGCTTTCCGGTCAATTTGCATGAAATTAATAAGGACTCATGCCCTGGAAGGCATGCTATAAAAATTACTGATCATTCGAATGAGTGTTGTCACGTGAAACTGGACATACAGCCATGTTTGAAAATAAATTCTCAAATTAGCCTTTTTACGGCAAAAACTGAAAACAATTTCAAATTTTCGAGCTTTAAATAAAGGTTTACGAGTTTCTAGTAAGGATTCTTCTCGAGTTTAAAGTTTTGAGTTCTGAGTAAGGTGTTGCTGAGTTCGAGTTAATTTTTTTTCAATTTTCGAGTTTCAAGTTAATGTTTTTCTAGTGTCAGAACAAAGATTAAAGCTTTGGGGGGGGGGGGGGGGGGGGGGGGGGGGGGGACAACTTTTCTGACTTCTTGTTTGCCTTCTGTGACGACGAGCCCCTAGGCTGGGATTCTTTCTATATTAATTTTTTTTTAAAACTGACTATACTACATGTAAATTGTTAAAAACTGACAATACTTAGAGTGTGTATAAAGGGGAATTTTCACCTTGGGGATAAACAATTGATTTAGAGGAAACTCTCGCTAAAAGTTCCTCTGGATACTAAAATATTAATTTGACGTAAAGCTAAATTGATGAATATGTAGGTTTTCAAAGCGCCGAAAAGTTAATAATGTTCTCTCTTATAGATCTACAAATTCATTTGAAAGGGCGATGTTAATGAACTGTAAGAAATGTATATGGCATTTTTATAATACCAATCTCAAAGTTAGTTATGACTTCTTGAAAAAAATCGTACAAATACGAAAAAAGTCACAATGACGTCAAAGAACTTTGGTTTCTGACGTTAAATCAACCATGTGCGTGCTTATTAAGTAAATTAATGATATAAATGGTAACGTATATTCCGTTAAGCGCAGGGTGATTACATCATGTATTGTTCTGGATCAAAACATTTCTTCTCGGGGAAAATTCAAAATGTCAGCGTATGAATTTCATTTTTAGCGTGCCTTTGCGAATGCAAAGGAGAGCTTATACAATACCACCGGCGTCGTAGTCCGAGTATCCGTAGCGTTAGCGTCCTGTCGCATCAGCGTCCTCGTCGTCGTCCGTGATCAGGTTAACCAATGTTAACTTCTGCGTTTAACTTGATGTTTAACTCTGTATCTTACAAACTACAGTAGCTACAGTCATCAGACTTGGTACATATATACATCCATATGACTGCAGCAGCATCACAAAATTGTGTGTCCTTGACCTATATGTTACGGTTGATTGACTTTGCTGTTAGGCACTGTTTTGAAGGCAATATTTTCAATTTTCATAATAATTTTGAGAAAAGAGAGTTGATACTTGGATAGAAAACAAAACCCCTACAATTACAGCTGTGCCCTTGACCTTCATTCACGGTCTACTGATTTTGCCTTATATCTCTTACTAACAATATTTGATATATTAACACTATACTTGGCATAGTGGATCAATCTGACATTGCAAATGACCTCAAACTATTTATAGATCACTATGACCCTCCCCTCCCCCCCTCCCCCCCCCCCCCCCCCCCCACACACACACACACACTTCTTTAATCCACCCACCATCATATCCACAAGTATGAGTAAGAATCCTTGGCCAGGATTGGGCAAGAGGCCAATATCTAGGATGATCTTGATGTTAAAGTGTTCAATTAAAGTTTAAGGCTTGTACCTCCAAACACATTCTCGAGGTACCTGCTTTGTATTTGGTCAGCACCTTCCCTGGAGCATTGGATTGCAGCAGCAGCAAAGCATCCATGCAGACTCTTGTGTCCTTGGCCTTTATTCATGATTGAGTGATTTGCCTTATGTCTTTAACACTATTTAATAAATATGCAATATGAATATGCATTTCTCTTCGAGCCTATGACTTCAATACCTTATATGCTACAAAGTTTAGATGTGTGATACTTATCCAGACTAACATCTTTAACTTCATGGTAGAGTTCCCCTGGGTGGGGACAGGGGTTATTTCTTTAAAGGAAAGTGTATTAAACTCAAATTTTCTTGCTGTTTTCCTTCATATTATTTAATCAATATAGGCATATCAGAGATCATGTTATTCTGAGAATAAACATGGTTGAAACATACTATTTTCTGTTTGTTCCCATACACACGAATGATAAGCAACAGAAACCAGGCAATTTTAAGAGAATTTGAATGGGAGCCAAAAACGGCCTTTATCATACCAGGCCCCGAGGTTATAAAACATTTTTCATGCTCAACTCAGCTGAGCATGAAATTTTACTTGATAATATATAGCAAATTACTGACAAGTACAGTTGTTTTCTTGCCCAGTTTTGCTGAGTATGAAATTTTCTCTGCTTATGAATATGAAAATGCCAACATAAGTTGGCATTTTCATATTTATCAGCAGAGAAAATTTCATGCTCAGCTGAGTTGAGCATGAAAAAAGTTTTATAACCTTGGGGCCAGGTCCTTTTATTATTGTAACAGTTTGTGAAACAGACCCATTATTTGAGAACAGTAGCACATTTATAAAGTTTGTGGAGGCAAACATACATGCCTAGGAACATAACTCTGCAAGGAAACTGTAAGGCTTACAGGAATATATCAACTGAATAAATGCGAACGGTCGACAATAGGATTGAGAAACTTATTCTAAATCCTTATTGCAGGCAGAAACCGTTATGGACGCATGGAGAGACACACGTATGAGCAAATCTAAGGATTGTATGCCCTCAGTTTAATCTGATATGGGTATAAAATGCGGTACAGTAAAAAGAATAAGAATAAAATTAGCCACAACATGCAGAAAGGATCTTTATGACTACTGCAACAGCACTGCTCAGACCAGTTTACGAATAAGCGCAGTCCGCTCCCAGCCACTGATACATTGTATTAGCCAAAATATGATGGACCCAGAGAAATCTACATGCACAACATAAAGGCCGTTGATAGACTGCATGGATTCACAGTCTGCTTTAACATTTCGCAGATGTATTAAACCACCTTGTTTGTGCGACACCGCCAGAATATATTTTAAACTAGCTCAAGAGATCATATACAATACCAAAACATAAACTTTAGATCACATGTGGGCCTGCTAATATCGTTTGTTATCTGTCATTATCAAAACATACATCTTCCACATACGGTACAAATACGATTTCCACATACTGCACATAGCAAAAAGTTGAATTTTTAGCAAAAAGCGGAGGCGTGGGGCGTTTTATTTAATATTATGTTATGCTTGATAGCTAATAGGTGGAAACGGATAACTTGATCAAATAAAACAACGTAAAACAAGAACAAACACTGACAAACAAACACGAATTTTCCTGATTTACAGTACATTTACATCGACCTAGTGAATGGTGCACGCGTCAGTTTGTTTTATTGCGGCAGTGTTTTTGCTTCCGAAACAGTGTTTCAATCGCTAAGAAACTGATGTGTTCCGTACACTTTTCAAGAAAAGCAAATATGTAGGTTAAAAGGGATAAAAAACATCAATTTATGACCAAACCTTCGCAATATCCTAAAAAACACATACTCCCGATGCGACACATCATCACTCCACAATTGTGTGGCTATACCCGGTGAGTATGTATTCTTTCAAAATGCAACGTAGAGAGTGTGTAGTCATGCGATTTTATCATGGGTTTTATAATTTTTATTTATTATCCTTCCCCAATATTTGAAACCAAAAGTAGGCTGTGGTATTTGAATGCTGACACTACCACTGCAGAGAACCTACGTCATAGCATGTGATTTTAATGAACACTCCGGGTAGGCGGCAATCCTGAACATCACGGCAATCCAGAACGCGGTTAAAAAAAACTTAAGCGGCTGTTTAGTGTAGGCTGACAAAACCTCTCTTTTGAGCTAGAAGAATGTGTTAAAACTTAGGGTAACTATTTCCCAATTTTTAGATATGTTCACAGATATGCCTCACGAATTTTGGTCGTTGAATTCTTATTAATTTGCATGTAGTTTAGGCGTAAATGCACAATTTGTGACTTTTAAACCCCACAAACGACAAAATAGACCAAAATTCTCAAGTTTTATACACGTATAAGATGTTTAAACATGGTAATTCACATTTATTTAGGGCTGTTTTGATTGGTCAGTTTGACATTTTCTTTCTCCTAATCAAAACTCATCTTTTAGATTTTAGCAGTTAAGATTTAGATTTCGAAGAGAAAGGTTTATTTACTAATATGTGAAAAATACAAAATAAATATGTGACTTTAGAAACCAGTAAAAGAAAGTCAGGGGCCTAAGGCACCTGATCCGAAAATGGACTTATGTGTGATACTGGACAAGTTACTGATATTATGACTTTGTACTTATGCTGCATAAACAAAATGAAAGAAACACACAAATAAAATACAAAGAAATGACATTCTGGACTTTTGTTTCACTTGACGTTTTACTTACTGGGACTTCCAAAATAAAGACAGACAAAAATAACAAAATGAAGAAACAACAAAACAACACCCCAAAATATCCGTTATGACACACGATGTGATCGTTTTCGCAATAGCCATATAAAATTGAATGTATTCTGAATAGACTGTGCGTATTCAACTGACTCGGTCTTGTACACAAACGAAGTTACATCGATTTGAAAATGACCGGGTAGAAAACAGTGGCAATCGAAAACGATTTTCATGGCAATCGCCTTACGTCAAACAACCATTTGACAGACAATCGATGAACATTTTTACCTTCAGCAGTTTTGATTTATTTATTTTTTTCATACAAACGTAACCAAGAATTAGTAGAATGAGTTTATATATTTCTTAATTTATTTATTTATACAAAATGCCCCAGGCATTAAACATGCAACACATGTACACTTTGGATAAATACGTCAGATGTCCTACTATTGTGGTAAATGTTGTTTCCAAAACTGATTAACTTCTGGAATTAACACGATAAAACACCAAACTTATTCAACCACCAATATTTTGACTCATTTCGCTAATACTCCTGTACTCCTGATGAATGGCTTTCAAAACGTAAGCTGTGGTACTCATCATAACTGCCCCATTGAGACGTTTAAAATGAGGACCAACCATGTATGCTTTGAGTAAATTATAGAAAATAATATTCAAATCTGCAAACCCCTCTTTCTCTGTACGTTACAGGAAAACGTGGGCTAGTCATTAATGTAATGTACTGTTTGTTTTGTAGGACAATCGATTCATTTGTATTCTCATTTGAAATTCAAACTTAAGAGACACATATCAGGTACCAGTGAATAGCATAGAATTCGCCATTTGACGTGTATGATGTCGTGTGGTACTGGCTAGTAATGTGGTTTGCCATTGATGAGTCCTGTGCGTGGTATATGATTCCTTCGTATGTAAATATGTCATTCCAAGGCATGATATTCTAAATTCAATCATGATATTGCCAAGCATGTTACTGACTTGCATGTTTTTTTGTTTGTTTTTTTTCCTAAAATATTCGAATCACATGCATGGTATTGCCCACCATCGTATTTGCTAGCCTAGGATCACCATTTGACTACTTCAGTGCATAGTATTGGTCAGCATCGTATTGACTAGCACAAGGTTTGTCATTCGACGAATCCCATGCATGGTAGTCAAATCCCATGCATGCAATTACCATCCATGGTATTCAGTAGCATGTGGTTCTTCATTCGACAAATACCATGCATGTTATTTGATCCATGAATGACACTGCCTAGCATGGTATCGGTTAGCATGTGGTGTAAATTTCAACAAACTCCATGCGTGTTATTTGAATCCCATTCTTGGTATAGCTAAGCATGGTCTTAGCAAGCACGAAGCCACTCACAATTTGACGAATCCCGTTATTGGCTTGCATGTGTTCCATGGTGGAATAACTATGCATAGGATGCTGGCCAATACCATGCATGTAAATCGTCAAACGGTGATGGTAGGCTAGCAAATACGATGGTGGGCAACACCATGCATGGTATTCGTCGTATGGAAAATCCCATACTTCCAATACCATGCTGGGAAAACCATAAATGGGATTCGAATACTATATGTGCACGGGATTCATCGATTGCCAATTCCGTGCTAGCCAGTATCAAACTGGGCAATGTTATGCATGACATTCGAATACCACATATGGGATTCGTCGAAAGGCAAACAAAATGCAAGACAATACCATACTTGGCAAACTCACCAATAGGACTTCAATAACATACCTGGGATTCGTGGAGAGGCAAATCCCATGCTAGCCAATACCATGATGGACAATATCATGGAAATGATTCGAATATCATGCGTAGAACTCGTCAACTGCTATCTCTAGGCTAGTCTATGCACGGAATTGCCCAGCATGGTATGACTAGCATAGGATGATTTGTCAGTTGATGAATCCCATGCACAGAACCCAGTCCCATGGGCAATACTGCCCAGCAGAATTGTGGGTAGCCTGGGGTTCGCCATTCCAGGAATGTCATGCATGGTATCCAAATAGCATACATGTATGTGTTATGCCCAGTATTGTATCGGGTTCGAATACCATGCATGGGTTTAATCAAATGGCTAATACCACCCTAGAACTTTTACAGATGTTGAGGGAAGACATTCAAGTATATCAGAAGACTATGCTTTATTTAATTTGACCTTGACTAATTTAGAATATGAGTCAGAAAACCGAATTTGCCAGTCTAAAATTGCATGTTTAAAATGTAAGTAGGCATTGCGACATTTAGTAAAGACTTTGTGAAGTAAATTCTTTTTGAGGGAAATTTTCAGACATACTGCTTTAGATCCGTAATAAATGTTTTACCAAAAACCTTTAGATTAAATGAAATAAAACATGTTAAACTGAGTTACCCTAAACAATCGTGTAAATTTTTGACCCGCGTTCATGATTGCCCTGAGTGTTCAGGATTGCCGCCTACCCGGTGTGATGAATGGGTACATGGGATATTTATAGAAATTGTGCACAATTCAGGTAAGACTTTGTTTGATGTTTCCGTTAATACTGGTCAGATTTGCATGAATTTCCTGACAAAAATATGATTTAAAAATTGTTGACGAGCAAGCACATTTTTCTCCCACCTTTGCATATATAAGTTAGGCCCTAAACTCATATAATACTTTCTATCTTACATCTAGCAACATCTTTCTTGTATTAGCAACCAGACTTTTTCAATTTTTGATTAATATTTTAATTTTAAACTAGAGGTGGCAGTAAGCATGGCTTACTAAATACCCCCCGCGTTTAACAGTTAGGCATGCATGTTAGGACAACTACAAGTGCACATCTATATACCAATACTTAATATCCGTCAAACGGTTAAGGACATGTAGCAACAACAAACTCTGTTTTCCAAGACTACAAAGGGGCACAACAAAGCTGGAAAACCCTATTAAGAAAAACAGAGCAATATGTGCCAACTCTTTCTTCCACTGTATCTGTGCACCAAATCTGAATAAAATGGAAGTGAAAATGGCATAAAAAAACTTCAAACTAGGGCAAAACATATAACAAGAGGGCCAAGTGGCCCTGAATCGCTCACCTGAACAAAAAGGTTAAAGGTCAAACTAGGGTCATAATTTGAACAAACCTGATAGTTTGCAACCATTTCAAAATGGTTCTGAAGAAGAAGATTTTTGAATGTTTTTCTATGTATTGCTATGGTTCAAACCCTGGAGCCCCTGGGGCAGGGCCATTTTGGACCCTGGGGCCATCATTTGAATAATCTTGGTAAAGGACCACTAGGCAATGCTAAAAGCTAAATTTCAAGCCTCTGAGCCAAGTGGTTCTGAAGCAGAAGATTTCTGAATATTTTTCTATGTATTTCTATGGTTCAAACCCAGGACCCCCTGGGGCGGGGCCATTTTTGACCCTGGCACCATCATTTGAACAAACTTGGCAAGGGACCACTAGGAAATGCATCATACAAAATTTCAAGCATCTGCACTAAGGGGTTCTGGAGAAGAAGGTTTTTTAGTACATTTCAATTTCGAACCCAAGACTGCCTGCCCCAGGGCCATTTTGGATCCCAGGGCCACCATTTACACAAACTTTGTAGGAGTCCACCAGGAAATGCATCATACCAAATTTCAAGCATCTGAGCCAAGTGGTTCTGAAGAAGAAGATATTTTAATAGTTTCCTATGTATTTCAATGGCTCAAACTCAGGACTCCCTGCCGCAGGGCCATTTTGGACCATGGGGCTACATTTGAACAAACTTGATAAGGGACAGCAAGGCAATGCATCATACCAATCTTCAAGCATCTGAGCCAAGTGGTTCTGAAGAAGAAGATTTTTGAATATTTTTCTATGTAGTTCTATGGTTCAAACCCAAGACCCCCTGGGGCGGGGCCATTTTAGACCCTGGGGTCATCATTTGAACAACTTGGTAAAAGACTACTAGGCAAAGCTACATACCAAATTTCAAGCATCTGAGCCAAGTGGTTCTGAAGAAGATTTTTTAAATATTTTTCTATATATTTCTATGGTTCAAACCTAGGACTCCCAGTCGCAGGGCCATTTTGGAACCTGGGGCCACCATTTAAACAAACTTGGTAAAGCTTGGCAATGCTACATACCAAATTTCAAGCATATGAACCTTGCGGTTCTGAAGTAGTAGATTTTTTAATATTTTTCTATGTATTTCTATGGTTCAAACCTGGGACTTCCTGCCCCGGGGCCATTTTGGACCCTGGGTCACCCATTTGAACAAACTTAGTAGAGGACCACTAGGCAATGTTACATACCAAATTTCAAGCAGCAGTTCTGGTGAATAAGATATTTAAGTATTTTTTAGTTTCGAACCCAAGACCCCCTGCCCCAGGGCCATTTTGGAACCTGGGGCGCCCATTTTAACAAACTTGGTAGAGGACCACTAGGCAATGTTACATAACAAATTTCAAGCATCTGAGGCAAGCAGTTCTGGTGAAGAAGATTTTTAAGTATTTTTTAGTTTCGAACCCATGACCCCCTGCCCCAGGGCCATTTTGGACCCTGGGGCCACCATTTGAACAAACGTGGTAGAGGACCACTAGGCAATTCTACAAACCAAATTTCAAGCATCTGAGCTAAGCAAATCTGGAGAAGAAGATTTTTAAGTATGTTTTAGTTTCGAACCCAAGGCCCCCTGCCCCAGGGCCATTTTGGACCCTGGGGCCACCATTTGAACAAACTTGGTAGAGGACCACTAGGCAATGCTACATACCAAATTTCAAGCATCTGAGCCAAGCAGTTCTGGAGAAGAAGATTTTTAAGTAATTTTTAGTTTCGAACCCAAGACCCCCTGCCCCAGGGCCATTTTGGACCCTGGGCTCACCATTTGAACAAACTTGGTAGAGGACCACTAGGCAATGCTACATACCAAATTTCAAGCATCTGAGCCAAGCAGTTCTGGAGAAGAAGATTTTTAAGTATTTTTTTAGTTTTGAACCCATGACACCCTGCCCCAGGGCCATTTTGGACCCTGGGCCCACCATTTGAACAAACTTGGTAGAAGACCACTAGGCAATGCTACATACCAAATTTCAAGCATCTGAGCCAAGCAGTTCTGGAGAAGAAGATTTTTAAGTAATTTTTAGTTTCGAACCCAAGACCCCCTGCCTCAGGGCCATTTTGGACCCTGGGGTCACCATTTGAACAAACTTGGTAGAGGACCACTAGGCAAAGCTACATACCAAATTTCAAGCATCTGAGCCAAGCAGTTCTGGAGAAGAAGATTTTTAAGTATTTTTTTAGTTTCGAACCCAAGACCCCCTGCCCCAGGGCCATTTTGGACCCTGGGGCCACCATTTGAACAAACTTGGTAGAGGACCACTAGACAATGCTTCATACCAAATATCAAAGCCCTAGGCCTAGCGGTTTCAGAGAAGATGTCATTTAAAGCAAATTGTTGACGACACACGACGGACGACGGACGACGGACGACGGACACTGGGTGATCACAATAGCTCACCCTGAGCCTATGGCTCAGGTGAGCTAAACAAGAGGACCAATGGTCCTGTAGCTCACCTGACACTTGGCCCTGGTAAATATTTTAATGCTTTTATACATGTATATAGCACCAGGGCAGGGGCAGATAACCCGCCTCCCTTGGGGATTAATGTTGAGTCCCAATTCTATAAACCAAGCCACAAGGTCACTGGGCCTTTGTTTCTGGACAAAGATTTCTGAAGGGTATTTATCATAAATGGGTGTGGCGGCCACCATGTTCATACGACCATGACCATCTGAACAAACTTTGATTCCTTTGACCCAGTATTAAAGCTCCATAATATATGAAACACAGTAATCATTTGTATAAACTATGATGGGCCTGAGTGCCCAATGCTACATACCGGTACCAAGTTTCAAGGTTATAGGCCTTTTGGTTCTCGAGAAAAAGACGTTTGAAGAGTTTTTACCAAAAAAGGCATGGTGGCCATCTTGGTCAAGTGACCAAGACCATCTGTACAAACTATGGTTCCTTTAAGCCGGTGAAGCTCCATATGAAATATGGCTTCAATTGACCCTAGTGGCCTCTGAGAAGATGTTTGAAAATGTTGACGGGTGACAGAATCTCAATGACCTTGTACAAAAGTCAAAGAATGACCTTGACCTTTAACGACAAAACATCTTCATCTGGTCATTTAGTCAACCATATATACCAAATATTGAACCTTAGACTTAAATAGTTTCTGAAAAATCCACTGTTTAAGCACCTTCCCATATAAAAGCCTACATAATGTACAAAAGTTGACAGTGTCATAAATTAGGTCAAGGTCAACGCACGATCATTTGTATAAACTATGATGGGCTTGAGTGCCCAAAGCTACATACCAAGTTTCAAGGTCATACACCTTTTGGTTCTGGAGAAGAAGATTTTGAAGGGTTTTTACCATATACGGGCATGGTGGCCATCTTGGTCAAGACCCTGAGAACAAACTTTTATTCCCTGATCACACTTAGACTCCATATGAAATTTCGCTTCAATCAGACCAGTGGTTTCAGAGGAGTAGATGTTTTGAAAATCTTGATGACGGACAGACCGACAAAATGACCTTGACCTTTCAGTGACATAATATCTTCATCTGGTCATTTTGTTGACCATATATACCATGTATTGTACCTAAGACTTAAATAGTTTCTGAGAAATCCACTGTATAAGCATTTTCCCATATAAAAGCCTAACATACCAAAGTTGACCATGTCGTAAATTAATTCAAGGTCAACACATGGTCATCATTTGTACAAACTATGATGGGCCAGCATGCCCGATGCTACATACCAAGTTTCAAGGTCATAGGCCTTTTGGTTCTAGAGAAGAAGATTTTCGAAGGGTTTTTACCATATATGGGCATGGTGGCCATCTTGGTCATGAGACCCAGACCCCGGGTATAAACTTTTGTTCCCCCATCCCACTGAGACTCCATATGAAATTTGGCTTCAATCGGCCCAGTGGTTTCAGAGGAGAAGATGTTTGAAAATCTTGACGACGGATGGTCCGACGGAATGACCTTGACCTTTAGTGACATAATATCTTCATCTGGTCATTTAGTCGACCATGTATACCAAGTATTGTACCTAATACTTAAATAGTTTCTGAGAAATCCACTGTTTAAGCGTTTTCCCATATAAAAGCCTAAGGTACCAAAGTTGACCATGCCGTAAATTAGGTCAAGGTCAACGCAAGGTCATGATTTGTATGAAATATGATGGGCCTACATGTCCAATGCTACATACCAAGTTTCAAGGTCATAGGCCTTTTGGTTCTGGAGAAGAAGATTTTTGAAGGGTTTTTACCATATATGGGCATGGAGGCCATCTTGGTCATGTGACCCAGACCCCGGGTATAAAATTTCGTTCCCCTATCCCACTGAGACTCCAAATTAAATTTGGCTTCAATCCGCCCAGTGGTTTCAGAGGAGAAGATGTTTGAAAATCTTGATGACGGATGGTCCGACGGAATGACCTTGACCTTTAGTGCAATAATATCTTCATCTGGTCATTCAGTCGACCATGTATACCAAGTATTGTACCTTAGACTTAAATAGTTTCTGAGAAATCCACTGTTTAGGCGTTTTCCAATATAAAAGCCTAACGTACCAAAGTTGACCATGCCGTAAATTAAGTCAAGGTCAACGCAAGGTCATGATTTGTATAAAATATGATGGGCCTACATGTCCAATGGTACATACCAAGTTTCAAGGTCATAGGCCTTTTGGTTCTGGAGAAGAAACTTTTTGAAGGGTTTTTACCATATATGGGCATGGCGGCCATCTTGGTCATGTGACCCAGACCCCGGGTATAAACTTTTGTTCCCCCATCCCACTGAGACTCCATATTAAATTTGGCTTCAATCCGCCCAGTGGTTTCAGAGGAGAAGATGTTTGAAAATCTTGATGACGGATGGTCCGACGGAATGACCTTGACCTTTAGTGACATAATATCTTCATCTGTTCATTTAGTCGACCATGTATACCAATTATTGTACCTTAGATTTAAATTTCTGAGAAATCCACTGTTTAGGCGTTTTCCAATATAAAAGCCTAACGTACCAAAGTTGACCATGCCGTAAATTAAGTCAAGGTCAACGCAAGGTCATGATTTGTATAAAATATGATGGGCCTACATGTCCAATGGTACATACCAAGTTTCAAGGTCATAGGCCTTTTGGTTCTGGAGAAGAAGATTTTTGAAGGGTTTTTACCATATATGGGCATGGCGGCCATCTTGGTCATGTAAACCAGACCCCGGCTATAAACTTTAGTTCCCCCATCCCATTAAGACTCCATATGAAATTTGGCTTAAATCGGCCCAGTGGTTTCAGAGGAGAAGATGTTTGAAATTCTTGACGACGGATGGTCTGACGGAATAACCTTGACCTTTAGTGACATAATATCTTCATCTGGTCATTTAGTCGACCATGTATACCAAGTATTGTACCTTAGACTTAAATAGTTTCTGAGAAATCCACTGTTTAAGCGTTTTCCCATATAAAAGCCTAACATACCAAAGTTGACCATGCCGTAAATTAGGTCAAGGTCAACGCAAGGTCATGATTTGTATAAATTATGATGGGCTCGCATGCCCAATGCTACATACCAAGTTTCAAGGTCATAGGCCTTTTGGTTCTGGAGAAGAAGATTTTTGAAGGGTTTTTACCATATATGGGCATGGCGGCCATCTTGGTCATGTGACCTGGGCCAAATATATAAACTTTCGTTCCCCCATCCTGTTAAGGCTCCATATAAAATTTGGCTTCAATCCGCCCAGTGGTTTCTGAGAAGAAGATGTTTAAAAGTGTGGACGACGCCGCCGCCGACGGACGACAGCCAAGGCTATACTATAAGCTCACCTTGACAGGCGAGCTAAAAACTATATTGTAAAACTTGAACTTTAAATTGCTAAGTCCCTGACCTTGACCTGTAGGTCATGTCCAGGGGTGGGGATGTGGCTGATGAAATATCCAACTAATATCTATCATCAAACCAAAAAACTATGACATCTTCAGAAAACTTTAACATAAAATCGCAAAGTCTGTGACCTTGACCTATAGGTCATATGCAGGGGTGGGGATGTAGTTGAACAAAATTTCAGACCAATACCTATCATCATACCAAATATAATTCAAATCGATTAAAGTGTTAAGAAATTCTGAGATCTTAAAAACTTTACCGGAAAACTTTAACACCAAACGTCAAAGTCCATGACCTTGACCTATTGGTCAAATGCAGGGGTCGGGATGCTGTAGAATAAAATTTCAAACCAATATCTATCTTCATACCAAATATAATTCAAATTGATCTGAGGGTTTAGAAAATATGACATCTTAAAAACTTTAATGTAAAACTTTAACATGAAATTTCTAAGTCTGTGACCTTGACCTATAGGTCATGTCTGGGGGGTGGGGATGGTGTTGAATAAAATTTTGGACCAATATTTATTACCAAACCAAACATAATTCAAAATGAACAAAGGGTTTAGAAACTATGAGACCTTAAAAACTTTAACGTAAAAACTTTAACATTTTGCTAACTCCGCCGCAGCCGCCAACACCGACGCAGACGCCAACACTGATGCCGACACCGGGGGTAGTGCAATAGCTCTTCTTCTTGAACTTTGTTCAGGTGAGCTAAAGATACCATAACGGTTCTAAAACTGGAATTTCTAAACTTTTTTGGTACATTTCCTGACTTGTTCAAATTACAGTAATAATCGAGAAAGCCCCATTGTTAGGGAAATTATGGTATATTGCAGTTTTCTTAAATGCCATGAAACTGACAAACTACTGGTACCAGGAATCAGTCCACAATAATTTTCCTTGATTGGTTGAACACTTTCAGGATATACCAGGGTTGTTCAGAAAGTTCTGATTCTCGCCGAATAACTTTGTTTAGCGGCATGCTGGGGGAAATTGCTTTGCATGTATTGAAAGCACTACATTTTGCCTTTACAGTGATACCAAACACTATACAAAGATACATTTTCTTATTGAGGTACAACATGTTTTATTAGGCCCCAGTCATACCACTGGGTTAAAGTCATATGTGAATTTATTTTTAGTGTGTCATTCAAGTAAAAAATCATCGTAAATACAAAATGAATTGTTGTCAGCTGTTTGTCAGTCATTGCCGCCAATATCCATTTAAAAATTAGAGGGGTAGCCAATGTTTCCAATTCATTCCTTGCAAAGCAATGCACAGTTCTAATGACGTTATTGAAATCGATGTCAACATCATTTTCTAAGGCTGTGACAAATTCGTTTTTTATATTAATTTTAATTATTTGACAATTTCGAATTGGGCCATGCAAAAGGTTTTCCTGACAAGATTTTGAATGCTAAGGCATTTGTTTCCGTTTCAAAAAATGATGACTTTAGCAGACAGGGGGATACTACCACATAAAATGCAGATAATCCAAATTCAAGGGGCAGTATGGAACCTAGATTAAATACCAGAGGACCATTGGTCCTGTAGCTCACCTGAGTCCATTCATCCTTAGCACTCAAGAGTAAGAAACACTGAAGTAAGTAGTACAATTCGGCCTAATTTCAACTTTGACTGAGTTATTATGCTTGTCCTAGTAAATATTAGCAAGTTTGATGAAGTTACAATAAACAAGAGGGCCATGAGGCCCTGAATCGCTCACCTGTGTAAAAACAAATTCTTTCCTTTTCTGTCTTTTTGTCCCATTTGGAGCAGAATAGAATCCTGTTTTAGACTAGTAGTAGACAATGAAAGATTTCTTAGACAAACACTGCTGATATAGGCCAGGTACATAGTCTTTACCTCCAGTATTACTGTAAAGACCGTTTCTGTGACACTACCCGAAAATATGGATGGATGGATGGATGACTTACGACTTCCTTTTTAACAGTCACCTGTGTATGGTGGCCATGTAGGTCATGTGACCTAGACCGCTTGATAAATTTTCGTTCCATCAGCCCCTGGAGGCTGTGTATGATATTTGGTTACGATTGGTCCTGTGGCTTTTGAGGAGACGTCTTAAATTGTCAAAATATATGAGACATGGGTCTGAGATCAAAGGATGACCTTGACCTCTTGTACCCGCAAATCTTCCATGTACTAACTAAGATGACTGTATATACCAATGTTTAAGCCAAAATCTTCTAAACTTGCCATGACCTCTTATGTACTACCATTTTCCCATACTTGACCTTGCCTTGTAAAAGGTCAAGTCAGCCCAAGGTCATCATTTGAACAATCTTGATAGTACTCAAGTACCTGATGCTATATACCAAGTTTCAAGGCCATCGATCACTTGGTTCTTGAGAAGGGGATTTGTAAAAGTTTTTGCCATATATGGGCATGGCGGCCATGTTGGTCATGTGACCAAGACTGTTTGAACAAATTTTCTTTCCCTCAGCCCCGAGAGGCTCTGTATGAAATTTGGTTACAATTGGCCCAGTGGCTTTTGAGCAGATGTGTGAAATTGTCACAATATGAGAGACCAGGGTCTAAGGTCAAAGAATGACCTTGACCTCTTGTACATATAAATTTTTATGTACTCATTTAGATGACTGTATATGCCAATTTCCAGGTATATATCTTCAACAGTTTCCAAGAAATCTATGTTCTAGCATTTTCCCATATAAAAGCTTACAAAAGCAAATTTTACCCTTACCGTAAAAAAGGTCAAGGTCAACCCAAGGTCATAATTTGAACAATCTTGGTAGTACTCGCGTACCTGATGCTACATAATAAGTTTCAAGGCCATTAGCCTATTGGTTCTGGAGGAGAAGATTTTTAAAGGTTTTTACCATATATGGGCATGGCGGCCATGTTGGTCATGTGACCCAGTCCGTTTGAACAAATTTTCGTTCCCGTGCCCCCTAGAGGCTCTGTATGAAATTTGGTTACAATTGGCCCAGTGGCTTTTGAGGAGATGTGTGAAATTGTCAAAATATGAGAGACCAGGGTCAAAGGTCAAACAATGACCTTGACCTCTTGTACGCATTAATTTTCATGTACTCATTCAGATGACTGTATATACCAATTCTCAGGTCTAAATCTTCAACAGTTTCCAAGAAATCTTATGTTCTAGCATTTTCCAATATAAAAGCTACAGCATGCAAATTTGACTTTACCGTAAAAAAGGTCAAGGTCAACCCAAGGTCATAATTTGAACAATCTTGGTAGTACTCGCGTACCCAATGCTACATACCAAGTTTCAAGGCCATCGGCCTATTGGTTCTGGAGAAGAAGATTTTCCTAGGTTTTTACCATATATGGGCGTGGCGGCCATGTTGGTCATGTGACCAGGACCGTTTGAACAACTTTTCGTTCCTA
This sequence comes from Ctena decussata, assembly GCA_963989385.1. Classification (NCBI taxonomy): domain Eukaryota; kingdom Metazoa; phylum Mollusca; class Bivalvia; order Lucinida; family Lucinidae; genus Ctena; species Ctena decussata. The sequence goes on along the minus strand of OZ022503.1, from coordinate 55,447,227 downwards.
AGTCCCCTAGAGGCTACATATGAAATTTGGTTACAATTGGCCCAGTGGTTTCAGAGGAGAAGTCGTTTGAAATTGTTGACGGACGGACGGACGGACGGACGACGGACGGACGCCGGACGCCGGAGCCTTACCATCCTATAAGCTCCCCCGGAGCCGCTGGCTCAGGTGAGCTAAAAAGGGCATAACTCATGCAAAAAGGGTTAATGTACATCTTCATACCAATATGTGTTCGCACACTTAATTTCAAGAAAATCCGTCAAATGGTCTTGGAGTAGTAGCGATAACAAACTTTTCTTACGAAAACTACAAAGGGACATAACTCAGCAGGAAAACCTTTCCGGAAAAACTGAAAAATATGTATCAGCTCTTTCTATATGCTGCATCTAGTAACTCAATTTGAATAAAATGGAAGCAAAAAAGGCAAAAACCCTACAAAATAGGGCAAAATATCAAAAAGGGGCATTACTCAGGCAAAAAGGGGCAGAATTTAAAATCAAAACCCTAATGCACATCTTCAAACCAATATCTATTCACATACTTAATTTCAAGAAAATCCGTCAAACCATCTAGGAGGAGTTGCGATTACAAACTTATTTCATGAAAAATACAAAGGGGCATAACTCCGCAATAAAAAACCTTCCTGGAAAAATTGAAAAATATGTATCCACTATTTTCTTATGCTGTATCCATGGACAAAATTTGAAACAAATTGGAGCAAATTTAATTCAGCCTCAGTACTCTAGGGTAAGTTACTCTAAAGGCCATCAGTCAATTGGTTCTGGTGAAATTTTTTTTTAAAGGTTTTAACCATATATGGCATGGAGGTCATGTTGGTCATGTGACCTGGACGTTTGAAAAAATTTCATTCCCTTAACCCCCTGGAGGCTCTATATGAAATTTGGTTTCAAAATTGGCCCAGGGGCTTTTGAGCAGATGGTTTGATATTGTCAAAATGACAGAGTTCTGGGTCAAAATTCAAAGAATGACCTTGACCTCTTGTACTCATGAATCTTCATGTACTCATTAAGATGACGGTAGATACCAATTTTTAGGCATAAATCTTCAAAACTTTCCATGAAATCTTATGTTCTAGCATTTTCCCACATTTGACCTTGCAGTAAAATAGTCAAGGTCTACCCAAGGTCATTATTTTGAACAATCTTGATAGCACTAGAGTTCCCAATGCTACATACCAAGCTATAAGGCCATCAGTCAATTGGTTCTGGAGAAGAAGATTTTTAAAGGTTTTTATCATATATGGTCCTGGCGGCCATGTTGGTCATGTGACCTGAACTGTTTGAACTAATTTTCATTCCCTCAATCCCTGGAGGCTCTGTATGAAATTTGGTTACAATTGGCCCAGTTGTTTCATAATTATTGTCAAAATATGAGAGTTCTGGGTCAAAGGTCAAAGAATGACCTTGACCTCTTGTACTCACAAATAACTGTATATATCAATTCTTAGGCATATCTCTTCAAAACTTTCCATGAAATCTTGTGTTCTAGCATCTTCCCATATTTGACTTTGCCGTAAAAAAGATCAAGGTCAACCCATGGTCATAATTTGAACAATCTTGATAGTACTCGGGGAACCCAAAACTACATACCAAGTTTCAAGGCCATTGGGCAATTGGTTCTTGAGAAGATTTTTAAAGGTTTTCTACCAATATGGGCGTGGCGGCCATGTTGGTCATGTGACCTGGACAATATGAATTAAGTTTTTGTTCCCTCAACTCCTGGAGGCTCTATAAGAAATTTGGTTTCATTTGGCCCAGGGGCTTTTGAGGAGATTGTTTGGAATTGTCAAAATATGAGAGGTCAAGGTCAAAGGTCAAAGAATGACCTTGACCTCTTATACTTATAAATCTTCATGTACTCATTAAGATGACTGTAGATACCAATTTTTAGCCCAAAATCTTCAACAGTTTCCAAGATATCTTATGTTCTAGCATCTTGCCATATAAAAGCACAAGGACGCAAATTTGACCTTACCGTAAAAAAAGGTCAAGGTCAACCCAAGGTCATAATTTGAACAATCTTGGTAGTACTTGCGTACCCAATGCTACATACCAAGTTTCAAGGCCATCGGCCTACTGGTTCTGGAGAAGAAGATTTCTTTTAGGTTTTCACCATATATGGGCATGGCGGCCATGTTGGTCATGTGACCAGGACCGTTTGAACAACTTTTTGTTCCTAAGGTCCCAGGAGGCTCTATATGAAATTTGGTTACAATCGGCCCAGGGGTTTCAGAGGAGAAGTCGTTTGAAATTGTGGACGGAGGGACGGACGGACGACGGATGGACGACGACGGACGACAAGCCTGACCATACTATAAGCTCTCCCGGAGCCTCTGGCTCAGGTGAGCTAAAAAGGGCAGAATTTAAAATCAAAACCCTAATGCACATCTTCATACCAATATCTGTTCACATACTTAATTTCAAGAAAATCCGTCAAACCATCTAGGAGGGGTTGCGATAACAAACTTATTTAATGAAAAATACAAAGGGGCATAACTCCGCAATAAAAACCTTCCTGGAAAAATTGAAAAATACATATCCATTATTTTCTAATGCTGCATCCATGGACAAAATCTGAAACAAATTGGAGCAAATTTAATGCAAAAACCCTATGAAATAGGGAAAAAAAAATAAATCACCTTTCTTCTGTCTTTAGCTTTCATACTGAAAAATGGAGTTCAGGTCTTATAATCTATCATGTCTATAGAGACCGGGGTACCTAAATACCGGAAAGACGCAAAAAGATGCGGAAAGACGCAAAAAGGCGCAAAAAGACCCGGAAAGGCACAAAAAGACTCGGAAAGACGCAAAAAGACGGCAAAAAGACCCGGAAAGGCGCAAAAAGACTCGGAAAGACGCAAAAAGACGGCAAAAAGACTCCCCAAAATATATTGTATTATGTTTTAGTTTTCAAAAAATGGCTTACCAATGTGGTTCTCCATAATGCAAGCAGGAGGGGCCCCTAAACCTTGTGCTTAATTGATTTTTCCCAATACAGGCCTATCTAAGCAGCAAAAAGACCACCAAAGTTGTATTAAGATTTGAAAAAAAGTATGAAGTAATATTTAAATCTTTTGCAATATTTTATTCCTACATACTATAGAAAAAAAGACGCTCAGATCAGCGACAAAATGGTCCAAAGGAGACAGCAAAAAGATGCAGAGAGATGACAAAACAAGAGCTGTCGCCTGACAGCATAGCTCGCCTGAATTAGTGCTTGCCCATCACATAGCCGCTATGGTGGTGTGGACTGTTATGCATAAAACTTCAGGCAAGCATGTCCAAAATAAAAACACATTTACAAACAAAAGCTATCTCAGAAATAAGTCTTAAAATAAAATTAAAATAAAAAAAATGAAATAAAATTTCCAAGTCCATGAGCTTGAGGTAAAAAAAAACTGAGGGGTGGGGGGTGGGTGGGTAGGGGTGGGGTGGGGGTTGGGGTGGGGGGGGGGGGGTAGGGGGTGGAGGCTAAGCTGTACCATCAACCATTATCTAACATCAGTCCAAGTATTAGTATCAACTGAGACCATCATCGCGGCACTGTGAAATTATGTCTTCATAAATATAAAACTTTAACCAAAATCTTTAAGACAAAATTCTAAGTCGATGACCTTGACTTCAAGGTCATCCAGTGGGGTAAGTATAAGGTGTTTTGTAAAAACTCAAAAAAGTGTCTAACATCAGTTCAAGTATAAACTAAATCTCTGCAAAGCATAATGAATCAGTATGCAATTACAAAACTTTAATAAAGACCAAAATTTCCTATGTCCCTGACCTTGACATCAAGGTCACTGAGCGGGGTTGGGGTAGTATTCTGTAGCTCTAACTACAGGGCAAATATAAAAAGAATTCATCAATGGGTTCAGGAGATATGTGTCTTTACAAAACTGTAACCAAAACATCCAATCAATAAAAAGACAATTTTCTACGTCCATGACCTTGACATCAAGGTCACTGAGGGGGGTGTGGGTAGTACCTTCGAAAACTTTAGACCAATATCTAACTTCAGTGCAAGTGTCAAAGGAATCCATCCATGGGTTAAGGAGATATTGAACTTTATAAAACTTTAACCAAAACATCCAGTCCAAAAAAACTCCCAATTTTCTAAGTCCATGACCTTGACATCAAGGTCACTGAGTGGGGTGGGGGTGGTACCCTGTTAAACTTTGGACCAATATCTAACTACAGTGCAAGTATCAAAAGAATCCATCCATGGGTTAGGGAGATATAGGTCTTTAAAAAACTTTAACCAAAACATCCAATTCGAACGCCGACGCTGACGCTGACGCGGACGTGGACGCGGACGCCGACGCCGTGGTGACAACAATAGCTCTTCCTGAACTTTCGTTCAGGCGAGCTAATGACAAAAAAAAAGAAAAACTTTCATGACAGCAAAAAGACTAACCAAAATAATTATCTTCGTTGAAATGTAGAAAAAAAATATACATGTATATAACAATTAAATTTCTTTCATTATCGTTTCTAGTGTTTGGCACTACAGAACACATGCTCAGAGCGAGGACAAAAAGTCCATTGGAGACGCCAAAAAGGCGCAGAGAGTTAGCAAAAAGAACTATAAAGTCAGCAAAGAGAGCTACTAAAATAGTTTAAAAATCAGAAAAAAATATATGAATATTTTTTGAAAATATTTTTCTGTATCTTTCATTTCTTTTTATATTAGATACTTCCAAGAAGGTGCAGAGCGACGGCAAAAAGTCTAATAGAGGTAGCAAAAAGACGCAGACAGACGGCAAAAAGACGCAGAGAGATGGCAAAAAGACGCAGAGAAACAGCAAAAAGACGCAGAGAGACGGCAAAAAGACGCAGAGAGATGGCAAAAAGACGCGGAGAGACGGCAAAAAGACGCAGAGAGATGGCAAAAAGACGTAGAGAGACGGCAAAAAAAACACAGAAAGATGGCAAAAAGACGCAGAGAAACAGCAAAAAGACGCAGAGAGACGGCAAAAAGACACAGAAAGACCACAAAAAGACGCGGAGAGACGGCATAAAGACGCAGAGAAACAATAAAAAGACGCAGAGAGCGGCAAAACGACGCAGAGAGATGGCAAAAAGACGCAGAGAAACAGCAAAAAGATGCAGAGAGATGGTAAAAAGACGCAGAGACGGCAAAAAGACGCAGAAAGAAGGCAAAAAGATGCAGAGAGACGGCATAAAGACGCAGAGAGACGGCAAAAAGACGCAGAGAGAAGGCAAAGGATGGCAAAAAGACCTATAATGGCAGCAAAAAGACCAACCAAAATACAGTAAAACCTGTCTTAGTGGCCACCTCTATTAAGCAAGCAACCTGTATTAAGCAAGCATGTATTCAGTTCCCCAAACAGGCAAATACATTGAAATGTACCTGTATTAAGCATGCACCTGTCTTAAGCAAGGGGATTTTGATTATCCCTTAGGTGCTTGCTTAATACAGGTTGGACTGTAATTGAATGTTCAGAATCAGTATTATCTAATAACAATTTTATGCTCTAGTATTACACTCTGCAGGAAAAGGACGAGAAGCGAAGACAAACTGTGCAAAAGAGTCAGCAAAATGCAAAAAGTGAGTGAGTGAAATGAGTTTTACGGCACAGCATCACAAAAAGGTTAGTTCGTGCCGAAAAGGCTATAAATGGGGGGCAGCAAAAAGACCTATAAAGGCAGCAAAAAAACAACCCACATGCATAAACTCTTTATAAACTCTATATCCCCTGTATTATTCAGGCCCGGATCCAGACTACTGACAACTTGTGGGGATGGGAGGTGACGAGATGTATTTTTATGTATTTTTTGCCTTGAAATATTTGTTGTGATATCTATTTAGAATCGCCTGGAAATATTTTTGTGATATTTCATTAGAATCGCCTCACCGAGGCTATTCTAATGAGATGTCTCATCTTACCACGTGAATCTTTCATCAGAAACTCCTTATTATCTGAAGGCCTACGTATTAAACATAACTCAGAGGCCCAGATGGCGGGGCTGAAGCCCCAAAGCCCACCCCTTGGAACCGGACTTGTTTTTATTTTTTTTCTTGATGATAGCTTTGAAGAAAAGGGTAAAAAAATGAACAAGGATTTATTTAAATGGAATCAATGGAAGAATGAAATAATTTGAAAGCATGTACCGAATAATACGTTTATCTGTGACAGGGTATAAAGCAACTAAACTGTGATTAACTTTCATGTCGGTTAAAAGTTACTGTTACAGGTTTTTAAATCTTTTCGAAAGGAAGACATAAAAACAAGAGGCCCACGGGCCACAAAGCTCACCAGATCTCTAGCTCAAAATTGCTTTCAAAACTGCTGTCACATTTGCACAGGCTAATACAAAATATACTACTACAAAGTCTCAGTCTCACAGTCTGTTGAGTTGATAACAAAATATATGACTGTTTTCCATATTCTGATTGCAGTAAATGCCATTTTTTTTTAATTTTCCCCATTGTAAGTCAGTGCAACCCTAATTTGCCATAGCAACCAAACAAAAGAGCTGATTCTCATAAAAGAAAAATACATATTTTCACTTCCCCAGCCCAAGGATACTAAAGATAAAATCTGAACCCAATCGGCCTAGTGGCTTCAGAAGGGATCATTTTTTAAGGATTTTTTTTCCTTCTTTTGCTTTATGACTTCCATGACAACCAATAATAACAAGAGCTGTCGCCTGACAGCATAGCTTGCCTGAATAGGTGCTTGCCCATCACACAGTTGCTATGGTGGTGTGGACTACTAAGCATAAAACTTCAGACAAGCATGTTCATAATGACAACACATTTATAAACAAAAGCTATCTCAGAAATAAGTCTTAAAATTAAAATAAAAAAATCCACATGAAATGTCAAAGTCCATGAGCTTGAGGTCAAAGAACTAAGGGGTGGGGTTGGGGGGCTGCAGGGTCTAGGATGTATGAAAACCTTGAACCATTATCTAACATCAGTCCAAGTAATAGTATCAACTGAGTCCATCGTGGCACTGTGAAATTATGTCTTCATAAATATAAAACTTTACCAAATCTTTAAGACAAAATTCAAAGCTGATGACCTTGACTTCAAGGTCATCCAGTGGGGTAAGTATATGGTGTTTTGTAAAAACTCAAAACAGTGTCTAACATCAGTTCAAGTGTAAATTAAATCTCTGCCAAGCATTATGAATCAGTACGCAATTAGAAAACTTTAATAAAGACTAAATTTCCTAAGTCCCTGACCTTGACATCAAGGTCATTGAGCGGGGGTCGGGGAAGTACTATGTAAAACTTTGGACTATTATCTAACTACAGTGCAAATATAAAAAGAATTCATCTGTGAATTCAGGAGATATGTGTCTTTAAAAACTTTAACCAAAACATCCAATCAATAAAAAGACAATTTTCTAAGGGGGGTGGGGGTAGTACCTTGAAAAACTTTGGACCAATATCTAACTACAGTGCAAGTATCAAAGAAATCCATCCTTGGGTTAGGGAGATATTGGGCTTTATAAAACTTTAACCAAAACATCGTCCAAAAAACTCCCAAATTTCTAAGTCCATGACCTTGACATCAAGGTCACGGAGTGGGGTAGGGGTGGTACCCTGTTAAACTTTGGACCAATATCTAACTACAGAGTAAGTATCAAAAGAATCCATCCATGGGTTAAGGAGATACAGGTCTTTAAAAAAACTTTAACCAAAACATCCAATCCGGACGCCGACGCGGACGCTGACGCGGACGCCGATGCCGTGGTGACAACAATAGCTCTTCCTGAACTTTCGTTCAGGCGAGCTAAAAAGGGAAGTGGACCAAAACACATATAGCTGATAGAAGACTTCTCAAGAAACGTTTGTATAAAAGTTTTGTCAACATATCTGCAATGGCTTGGGAGTAAATGCTATTTTTCGATTTTCCCCATTATAAGTCAATGCAACTCTAAGTTGCCATAGCAACCAAACTAAAGGGCAGATTTTCAAAAAAAACAAAAACTTTTAATCCCCCAGCCTAAGGATACTACAGATGAAATCTGGGCCTTATCGGTCCAGTGGCTTCTGAGGAGATAATTTGGTAATTATTTTTTTCCATTATTTTTGCATTTTGGTTTCCATGGCAACCAATAAAAGGAGCAGTGGGCCCCAAAACATCAAGGCTAACAGAAGACTTCACAAGGAACATTTCTATAAAAGTCTTGTAAGCATATCTGCAATGGCTTGGCAGTAAATGCTATTTTTCAATTTTCCCCATTATAAGTCTATGGGAACTCTAAGTTGCCATAGCAACTAAACTAAAGGGCAGATTTTCATAAAAAACACAAACTTTCAATCCCCCAGCCTGAGGATACTACAGATGACAGCTGGGCCATATCGGCCCAGTGGTTTCAGAGGAGATAATTTTAAAGTATTTTTTTTACTTTTTGATTGCATTTTGGTTTCCATGGCAACCAATAAAAGGGGCAGTGGGCCAAAAAACATATAGCTGATAGAAGACTTCTCAAGGAACATTTCTATAAAAGTTTTGCGAATATTTCTACAATGGCTTGGCAGAAAATGCCATTTTTCAATTTTCCCCATTATAAGTCTATGGGAACTCTAAGTTGCCATAGCAACCAAAATAAGGAGCAGATTTTCATAAAAAACACAAACTTTCAATCCCCCAGCCCAAGGATGCTACAGATGAAATTTTAACCCAATCGGCCTAGTGGCTTCAGAGGAGATGTTGTTTAAAAGTGTTGACGGACGACGACGACATACGACAGACGACATACGACAGACGACATACGACAGACGCCGACGACGACGGACAACTGCCTATCCTATAAGCTCCCCCGGAGCCTTCGGCTCTGGTGAGCTAAAAACTGCATTTTAACATAATATAAGCCACGACACGAGAAAAGCAGCAAAGTGGTTATGCGGTCAGCGCAGACTCAGATCAGCATGGATATCGCTAAGCACTTAAAGGGTAGTTAAGGGTCTAAGCCACCTCCATGCGGACAGCGAAGACTGATCAGACTGGGCCGATGCTCAGGCTGATCTGAATCTACGCTGGCCGCACAACCAATTTGTTGGTTTTGTAACATATGTGATATGCTGCATGTTTGTTCACAAATGCACATTATTGTTATTATTATTTGTATTATTATTATTATTATCATCGAATAGCGTGTGCCAAGACAAGCACATATGTCCGAAACCATTTAGGATAGATGGATACCTTTTGCATTTAAACAATTTTTCACAACAGTATTTCAGTCATTCTAAGATGTTGAGGAAGTTATAATAAAACACTCGGTGCAGTAGAACCCCATTCTTGTCAGGCATGAATACATGTTTTCAGGATTCGAATATTATTCTTCATTTTATAATTATTATTAACATAATATATATGCCGCGCCCACCTACAACATGCATTAAAATATAAGCCCAGTATATACATATACAGATAAGCACAAGGCTGTCACTGGTCTGGCCCTGCGCATGCACTTTTTTTCCATGTGACCTCTCACGGGTAATTATTTTATTTTCATTTATTTTTATTTTATTTCAATTTTTTATTTATTTACTTATTTGTTTTTGGTCTTTTTTCATGTCTCAAAAGTGTTTTCTTAAAGTAAAACAATTAAAGCGCTTAAACGCTTAGGAGGTAATAATTGCTTTAAAGACACCTTCTTCGCAGGAACAACATCACACCTTTGAGCAATCGATCACGCCAAACATAATCGATATAATCACACCTACTCTAATCGATACGTGTGTCGTCGATAATTCAGTCAAAGTTTTTCTGGTCTGTATATTGAAAAAAGTTTACTAAACACCAGATAATGCAGACCGTGATCAAAATGATTTTAATACATAGATATTTTTCCTGTTTGAATGGCCAAACCTGTCCCAGAGTTTTCTTGAGCTCGTTATCTCAAAACTGAGGAGCTTTGATAACATATTAATAATATTATTATTATTATCATTATTATTTATAGTTCCGGCTACATTTGTATATTGTGCCGAACTACAGACGACGGCGGGTATGATTTCTTGATGGGGCTTGAAAGGCTGAATCATTTTGCTTCATATAGAGTTATTACACGGTATGTAGGCAAATTTACGTACATGGAAGTATTACGTACAAGACATTGCTGGAAACTGCGCGTGACAGGTAAAAAACGTTTTTTTTTCTGACAGTACGTTTTCTTAAATTTAATATCTCTGCACTGACAAAATATTTTACAGATCTGTTTTTAGCATTATATTTGGCTTATTTCCTTCTATCCAGAACCGTTGAGACGCTGAAGATGCACGCATGCATCTATTCGAAAATTCATAGGCTCTGTCTTAACTACTTTAATTTACTCTTTGCAGAATAAAATAGAATAAGAATATAAGTATAAAACTATCAGTAGTTTTCGAACAGTCGCAGTATTATGTTGTTTACCCATTAATGTCAAGTGATTAATTAAAGGAGTCTGAGACAACATTGCAGACCGGTTCATTTCCAAGCCACAAAATTGTTCAGTCCTTGAAGGCACACAGAGTAGACCTACATAAGAAACTGCGCTTTGCGGCGTCGGATCCGTGTCCAGCTTTTAGAATAGTTCACTTGACGAAACTGTGCAGACTCAGACAGACGCGGCAAATCGCAGTTTCTATATTAGGTCTACTCTGTTTTCCTTGAATGAACGAACTCATAACTTGGCAATGGACCTGTCCGTACTGCTTGATGAAATAGTCCACTAGCCATTCATGGGTTAATACTGTAAAACACTTAATATGTGTGGTATCAAAATTTCGCGTTTTAATAAAAATTACATATTGGCGCACGTTAAGTTTGCCGTTCATGATATACCATGGCTATAGTTTATAAAGAAAATTCGGTGTAAATTTGAGAAGATTTTTCATACTGTAATATTTCATTAACTGTACAGTGTGACATATATTAGAACCGCCTCTTCGAGACGATTCTAATGGGATGCTTCACTGTATATATAATGGAAAGGTAATAAAACTCTTAAATACTCATCAAATACTCCTTTTTCTCTGAACCTCCGTTATGTGTATTAAATCTATGTAATATTGACGAACTTATATTTTGGCGCTCTTTGCCTTACCGCCAATATCGCCAAAATTAAGTCACCTAAGTCACCGCCAAATTAGAGTGTTTTACAGTATGTCGTGTAAATTTGTTGTAAACCAATTGACTTTGCTATTAGGAGAAGAAGAAAAATAATAATAATAATTATAAAAGAAAGAAAAAAAAAACAAAAAAAAAAAAAACAGAAAGATGAAAACAATAGATTGAAAAATATATTTAGGAAAAAAATAGAAAAAAAGGTTGGTGAAAATTGTTAGAAATACCTTTTTTTTCTTTAAAATAACACAATGAGGAAGGAAAAGAAAAATAAAGTTTTTCTAACAATAAGTCCTAGTCACACCTCCACGTGGTACCAACTGGAAACTGTATATTCAGAACTCAGAGAGATTTTTGAAATGCAGGCCGACGGGACAGGGCGAGGAAGTATATGCTACTATCTTTCACCCGTTTAAGAAGATCATGAAATTCTGGCACCTTTGCATATGGGTCTTTTTGCCTGTTTTGTTCTATTTTTGCTGTCTTTTGGCAACTAAACCGGGATAGCCTTCATTTGTAAATAATAAAGCGAAGCAAATAACTAATTCACATTAACTATTTCTATATTTTAACAGAATTTGGTTGGCCTTTTTGCTGCTTTTGAAGGGTCTTTTTGCCGTCTGTTTTTGTGCCTTTCTGCTGTATTCTAAGTACTTTTTGCCGTATCTCTAGGCCTTTTTGCTAGCGTCATTCTACTGTTCCTCTGTGTCATTGAGCTTCTTTGTCACAAATAATAATAAAAAAATACTGTAAAAGGCTCGTTCACTGTTTAATAATACTGTTTGTATATTCAAACAAAGTTTACCTGGTCCTCTCGTTGTCTTTTTGCTGTCGCAAAAGCCCAATTAATAATAATAATAATAATAATAATAATAATAATAATAATAACAAATAGAGGGAACCTAATGAGTTGGAGTCAACATGTATATATTAAATACATGTATGAAGATCTAGTTAATTAATTTTGTATGTCGTAGGAATATTAAATAGGTCTTTCCGCAGACTTGAATTCAAAGTAAAAAATGTATAAATAAAACAAATCAATTAAAAATTAGGTTCAATACGTCCTTTTTTTTTCTTGTATTTTTTGTCATCTATTTCTTGATATTGAAATCAGTTAAAATTATATTTTACGGGGTCTTTTTGCTATTTTTCCGGGTCTTTTTGCCGTCTTTTTACGTCTTTCCGGGTCTTTTTGCGCCTTTCCGGGTCTTTCCGCGTCTTTTTGCGTCTTTCCGGTATTTAGGCACCCCCTATAGAGACAGCATGGTGATTAGTCCAAATGAGCTTCCAATGAAATAATTAGTCTGTACTTTTTTTAGAATGTTTTATTGTATATTTTTTGCAAATGGTGTCAGGAAATTCCCTTTTTTTTCAGCAATAAATAAATAAATAAGGGGGAAAAATCAGCAATAAAAAAATAAATAAATTTAAGAATAAAAATAAAATTATCAATTTATTCATAAATTACAGCAGACTGTATCCCTCGACACTGCCTCAGTGAAAAAATCTTTTTGGCTGTTTCAGTAATTTAACAAGGTAACGGTAAATTGGCTGCTTAATAGGTGAACTGATGTGCAACACTAATAAGTTTGAATTCTCCTTCGTCATCCTGATCCATCCTCAGTGTAATGGCAATCTCTGTGTGGGCACCCGTAAACACGGACGTTTTTTAACCAGTTTTAGCTGTGCAGGACTTCACACCCCTTGTCACATGCCTGTAAATAGTAACTGTGCAAAGACGCTCCAGAGGAGCCCAGCACATACTTGATAGAACTAAAATCTGCTGGCTATATGCATGGCCATGCGTACGAAACTACTTGGTGCGAATCATGACAAACTATGGTGAAGTTGTAAAGAAATACTGAAGTTGTACAAACAGTCATTACATTTGCAACTCAGCTGACACACTGACGTACGAGGGAGTAGACTAGATTTATCAAATTTTCTATTTCTTTATCTTCTACAATCTCTGTAGAAACGTCAATTGGGTACGAAACATCAGCCGGTGAATCTTCGTGACAATTACCGATTTCGTGAAATCCACTTGGAGACGTTCGATTGGTTGATCAAATTGCAAGGGTTCAGAATGGGATTTACGCTCGATTCGCATTTACACCGGTCCGTGGAAACACCCCAAACCACCCCAAAACATCCCAAACCACCCAAACCACTTTCATACCACCCCAAACCAGCCTTCCTGGATAGAAACTAGTACCCCACCCCTCCCCCACCAAGACACCAACATTTCAGGTCAATTGGCGAGTATTAGTTGTTTCCTCCCTTCCACCCCTTCATTCTTTAATTAACGTGCAACTGCGCAAAGGTGGGGTTCTAGTTTGTATCCAGGGTGACCGGTTTGGAGTGGTATAAATGGTCGCCCCTCCTCCCCCGCCCCACCCTGCGTGACATACATAAACGTACAAAATAATTTACTTTATTATACTGAGATTATTAATTTTTCGTTAATATTTAAACCCGAAGTTATTAAAAGAGATACAAACATACATATCATGGGTAAACACTTTTTATTTTGAATCTATATAAATACTGTTTGGGATGGGTTGGAGCGGTGTTGGTGTATGTGTGGAGGGGACAGGGGGTGATGTGAATCTGGGGAGGCTTGTTTGGGGTGGTTTGGTAGAGGTTTGGGGTGGTTTGGGGTGTTTTGGGGTGGTTTGGGGTTTTTCCACGGACCCCATTTACACAGTAGTCCTCTCCGAACCGCTTGGAAGAAGTTAGTATTCAAGACGGGATGGAGAGAGGATTGTCCGTAATGCTGCTTTTCTGCATATGAAATTGCCCATGAGGGTGGGATGGTGGTGGTGGTGGTGGTGGTGGTGAGGGAGGGGCTAGGGGCATAATGTGGCAGTAGGTACCACTCCCAGCCTATATCACTCCACTGACCCGAATTTCACGAACCACCCATCCACTGGCTTATAGAAAGATCTATTCCCGACTGATTCTTCTTACCCACTACAGTGATCCAGTGGAATAATCTCCCAACTTATTTTGCCACCTTGACAGACAATGACAGCTCCGGGCCAAGGCAGCTGTCAGTCAGATGTGCCACCGCAGACCATACCACTGTTTTTATCCTCACTGATCTTTTCTGTGCTTGTTTAATACACTTAACACTATTCACTTTTATTCATTTCTTACTGTCCGCTACATTTTTACCTTCTTATCTTTGTCGCATGTTCTGTATCTGTATCTGCCAGGTACTCCAAACGCCTCTTAAAGAGTATTACATGGAGTGCGTGCGCGAATAACAGGAATCAGAACAAGAAAGATAAAAAAAATAATTGATATTGTTGTTTTATTAAGATTTAGGTTCAATTTAGAATTTTGTGAGTATTGTATCATCTGTGAAATCTGCAAAAACACTGATTTGGTGTGTGATGATAATTATGAGGGATGATATGATAAATAACGAAGTATGATTAAAGATGATCAAAATGAGGGTTCCAGAAGCCCTGCTCGGAATGATCCGAGGTCTGAGCTAAAACGTATGTCTGGAGGAAGGTTGTTCCAGATTTCAGCGGTTCGGGGAGGGGGGGGGGGAGTCAATCCGTGAAAAGGGGAAGGTGAATCTGTGTCTCAGAGAGGGATGTATGGATTTAGGAAGAGAAATTTTGATTAGGTTGTGATGAATTTTATAAAGCATAACCAGGGATGAAATTTTTCTTCTTTTCTCTAATGTTGGCAGGTTTAATTTTGATAGCATAGAGCTAACACTGCTTGTATAGCTGTAATCATTAAAATAAATCTTAATGCTCTATGCTGAATCATTTCAATTTGGTGAATATACTTTTTCTGCCAGGGATCCCAAACTGTTGCAGCATACTCGGTCGGAGGCCGAACATAAGTCTGATAGGCAATTTCTTTTCACTTACAGCTTCTGGTCTGGATGTTTCTCTCTCTTTTTTATGCCCCTGTGACGATAGTCAGGGGGCATTAAGATTTGCTCCTGTCTGTCCGTCCGTCTGTCCGTCCGTTCGTCACACTTTACGGTATTGAGTTTGTGTAATCAACTCCTCCCACAGTTTTCAGTGGATCTTTTTCAAACTTCACACACATGTTGTGGACATATTGAAGATGTGCATGTGGGTTTTTGTTGGAGCTGGAATTAATTTTGACAGAATTACGGCCTTTTGAACTTAGTCATTTTAGGCAAATTTTTGCATTGTAGGGTATGCAGTTTGTGTAATCAACTACTCCCCCAGTTTTCAATGGATCTTTTTCAAACGTTGCATACATGTTGTGGACATATTGAAGATGTGCATGCCGGTTTTTGTTGGAACTAGAATTAATTTTGACAGAATTATAGCCTTTTGAACTTAGTCATTTTAGGCAATTTTTTGCATTGTAGGGTATGTAGTTTGTGTAATCAACTCCTCCCACAGTTTTCAATGGATCTTTTTCAAACCTTGCATACATGTTGTGGACATATTGAAGATGTGCATGTAGGTTTTTGTTGGAACTAGAATTGATTTTGACAGAATTACGGCCTTTTGAACTTAGTCATATTAGGCAAATTTTTACATTTGTAGGGTGAGAAGTTTGTGTAATCAACTCCTCCCTCAGTTTTCAATCGATCTTTTCCAAACTTTGCATACATGTTATGGACATATTGGAAATGTGCATGTGGGTTTTTGTTGGAGCTAGAATTGATTTTGACAGAATTATAGCCTTTTGAACTTAGTCATTTTAGGCATATTTTTGCATTGTAGGGTAAGTACTTTGTGTAATCAACTCCTCCCACAATTTTCATTGGCTTTTTTTCAGACATTGGAGACTTGTTGTGGACACAGTGAAGATGTGCATGTTTGTTTTGATAGGAAAAAAATAATTCTGAAGGAATTATAGCCTTTTAAACATAGTCATTTTGGGCTGCATTTTGCACTATAGGGTATAAAGTTTGTGAAATGTTTTCAGTGGATTCTTTGTAAATAGCATTTGTGCTTGAAAGGTGCTTTAGGGATGTATACATGTCCTGTGACAGGCGCTGCACGGGGGCATCATTAGTGTCTTACAGACACAATTTTCTAGTTTTTATTAATTTTACTGTATTATTTGCTTTGATTGTAGCCTGGTTAATGTGTTTAGTCCATGACAAGTCCTGTGAGACAGTGACGCCCAAATAGTTAGCTGAACTGACTGATGCTAATATTTTTCCGTGGAGTATATATTCGAATATGGTGGGTTTTCTCTGTTTTGTAATTCTTATCACCTCACATTTGTCAGGATTAAATTACTCCTTTTCCCATTTTTCTAGCCTGGTGAGATCTGCTTGGAGGGCTTGACAGTGAGATTGATTTGAGATGGCGAGGTTCATGATCGTGTCATCAGCGAACAGCCTGATGTTACCGCGTATGGTGTCTGGCATGTCATTAATATAAGTTAAAAATAGGCAAGGGCCAATAACAGAGCCTTGGGGAACACCAGACTGGACCGGACACGACTCAGATTCCTCGCCACCAAGGACTACAAGCTGAGACCGGTTTGAAAGAAAAGAGCTTATCCAATTTAGGACTGAAATATTTATGCCAATACGATGGAGCTTCAGCAACAACCTCTGATGGTCTACCTTATCAAAGGCCTTGCTGAAATCCATAACAATCACTCGGACTGCCCGCCTTCGTTTAGTGAGTCAGAGAGGTCGTGAGCAAACTGGATGAGTTGGGTTTTGCAACTGACTTTACTGCGAAAACCATGCTGGTTGAGATTGTGGTGGTCAAGATAGGTCATAATGTTAGAGGTTATTATATGCTCCATAACTTTGCAACAGATGCGATAGTTTTCTGCCTTCGTTTGTTGGTCCTTTTAAAAAGACCGGGGTCACTAAAGCATGTCGCCAGTCATCTGGTACTCTACCTTCACGGAGTGCGATGTTGAAGATGTCACTAAGAATTGGAGCTACTTCAACATGTAGTTCTTTCAAGATACGAGTTGTTAAGCCATCTGGACCAGCAGCTTTCCCTGGGTTCAACTTAGAGAGTTGTTTTGACTCTCCACAAATATTGATGGCTATGTCCGGAATGGGCAATGTCCAGCATGAAATGGTAATGTCCGGCATGGACATTGCGGGGAACCCGGCATGTAATACTCAGTTGAGGGTGTATGCCGTATGAATAGATAGATAGATAGATAGATAGATAGATAGATAGATAGATAGATAGATAGATAGATAGATAGATAGACAGACAGATAGATAGATAGATAGATAGATAGATAGATAGATAGATACGGGGACGGGGCTTGGTGAAGTGTATGTGGTGGTCTGTATTCCATTGACTGATCATCAAATGAATAGTATTATTTTCATATGAAAACAAAATCTTCTGAAGACACTTACAGCCTGTTTAAAACAAACTTGCGAATGATCAATTCTTGCCTCAAGGTATCTCTGCCTAAGATTACCAAGTAGAGGTAGCAGCTGAGTATTACATAAAGACCGCCGCTTTACACACACAGTTTTCAAAGAAATTGCAGAGATACAGGCCTAATCAATTATCAGATCGATCAGATGTCTACTAAACCGGATGACAGAGGATAAAAATCACAATAGCCGATGCTTCAGCCTTTCTCCATTCAGACTTGCTTTTACCCAAACTGAAGAAATGAAGACACTTACTGGTATAGACAGCAGGACAATGGAACCAGAACTAGAATACGAGAAAGATAGTTTAATATTGTCCACCAATTAGACCACAGTCTACTGGAACAGATTAGCTCATGTAAGTCCTGTCTCCCAAACCTAGGCCCATGTGGGACAGGAACTGTCGTCTACCAACCTAAGAAGTTTTAGAACTATGCTCAGTAAAAATCGAAAACAAAATCCTCGATTCCAGATTCATACAAAACTAACAATCTACATGCCCATACTGTATCAGGTAAGAGACAGCTGATGTCGACAGACCATTTTACTTCAGTAATTACCGAGAAGACAGACACGAGTGTGTCAGAGATGGTGCCGAGTTGAATGAGGTGAACATATTAGAGTAGTGAATATGTGAAGAAAAGCTAGATAGTTTGAAAATAAAATCCTCAGGTCCACTACATCAAAGATTACCGAAGGAGATTAGTGAAGTCCCGGTCCAATGCCACTAGCAATATTTTCTTTCCTAAAACTCTATTTCCTCTGGTAAAGTACCTGAAGAGAGGAGGTATGCAAATATTACAGCTTTCTTGAAGAAAGGTAACAAGAAGTACACACGAAATGAATGTCCTGTGAGCCTAACTAGCATTGTTTGTAAAACTTTAGAAACTATAGTACAAGAAAATATAGTTCAACATATGAAACTCATAAACGTTTTAGTAATAGTGACTTTATTACAGGATTTGATAAGGTACTCCAGGAAATGACTTGAATAAACCCCCAAATCTGGACATAAAAAGCTCATAAAAGACATGAGCTGAAATCATATAATATAGGCCATTTACATAGAAAATATATAAAATTAAAATCTGAAAGAGTTTCTTTTAAGAACAGAGAATACATTGAGAAGACGGAACATGGGCCGAACTACGTAGTTTCGACTTATAAAGCCTTATCAGTGACCCTGACAATATCTGTTGACGAAACCAGAGGAACACATACTGATTTTTTTCAAATATTAATTGGGCAGTCGATTCAAAGACTGATTAGTACCAAAAAGGGCTGAAATAATATAAAAGACGATGCTCTAGAATAAGAGTCTAAACCAATCTAAAATTATATCTCCTCTGATCTCAAAGGACGAAAATAACATAAAATCTGTACTATGGATGATGTATGGGTAGACGTTTCACGGTCGCCGCACAGCACAACACCACGGCTGCAGAGACGTAAAATTAAGATCTTAAAGAGTTCCTTCAAGAGCAGTCGTTGCTAGAAAATCGAAAACAGATATAGTTAACGATGTTTCATCTAGCTGGAAGGATGTCACATGCTGTATCTTCTAGTTGTCATTTCTGGGTTTGATTCTCTTGCTTTTGCACATTAATGACTCGTCTGCGGTAATTGAATACGATAGTGTACCGTGTCTGTTCGCAGATGACACCAAAATATACAATAGTATAGCAGGTATTCAGGAATGTAAAAATCTTCGAAAGGATACAATTACAAAATCAAATCGGAACTGGTCTGAAAAATGGCAACTTTGCTTCCACCCTGATAAGTGTAACTGTATGAGGACTAAAAATTCTGAAATTGGTTATTTGAATACGGGCTGAAGGAAAATAAACATGAGATTCAAGAGGGTCTGAATCGCTCGCCTGAGTGAAAATGTCAAACTAGGATCATCGTTTGAACAAACTTGATAGTAAATGAATCCTAAACGCTTCATATAAATTTCAGTTTCATGAGCCATTCAAGAAAAGGAGGTTTTAAAAGGTTTTTACCATATATGGGCGTGACGGATATCTTGTTCAAGTAACCAGAACCAAACGGTCGATTCCCTGACTAAAGGATGTTCCATATTACATTTTTGCTTCTTTGGGGGAGACGTCTGAATCTGTTGGAGTCAACCCAAGGTCATCATTGAACAAATTCGAAAGAACTCTAGTGCCAAAAGATATATACTAGATTTCAAGACCATCAATATTTTGGTTCCAGTGCAGAACATTTCTAATGGTTATTTCCACGAACTGCTTTGTTCTTGCACTTTCCCATATATAAGCACCTGAAACGAAATTTTTCCTTACCGTAAAAAGGTCAAGGTCAGCCCAAGGTCATCTTTTGAACAATTTGGCAGTACTCGAGAACCCAAGAACTCAATGCTACATACCCATTTTCAAGGTCATAGGTCAATTGGTTCTGGAGATGAAAATTTAGTTGTTTTTTTTTTTTTTTTTTTTTTTTACTTGATTGGGCATAGAAGTCATGTTGGTCATTACATGCGACCTGGGCCGTTGGAACAAAGTTTTGATCCCTCAATCCGTATTTGAAATTTGGTTACAACTAGGCAGGAGCATATACGTGTATGAGAAATTATATGCTTCTGAACTAGGACAGTGGCTTTTGAAGATATATTTGAAACTGTCGAAGTATGAGAGAGCCTGGTCAAATGTCGAAGAATGACGTTTACCTCTTGTTCTCAGAAATCTTCTTATACTCATTTAGATTATTGTGTATACACATTTTTATGTCAAAATCTGTTATAATTTTCATGAATCGGTAATTCTTAGATACTTTATGCTACATATCCAGTTTCAAGGCCATCGGCCAATTGGATTTTTGTTATGGGCGTTGCGGGGATGTTGGCCATGTTACCTGGACCATTTGAACAAACTTTCATTCCCGCAACCCCTGGAGGCTCTATAAAAATTGGTAACAGCTGACCCAGTGAGTTTTGAGGAGATGTTTGAACATGTAATTGTCGAAATACTAGTAGGAGAGACATTGGTAAAGGTCAAAGAATTATTTACGTGCGTATAACAGAGTAAAGAAGCAAACAACAGCAATAAGAATTACTATTTATAATTGGCGGATAATTTATGGATATCATCATAAGAAATATGTAAAAATGCAGGACTAGAAAGCCCACCAATTACATCCATTGGATTATTGTACAAAACCATAAACATAAATTTTATACTTAAATTTGAATATAAAAACTCACTACTTCAACAAACAAAATATAACGGGCGGGTTGGGTTGGGTTTATTTTTGTAAGAAAATAACGAACGACTGAATATGTCGATAAAATCTCTCGGCTGACGTTGCCGATGTAACTTCGACTGAAAATTGTCGATGACTGAGCCGTGCGCGATTTTTCGCGCCACACCAGGAACAAACTAAAAAGGACCAATCGTAAAAGTCATGTGCTACCTCAAAATGCAATGAAGCAAACTCATGACTTCTCAAAAGATACATTTTGTCAAAAGGTACACGTGACCCAAACTGAATGAGACTAATCAACCCAACCAACCAACAATATGTTTCCTTACTAGAATAATTAATAGTAATGTTTTCATTACAAATAAATGACCTCGATTTTTGCACCCATAAATCTTCATGTACTTATTTAGATGACAGCATATTCCAATTTTTATGCCAAAATATTCTTTTATATTGATGAACTATTATGTTCTAGTAATTTCCCATATAAAACACCAGAAAGCAAATTTGACCCTGCCGTTTAAACCGTCAAGGCCAACTCAAGGTCGTTGTTTGAAGAACAATGGTAAAACGAGTACCCAAAACTACATATCACATTTCAAGACCATCGGTCAGTTGGTTCGTGGAAGAAGATTTTTAAATCCTTTTACCATATATGGGCGTGGCGGTCCTGTTGGTCATGTGACTGGATCGTTTGAGCAAACTTTTGCACCCCAAACCTTGAAGGCTGTATATGAAATTTGGCCGCAACTGACCAAGTGGTTTCAAAGGAGAAGTCATTTGAAAATGTTGACCGACGACGGACGACGGAGGCTGCCCATCGTCCTGTCAAGCTTCCATGGAACCTTCGGCGTAAGTGAGCTAACACGATAGGGGTTTCACAGATTCAGAGAAAGACATATAGGAGTGATGACAGACCAAACTCTGACATTTGAAAAACGTATTTGTGAGAAAGCAAATAAAGCTACTTCAATCATGGGAGTTATTTGACGTATCTTTGAATGTCTGTATATAAAACATTTAAGTTACATAATCAGCACTAGCTAGACCTCATATTGAATATGCAAACCAAGTTTGGTTTAAACATATTTTATTGTTTCTCGGTTGTAAAATACAAACAGTACAAGCTAAGGGATTGGAACGGAAGCTAACCCAGCAGGCACACAAGGTTGATTCAACCTTGAATCAACATTGATTCAACGTCGTGACGTTGAATCAAGGGTGATTCAAGGTAGATTCAACCTCGTGTGTCAAGTGGGAATTTTATCAACAAGTTTGGAACCCATATTTGAAAATGCAAATTGATGTGTTGGACAAGTTCAAAGGAGAGCGACTAAAGAACATCGTTACGAGAACTGAAACAAAACAGAACATAAATGCCTCAATCAAACATAAATGCCGCATTTATATTGGATGCACATACAACATATGTCAAATCTCAAATCACAAATTATTAGTCAATATTTGTTTGCAACGATGGGATACAGATTACAAGTCTCACGACTTTCTTCTGAATCCCAGTTTGTATAATTATGTTTTGCTGTTGTCAGTGTCATTGTCATATGTATATTATACAAATAAAATACTGTTAAAAACAGAACAGAGAGCGACTAAATTAGTAGCAGGATTGTCCCAACTGTCGACTGAGGATAGGCTACGAAACCCTAGCATAAAGATGAATGCGGAGAGACATGATTGAACATATATGAGCCGGAGTGTGCAAATATGAATACGTAACGCTGAGCCTCCTGGGGAACATCGTTATGAGAATCGAAACAACAACACATATGGCCCCTTCTGACAAACCGCATGTGGATTTATGAAAAGTCTTGTACTAGAGGGTATAAATATAAAATCTTCAAAAGTAGACTAAGATTAAATGTCAGATAACATTCATTTTGTCTGAGAGTTGTAGACTTATGGAGCAGTTTATCTGGCGTTGTGGAAGCCAGGTCATTATTAATACATTTATGAGGCGACTAGAATAAAGGGTGGAAAAAATCAGCCAGCGTATTATGGCCATATACATGCAGAGAAATTATGAAAACAACCGAGCATGACCCTAACATATAATAAGGCATCGAAGAGACGGAGCTGGTCCAACAGGTCTAACAGGACCTTATACCTCATCCTCCAGGAGAGGATTTGTAAATATTTGTGAATAGTAATCCTATTAAACACCCCGAGGGACTTGGAAATAA
The DNA here is from genome assembly GCA_963989385.1 of Ctena decussata. Taxonomy (NCBI): domain Eukaryota; kingdom Metazoa; phylum Mollusca; class Bivalvia; order Lucinida; family Lucinidae; genus Ctena; species Ctena decussata. Next base: position 55,424,319 of record OZ022503.1, on the reverse strand, counting down.
TGAAGGGTGGGAAGGGGACAGAGACAGACAGAGAGAGAGAGAGACAGAGAGAGAGCGTAGAAGAGTAACAAATCAGCCACTCGCCAAAACGCTTCTAATAAATAGTATCATGTGAGAAAACAGCTGAACTTTGTCATAACTGCAAAAGCTGACAGTTGCATGGAATCCAAGTATGCTGGGCATTGAAAGACAGCTCAGTATACTAGAGAAACATTCCATGCAGCCTACCGGCGTATATACTCTATATCAATACTTGCTTGGTGTCACTACAGGCATAGATTCTCAATTGATAGAGTAAGCTGCAGAGAAATTACACGAGATTTGAAGCCTTTTATTGAAAAGCTCCTTTCAACGCACACTTCTATAGCAGTAAACATGCACATCTCTCTGGCGTCTACTATACCACCAATAGAAGGTGTCTAAAACTAAGAGAGCATTGATAATGTATATCAGTATATGTAGGCTGTAAGAACAGCCGACGAGGCTACAGCTTTCTGTCAAGGTTCAGGAAAAAAGTCATTACTTTGCCCACCTGCTGGGACTTCCCGAACAATCCACAAAAGGAAGAACATTTGAGAAGGTAAGAATAAACGGATGAATGGATACTGGTCAGCACGAGTCAGCGGTACTCCCCTCTGAAATAATAAGTAGCACTGACCGGAAAATATTCATTTGTACAGATATTTCCCATGTCCGTGCAAGATTAAAGTATTCTCTTCAGCGTTGCATTTAATCATGCATTTTTAGACCAACATGATGTTATATGAACCGTACAGAAAGTCACCTACTTTGATCTTGTCTTCTGCTTGGCCATTTGGGGTTCTTTTGATGGTTTTCTTTTGCTCCTGCATTTCAGTAATGTTTGCAATATCGGTGCGTTGTTTCTTCCGAATCTTCATCTTTGATTCATCAAAGTTTTTATCCGTAAGTTTTGTTTAGTTTGTTTTGTAGTGACAGTGCTAATATGTAAAGAGCTATGACTTTTTGTCGGAACCTGTTTAGCAAGGTGCGATATAAGTATCTGATTATCCGCTCGCCTGTCATTCCTTCCATCCATCCGTTCATCTGTCCACAATTTACGTCAACCCTAGCGTTAAATCCATATCAGACCTGAACCAATTGATGGATTTTCACCAAACTTGCATGGGTATATCAGAGGGATGATCTAAAGACTTCGTTAGATTTTGGTGACCTTGACCCGATTTTCAAAGTGACAGGATAAGTTAATATATCTACAATTTAGGTCGATCCTCGCGTTAGCATTAATGCATGTAGGTCCTGAACCAATGGGTGAATTTTCACCAAACATACATGGATATATCATAGGAACGATCTCAAGATCTGGCTGGGTTTTGGTGACCTTGACCCGATTTTCAAGGTCACAAGATAATGTAATATGTATACAATTTACGTCGACCCTAGGTTTAAATCCATCTCAATCCTGAGCCAATGGATGGATTTTCACCAAACTTGCATGGATATATCAGTGGGATGATCCTAAGGCTTCAGTAAGTTTTGGTCACCCTGATTCGATTTTCAAGGTCACAGGATGTCCACAATTTTATTTCAGCCTTAGCATTTAATCCTGTTCGGTAGGTGGATTTCCAGCAAACTTGCATGGATATTTCAGCGGGATAATCCCAAGACTTCATTAGACTTCACAGGATGTCTTAATATTCATTGTTCTATACTTTATATCAACCACAGTGCATAAATCCATCTATGGCCTGAACGCTGTTTGAATTTCCACCAATATTGCATGGATATATCATTAGGACATTTCTAAAAGATGATTACGCTTTGATGACATTGATCTTATTTTCAAGGTCACATGAGGATTTGAATTTGATACGGCGGGTGTATTATAATAGGCAGGTGACGCTTACTACTCGCGAGCACCTGATCACACCTCAATTTCGGGGTCCATATCTGTGTATCCTAAATATTCCGGAATTGTCAATGTTTAAGGGACTTACGAGTTCGGACTTATGATTTGGGTACTTTGACCACTTTCATTTATTTTCAGATCTTTAATTTTCACCATACTTGCATAGATATATCATTGGAGTTAACCTAAGAGCTGACTAAGATTTTTGTGACACTGATGTTATTTTCAAGGTCACAGGGGTGAACGTAGTATATTCTGGAAGCTAATGACAGACTTACATGGATATATCGTTGTTACTTAGTAATCCTAAGAGATTATAACTTTAAGATTGTAGTTCAATGATCTTGTGTCTTTTTAAACTTTCATCTAAATGTCACTTTAAGCTATTGACATATCGCCGGATGAGTGCTACAGTGTTCCATGTCCATTTTCTGAAAACCTGAGAAAATGGAACTCGTGTTAGACGTTGTTTATCCTCTGCCGAATGCGGAGGGATGTTGTTTTGTCCACGTCCGTTCGTACTTACGTCCATCCATTTTCCCGTCCATCCGGAGCTATAATTAAGTAACCATTGAACGGAATTTCATGAAAACTCAAACTGAAGATATATCACTATATCGCAGAAGTGCACGTCATTATTCGTCAGACTGGCATCAATATGCATGAGTTATTGCCCTTGAATTGCGTTCCAAACAATAAAATGAGCCATAACTAAGGAACCAATGACAAATATATGCATATGACCATAAAACAGCTGTGCACAAAAAGTTCACCAGACGGCAAAAGAAGCACAAAAGTTATTGCCTTTGAATCCATTTAAAACTGACAAATTCAGCCGTAACTTTGTAATCAGTCAATGGGATTCCATGAACTTTTATTGGATATATATCCTCATAACACGGTGGTACATATTAACTTTTGTTGGAATCGCTTTAATGCTTCAGTAATTCCTGAGCTATTTGCCATTGAAGCGTTTTAACCTCAACAAATTGAGTCTTAACCAAGTAGTCAACGAACAGAATTTCATGATTTGATTGTTGATTTGTTGGTTTACGTCCACGGTAAACAGACATGGTCATGAATGTCGGGACGGTCAGTTAACCTAACCACATTATTCCTGGGAAGGCTTGGACTTCCTAAGCGGCTAACCAGTACTAAGTGCAAATACTTTCGCCAGTAGCTAACAACTGCCCTTCTTGAATCTGCGGAAGGAGAAACAAAAATAAGTGGCCGGACCAGGTATCGAACCCGGGACCTCTGGCTCTTGAGTCAGACGCGCTACGCGGCAAACAGACAAACGATAAAGGAGTTTATACTTCATTATTGTCTGCTAATGTGACATGCTTTCTTGTCGACAGGCTCTGGTTCGGAACCATCTTACCAGGCCTACTGTTCATCGACAAGGAACACGTTATAACAGACAGGAGTTGTCTCACCTGCAGAATTTCATCAGTACTCCAAGACCTAAGGGTAGTGTTTGTGGTAAATTGTAAAGGTAACCAGAACTGTATAGCTCAATATAACATAACATAACATAACATAACTTAACATAACATAACATAACATAACATAACATAACTTTTATTTTCACTCACAGCAAACAAGGTGAAACATGAGGATAGAACAAAGTATTTGATGGTAGTATGACGAATTTTAAACAATTTGCAATATACCTAATCCCTAATATTACAAGAATAGCCAGAGGAAAAATTGCTGATACAAATAGTCAGTGCTCCAGATAAGAAGAAGGAGCAGGAGTAGCAGCGCTAACCCAGGGACATCCTTCCACATTCCAGACTATAAAAATACGCTGCTATGGCCCATCATTAGAACCGTCTCCCCAGCGATAACCCAGGGACAACCTTCCGCATTGCCCCACGAAGAACGCATGCTATAACCCGTCATTAGAACCGTCTCACTGAGACAGTTCTAACGAGGGGTCAGAACATACGCCCCCGTCGAGCAACAAGAAAAATCCTAAAAAACTCACCTTATCTGTAGCTCTGAGTACATATCACATAACATTAACGCACTTCGGATAGTTTATCTGTATCTCATTGAGCGATATTGAGGGGAAAGATGAAACGTAGAAAAAGATGAAAAAAAATCTACATAAATGAATAACTAGAAGCTTAAGACAAGCAAACAAATATTTTACGACTAAAGTATATTTATGTAGTTCGACAAATGCTAAACAAAACAAACAAACAAAACAAACAAACAAAAAAAAAAAAAAAAAAACAACCGTAACAGCGAAATATAAACCGTTACAGCGAAACGAAGTGCGCGTAAGAAGGAAGACCCGCTGATGTGTGGTGGCTTTGTGCCATTTTGTCTTTTCGAACTTTGCGGTGAAATGGCGCCAAGCAAAGAGACGAAAAGATGAAAAGACGCAAAAAGCGAAAAAATCCATGCACAAAGATGAAAAGACGAAACCAGCCACAAGAAAAGACGATCTTCAGCGCAAAATGACCAAAAAAAAAAAAAAAATGAACACCATGCCAAAAGACGCCATTCGACTTTCGTTTTATCATCCTTGCGCCTGGCATCTTTTTATTTTCTTTTATGTCTTTTCGCATTATTATTTTGGCTGTTCGTCTTTTTGCCTGGCAATACTTCGTCTTTCCGCGTGGCGAAAAGACATTATTTTGTCTTTTCGTCCTTTTATCTTTTTGCATGGCACTAATTTGACTTTTCGTGTGGTACTATTTGTCTTTTCGTGTGCCGTTATTTCAACTTTTTGCATAGTGTTTTTTTGGTCTTTGCATGCTGAAATTTTGTCTTTTTGCGTGGCTGGTTTCTACGGAAGCGTATATACGCCACCACTTGCTACATAAAACTGCCAGAAAAATATGTTTTTCTCACGAAAATGCCAGAAAAAAGTGGCTTGACTGCGATAATATTAATAATGTTAAAACATAGTGCGTTTTGATCATTATTTTCACGGTTAGTCTCAATTTAATGTTGACATACAAGTAACAGAAAATAGTGTGTCTAACTTTTTCTTGTTTGGCAAATGATTATCTGATTTCTATAAATAAATATTTCACTATGATCCAAAAGTGTATAGCCATATATGTGTTGTGGCAATATTTTTGCCTTTAATTAAAAACTACCATTTTGCGCGAAAACATTTTGCGTCTTCACAGATCACTTTCTGTCTTCGGGGAAGAATGATTATATAATTTCCTTCAAAATTATAAAATATCAAGCAAGAAAAAATCGTATTTCGTTCAGATAGTTGAATATGTCGTATTGATGAATTTATATATGTCAGTTCGAGACATTTTTTATTTGTAACAGTATTAATGCCCTTTTTTGAAAAAATAACAAGTAGTACTAATATTTTTCATTTAATGACACTATTTTTGCCAGTTGCTGTTTGAAATATGCATCGTGATATATATGTAAGGAGCGATGCTAATATTTTTGTCCACTTGCCACTCATTATCTCATTCAGATTAATAAATTTATTGTCATAAACGAAGAAAAAGGAGCATGCGGAATGTCTTTTCCGTTTAGTCGATTTAATTATACGCAATAAGACGAAAGAAGATCAATATTTTTTTCTGTATTCAGATAAGATCCAGCAATTGTTAAAATCATTTCCCTTAAACAATAAAAGTTCGCTATTTGTTTAAACTAAAAACTACCGTCGACCACAGTTCAATGGCAGTTTGCGTACCAGTAGGAAGGTAGGGGTAAAATTAAAATCTGTAAGAGTTCCTTAAAGAGCAGAGAACACACTCAGAAGACGTTACATGGGCGAGACTACGTAGTTTCGGGTTAATAAAGCCTCATCAGTGACCCTGACAATATCTGGTGACGAAACCAGAGAAAAGCATACTGTATTTTCTTAATTTTAATACGGCAGTCGATTCAATGACTGATTATTATCAAAAAGGGTCCAAATGATATAAGAATAAGACTTTAAACCAATCTAAATTTTCAGATTTCTCAAAATATTACCTCTAATCTCAAAGGACGAAAATGAAATATAATCTGCACTATAGATTATGTACGGGTTTTACGGCCGCCACACGGCACAATCGTAGCTCCAATGAGGTAAAACTAGAGGTGGCAGTAAGCATGGCTTACTAAATACCCCCCGCGTTTAACAGTTAGGCATGCAGCTTTGTCATTTAAGTTTTACATTTACACAGCATACATGTTATGACAACTACAAGTGCACATCTATATACCAATATGTGTTCACATATTTAATATCAGTAAAACGGTTTAGGAGAAGTAGCGACAACAAACTCTGTTTTCCAAGACTACAAAGGGGCACGACAAATCTGGAAAACCCTTTTGAGAAAAACAGAGCAATATGTGCCAACTCTTTCCTTCTACTGTCTCTGTGCACCAAATCTGAATAAAATGGAAGTGAAAATGGCCGAAAAAAAATCAAAATAGGACAAAACATATAAAAAAGGAGCATAACTTATGCAAAAAGGGTTAATGCACATCTTCATACCAATATGCGTTCGCATACTTAATTTCAAGAAAATCCGTCAAATGGTATTAGAGTAGAAGCGATTACGAAAAACCACAAAGGGACATAACTCAGCAGGAAAACCTTTCCGGAAAAACTAAACAATTTGTATAAGCTCTTTTCATATGATGCATCTAGTAACCCAATTTGAATACAATGGAAGCAATAAAGGCAAAAAAAAAACTATAAAATAGGGCAAAATATCAAAAAGGGGCATAACTCAGGCAAAAAGGGCAGAATTTAAAATCAAAACCCTTATGCACATCTTCATACCAATATCTGTTTACATACTTAATTTCAAGAAAATCCTTCAAACCATCTAGGAGGACTTATTTCATGAAAAATACAAAGGGGCATAACTCCGCAATAAAAACCTGCCACGAAAAATTGGAAAATACATATCAACTATTTTCTTATGCTGCATCCATAGACAAAATTTGAAACAAATTGGAGCAAATTTAATGCAAAAATCCTATAGAATAGGGCAATAATATCAAAAAGGGGCATAACTCAGGCAGAAAGGGACAGAATTTAAAATCAAAACCCTAATGCACATCTTCATACCAATATCTGTTCACATACTAAATTTTAAATAAATCCGTCAAACCATCTAGGAGGAGTTGCAATAACAAACTTATTTCACGAAAAATACTAAGGGGCATAACTCCGCAATAAAAACTGTCCAGGAAAAAATGAAAAAATGCGTATCCACTATTTTCTTATGCTGCATCCATGGACAAAATTTGAAACAAATTGGAGCAAATTTAATGCAAAAACCCTACAAAATAGGGCAAAAAATATCAAAAAGGGGCATAACTCATGCAAAAAGGGACAGAATTTAAAATCAAAACCCTTATGCACATCTTCATACCAATATATGTTTACATACTTATTTTCAAGAAAATCCGTCAAACCATCTAGGAGGAGTTGTGATAACAAACTTATTTCATGAAAAATACAAAAGGGCATAACTCTGCAATAAAAGCCTTCCATGAAAAATTGAAAAAAAAGTATCCACTATTTTCTTATGCTGCATCCATAGACAAAATTTGAAACCAATCTGAGCAAATTTAATGCGTTGCGGTCGGACAGACGGACGGACGGACGGATGGACGGAAGGACAACGTCAAAACAGTATACCCCCCACAAACACAGTTTGCGGGGGGTATAATCAACTGTAAGTTTACAGTTTAAACACTTTAATTGTGACTTGAAATGTCCATTTTTATATAGTGTCATGATACGGTATCAAAAAGGAACTACAAGGCCACTCGGAAAAGACGTTTTATTAGTGGCCGAGGAGGCACATGGTACCCAAGAAATGTTTATGTGTCACAGGATGACTTCCATGAAAATAAACTATACCTATGGCAAGCCATTTTACTATTTATTCTGGAATGTAGATATCTCATTTATTATATCAGATATCTTATATATTATATATAATATCATATTTTTTGTAAAAGATATCTTTTATCTATAAGATATCTTACATAATAAATAAGATCTCTGATTAAATATACGTTATCTTAAATAACATTTAAGACATCTGATTTTACCCAAGAGATATCTTATATCCTATATATCTGATATCGGATATAAGATATCTTATATAGGATATATCTTATATAGGGTATGAGATATCTCATTTAATTTTACATATAAGATATCGTATATGCTATATAAGATACCTTGTATAATCTATAAGGTATCTTATCAGCATATTAGATATCTTAAATGCTGTATCAGCTTCCTGAAATATAATATAAGATACCTTATACGTAAATTTAAATAAGATATCTCATATCCCATATTAGATATCTTATATCCTATATAAGATATCTTATATGCCATAAAAGATATGTAATATAGTATAAAAGATATCTGATATATTATATAAGAAAGGTTATATGAAAATTTAAATAAGATATTTCATATCCGATATAAGATATTTTATATCTTATATCAGATTTCTTGTATAGAATTTTAAGATGTCTCATATGTTATATTAGATATCTTATATGACATATTAGATATCTTAATCGGCATATTAGAGATCTAATATACTATATAAGAAATCTACTATGCATTATGAATAGTAAAACATTTCTTTGGTGTGATCCTTGCTTCCAAATGATAACCCTTTTATAGAACATATTGCCAAATATACCTGCTGCATCGTCTCGCTACCTTGAGATTTATTGGACCTTAGCTATGAACAATACTCCGAGGTGGGTGGGGAAGGGGGTACTCATATATAAAAGTGGTATACGTATATGTGCTGCGTAAGATTTAAATCTTAGAGAGCGACTTGTCACTGACAAAACTGTGGGTTAAGTTGACTTTGTTGAGGTTTAAAGGCCTAGTAAACAACTAAAGTCATTTCGAGCCGGTCAGTTCCTGTGTAGACCTAGACATCCTAAGCAGTTAACGAGTACTGCGTGCATAAACTTCCGCCACTAATCTTGAATCAGCAGAAGGGAGAGAATGTGTCATTGTCAATATCGACGAAAGTTAAGTGGCTGGGCAACACACAAAAATAGCGTGTGTGTGTGTGTGTGTGTGTGTGTGCGTGCGTGTGCGTGTGATGCATTTTCGCGGTATATACCCGAACTTGACTTAATATTGGAGTACCGGCCCGTTCCCCTTCGTTCAACTTGGCAGCACAAGTTTTTATCAAGTTAACCTAGAACTGACAACTAATAATGGAATATTAGGGATATAGATAAAAATAAGTCTAAGACTTCCTTCTGAATCCCATTTGTATTATATTGTACTTCCGATTACATTGTATTGGTATGTTAAACACACAAAACGTGCATTAGAAATAATAACCCATATCAAATTAAACACACAAATCGTACAGTAGAAATAACCCATATCAAAAGTACCGCCTTTGAGCGAACAGTAATAAATATCATAAATTACAGGGAACATGGCATTTGTCCGACCGAGACAAAAATTATTCTTTATTGTAGGCTGAACTTCAACCACATCTTCTCTGACTGAATTTATTGTTCTCCGATATATTCCTAATTACAGAGACACATAAACAGATATCTAGTGGTATTAGATTAATTAAGTTACATCTGCGAAATGAAATAAGATAAAAAAGAAGGATTACTTTGTGTATGTTACCCTTAATTTAAATGGATGGATCCTGTACAGAGATCCTTTATGTGGCTGGGAAATTCAAGTCTTAGCATGAAATCATATTTGTTATACTTCAGATACTCTAACATGTCTAATAAACAAACGATCTTACTCAATCAATATTTTCTCGGAAGCAGTTTGATAACGGTAGCGTCCGTACAGTTTGGTAGGGTCGGAAATCTTCGGCGGTGCGGTACATTATTTTCCCCAGTGCTGTGCGGTGCGTTTTAATATTTGTGCATGAATATTTTGGGAAAAAATATATATCCATAAAAGATAACATCAAGACTTCTCGAGATAATAATGGCAAATGACAATATATTTAAACAAGTTGTCATATATTTTATGATCATTTTCAATTAAACTTTCCACAAAGACAGCTAATATGCAGAGAACAAATAAAATATTAAGCGCGAAAAACTTAAATTTTGCAAGCATATTTATGTAGCAAGTGGTGGCGTATATACGCTTCCGTAGGTTTCGTCTTTTCATCTTTCCGCATGGCATTTTTTTCTTTTCGACTTTTCGCATGACATTTTTTCGTCTTTTCCTCTTTTCACATGGCGTCTTTTCCTCTTTTCACATGGCGGTGTTAGGTTTTTTTCGCGTGCTGTTGTCTTTTCATCTTTTAGCTTGGCATTATTTCGTCTTTTTGCGTAGCGTTTTTTTTCTTTATCTTTTAGCGTGTTATTATTTCGTCTTTTTGTCCTTTTGCGTGGCATTATTTTGTTGTTTGGACTTTTCGCTTGACCTTTTTTTTTTCTTTTTCATGTTTTCGCCTGTCATTATTTCGTCCTTTTGTCTTTTCTCATGGTGTTAATTCGTATTTTGCATGGCGTTTTTTTTTGTCTGTTCACGCTGAAACTCCCGTCTTTTCGCATGGATGGCATTGTCTTTTTTGTCTTTTTGCATGACGTTATTTCGTCTTTTTGTCTATTTGCATGGCAATTTTCGTGTTTTTTTTTTTTTTAAGTCTTTTCTGATGGCAAAAAGTCTGCGAATTAACGGGTTTGTTAGCCGGCAAACATATATAGCGTGAATGAAAGGATGGATTACGCGAATTTCTTTCTTTTTTCTTTTTTTTTTAACATTATCTCAGTTGAATCAGGACGATGGGAGGCTGTTGAAATGGACGTCCATAAACGGTTAAATGGCCTGGAGCCTCCAGCGGGAATCGAACCTGGGACCGCTAGGGCAAACTTTCCTTGGAAATAAAGGGCATGCAGAGGATAATTACCTGGTATAATTCTGAGCAATACCCAGGTGTTCCGCGAGCTACTAGTATATGCTCGAGTAGCCCAAGGAATACATGGGTATTAACTGCTTGAGTTTACCCAAGTAATTATGCCAAAAGTGCCCATAGTAGAAACCCCAGGAATTAAATTATTTGCAGCCGAACAACTATGGTAGGTACCAAAATGACGCCATTAACCTATGGTAGTTCTATCCATTCCTGGGCTTCCTCCTGGACAGCCGGAGAAAATGGATTACATGTATTTGAAAACCGAAAAGGTTTTGGTGAAAAACAATGGACAAGCTGCATAAACCGCTTATCAATGTGATTCCCTAAACTCTTCTGAATTGCCCCAATGTTCTAGACAAGGAAGATTGTTTCTTGGAAATTAACCAGAAATTCTAACTGATTCTTACTTGTGGTTAGGACTTTTGGCGCCAAAATTATCACGCCATTGAAGGTCGGTCCTACTGCTTTTGGATGTCAACCAGCAAATCATCGGAACAAATCTACCAATGACTTGCCACTGAGAAAACAAAAGCGGAAAAATAAATCCTCGTTTACTGTTGCAAGGGATCGTCCCAAAAGACAGGGGTTTTGAAAAAAGAACTCTGCCCAAGCTTCTCCTCTGACTCTTAGCATCCAGCAATTGCCAGCAATGCCCATTCTTGAACAGGATAATTCCCTTTAAACTTGATTGGATTCCTCTGCAGACTCTGCTGTTTGTGAAGACATCTCCAGTCGTTTAGATTCCATTGATTTATCCAATCAAAGTGATTTAAATGAACTGGTCCACTCTTCCGAGAGTCCTTTTGTTCTGAGTTTGAACAGAGAGTTAACATTCCAGGATTATAATATAGAACCGGGTGATAACTCCTACAACTACTGCGCAAACTGTAAACTTGCAAAAAATGACCTCAACCCAAGACGCTGTATCGGCTGCAAATTTATCAAATACTGCAGCAAAGAGTGCCAAGCGAGACATTGGGTATCCCATAAAGGACTCTGCAAGGCCATCCAGGGTCTTCCTCAGCTTCAGTAGTCTCCCAAATTGTTCTAGGAAAAGAGTGTGGTGGTGGTGTATATTATTTACTTTTTCAGTGACTGACTGTTTTATGATTGTATTTGGTGGTGAACTGGGTATATTTTATTGTGTTGACATCTATTTTACTCTACAGTGGTGGTGGGCTATCAGTTCTACTCGTTTACGAGGTGTGCCTATAGATAAGGTAGAAATTATGGAACAACAACAACAACTATGGCGGATGAGGAAGAATTCGCGGTTTGTAGTTAAAGGATTTGTTAAAAAAAACTGTTAACTTAAAATGTAACCAATATTTTTTTTCGTCTTCGGAAGGCCAATCATGTGAATGACGGGTGGATTATGTAGCTTCTTGACGTTGTATATATATTCTTTTTTAAATACTTAAATATAGGTCTTGTTTTGTTTCATTGCTACTACTAGTCTGGTCCAAAGTCTAAAACAGTCTAAAATCGGTCATTTTAATATCACTGATATTAACAATTTTTCATTTAACCAGCTGTATCACTGTATCAGATCAAAGCTGCATTGGGGATGTGGCTAAATAGAAAAACATATACTTATTAATAAAAAGAACTCTGGATTTTAAGGATCGTTATAAAAATATATCGTGTTCCACTTACTCCATGTGCAGTGCCATGATACGAATCCATAGGCTGTTCAGACCACCTTACATCTAACAATGTAGATCATAATCAGATTGGTCAGTAAGAGCAGTTTGATTTGGGTCAGATTTATTTGCTCAAGTATTTATGACCATATATTGAAGGTAAGTATACATCGCCCTTTAAGTTGAAAGACTATGTCGTTCAGGAAAGCAAACAAGGTGTCACAGAAGTTGTTCCCTTTTGTAAAAATAAATGGCGAAAAAAATAGAAATGTGGCCATTTACCATAAGACACTTTCAAGCATAGAGTAAAAAGATGGACAATGATCAGGAATTAATACAATCAAATCCCACATTCCGCTCTCAAAACCAATAAGGAAAGAAGCACATACAAACAGAAAGTGACACAAGTTTACGAAAGACACGCACAGTAAACCGAATAAGCAGCTCTTTCCCAAGCAGATGTTCATTCAGCTACCAAAATAACAGCATCAACATCTATTTTTACTTATCTTTTTATTTTAGTTACAAAACAAAACAAAACAGCAGGCAGAATGGGCAGCAATACGGGTGACCAAATTTAAGAGTAACTACACTTCAGGAACTGACTGAATCAGATCCCAAACCCTATCCCCAATATCAAAGGGAAAGATTGACAAAGACATCCCAACAAACAATAAATTACACGTGATAAGCCGAGTCAGCAGCTCTTTCCCAAATAGGTGGCAACTCAGCTATCTTTTTTGAACTAAATAATTTAGACCAACAGAAGGGTTACAACAGACTAAGCAAATTATACGAAAAACCGCCAAGACCATAGGCAAGCGAACACTGCGCAATATAACATCAAGGACCCGCAACAGAAATACCGCCTTGGAACGATCAGCAAAAGATTACTAGGGGTTTTAAACATTTTACTGGGCCCAAGCCTCGCCCTCTGCTTCTGCAGTGGTTTGAAACATTAAGTTAGCTGTGTGTCCGCATGAAGACTTCCTAACTCATCAATGAATCATCACCGGAAACAAACAAATCACGGATAAGGCCTATGATGAATCAGAGATGAGGACTCAACGGAAAGAACGTATTGCGACACAGGAGATCCCTGGGTAGCCAGACAACACCACTGAAATACCAGAGCAAAAGAAAACTATCAGTTGAACCCCGAATAACCAAGCAACAGACAAGGCAATCGCCGGCCCCAACCAACTTAATTAAGTAGCATTATGTCGGGCCCATCATTGAGTCTGATGCCTGACCAACCGGCGTGCAATTTAAGAAGGAAGCAAAGTGTTTAACCATGATTGGGTTAACCACTAAACATGCAGACTGTACCATTACATTTATATTATATCCAATACGTTTGTAACGAATGATAACTTCACTGAACTGATCAGAAAAATCGGACTTACCTACATTTTTTTAATTCATAGACTAAGTCACCATAAAATTCTGGTTCCGATAGGCTCTGTGGCAAAATACTTTTTAATCCGACATTGAATTTAGAAACCAATTCATAGTGTCGGCAAAAGAATTTTGAATTTCGAAAATGCTTTTCGAAGTTTATGATATCTCTAGCCCTGTTGCCGAAGCCTAGCAGTTATTCTTTTATTACGGGCATTGAAGTCAGTAACATGACTAGACACGCTAGCAAACCGAATAAGTTGAGAAATGTAAACCCCGTAATAGGTAGAACGGGGAACATCACCATCCAAAAATGGAAAATTTACTATGCCAAAATCAAAGTCATCGCGTTTATCATAAATTTTGGATGAAACAAATCCATTTGAAACAGATAAATGTAAATCCAAAACAGAGGCTTCAGTATCGGCTGCATTAGCTTTGTTTAACTGTAGCTCAGGTGCATAAATTTGATTCACCATGCCTTCAAAGTAAGAATTGTCAATATTTAAAAGGTCATCTAGATATCTAGATGTAGAATTAAAAGCTTCAACAATTTCAGATTGTTTATCATTAGAAAGTGAAGCCATGAAATCTCTTTCGTAGCAAAATAAAAACAAATCCGCTATAACCTTGGAGCATTTGAAAACAATATACATTTGAATTCAATGCTGCTTTGTGTTTTTATTTATAGACTGAAAACAATATTCGTATTAGACAGAGCCATGTCCAACCCCAGGGTTTTTTTTAAGCGCGGGTCCGTTGGCCCGGGCCCGTTGATTTTGGCCTCGGGCCAGTTAAATCCCACTGTAGCAGGTCCGTCAGGCCAGTTGAATTTCGGGGAGTCATTTCGGAACATTCAGTTTGTTTCAAACTTGAAGCGAAAACAATCTGAAAACCAGTCTACTTTCGTTTTGCTACGGTTGATTTCATTGGACGATCAGAAATGTTTAATCCAATGAAATTTCTCCTCGCATTGCAAATAGACAATATGGCCGACCGATGAAGTTTGGGGATGAATCGCAGCAGTCACACGTAAAAAAATGGACCCCAAAGGACTTCTGCGCTTATTTCAACCCCCGCCATCTAAAAAACAAAAACAGCTGCTTAAGTCCGATGAAGAAAAAAAGCCACCCGAGACAAATACGAACAGTCTGGCCGCCATCGGTACTTTCAACCTGGGTGGCTGACTGAATTCAAGTGCCTGAAGTTGCTCGAGTTTGATGATGCCCTAGGAATGAAATGTTCAATTTGTAAAACTAGGGACACAGTTGGCTCTTATGTTACTGGATGCACCAATTACAAGAAACTCTCACTGCTATATCATGAGGTATCAGACTTGGCTTAATAGGTTAATTATCTTAAACATTCGGATACTAAACAACTACAAATACGACTGTCTATTTGGTGATAAAGGATCATACATTTTAATGGTGCTTTATTTTATTGAATATAATTTGTCCTGTATATTCCGCATTGGAAAAGTAGTCGGGCCAGTTGAAAATTTGGATGGCCAGTAGATTTTCCGGCCAGGTGGCCCTGCAGGCCAATGGCATTTTGGTCCCTAGGAAAACCCCTGTTCAACCCCTACAAACTAGTCGCTTGGCAAAGTGTATAATCTGGCTGGTGTATTCGTAATGCCATCAGCTGTGATAATTACACAGTATAAAGAACCGAACAACCAACTAAATGTTTTGTACCACTTCAGAAACTGAGGGTGAGGTTGGGCCTGTAAAATCGATTTAAGCCCCCCAGTAATTCATTACTGACCGTTCAAAGGCGGTAGTTCTGTTGTGGTTCTCTGTTGCCTGTTTTTGGTGTCAGAGTTTCTGTGATGTTTTACCTTATGTATGTTCTTATTATTTTTGGTTCGGTTTGGGTTGCTGAGTGGCCACCTTTTGGGAACAAGCTGCTCACTCGGTTGGCCATATGTTCTCTGTATCTTGATTATTTGTAATCTTGGTTGTTTCCAACTATGGTTTGAGGGCTGGATTTGGATTTTGATTGTTTCAGTTCCTGGTCTTTGCATACTTTTTACTTTTTTTAAAATTCTTAAACATTTGCCTAATCCGGAAAGGATAGCCCGGCTGGCACTTTAACTAGCCGCATTATACAATTTACCAATGCACAGACCCGCATTCTACACTTTTCCACATGCTCTCCATGATTTTCACATAGTCGGTAGAGGTTGATGACGCAAACAAGATGCATACATTACTTTGCGCACATTCATACAGACTGATCAGCCAATTCACTACATAACTTCTTCAGGTATATGTCTAGTGGCGAGGCTGTATTAATATTAAAGTCAGCATGTCATTGTAGTTGACTCGGATAATCAGGGTCAGAAGACTGTGCATTTGTCGGTTGGATTCAGATTAGCAGGGTCAGAAGACTGTGCATTTTTCTGTTGGATTTAGATTAGCAGCGCAGGATCAGAAGACCGCATTTGTCGGCTGGATTCAGATTAGCAGGATCAGAAGACTTTGCAATTGTCGGTAGGATTCAGATTAACAGGGGATCAGAAGACTGTGCATTTGTCGGTAGGATTCATGAAACTTCCCGCTGGGCACTTGAACACGTCGGCAAATTCAGGCAGGTTTCGGAGAGGCCCGTTTGTCCTGAAACATAAAACATTTTCTTTAAATTATAAGACATCAAAAATGAATGTGTATTTAAATTTCCAACAGCGTCAGGGATGAAATAATGTTCTCAGAAAAAAAAAATAATACTAAAAAAAAAATAATAAAAAAATATGAAACTGGGCAAAGGATTCAATGTATACTAAATGTCCATGCATTCACGTACCTCCATTTTAAAGGTGGATATATACCAATGATTGCTAAAGTCTCCGAACGCTTGGGGCGCAATATTTCACAGAAATTCTGAAACGAAAGAAAAAAGGCAAATACAGCAAAAATGTATATATACTAATGCGCGCATAAGCGTATTGACCTTTAGGCAAAGAAAAAGTTATATCGCTAAGAAGAACTAAACAAGAATTGTATACTTTATATTTGAGCCCGACACGAGAAAACCAACAAACTGGTTGTGCGCCCAGTGCAGACTCAGATCAGCCTGGGCATCCGCCCAGTCTGATCAGACTCTTCGCTAAGCGCTTAAAGGGTAGCTAAGGGTCTAAGCTACCGCCATGCGGACAGCGAATTTTCTGATCAGACTGGGCGGATGATCTAAGCTGCCCTTTTAGCGCTTAGCGAAGAGTCTAATCAGACTGGGCGGATGCCCAGGCTAATCTGAGTCCTCGCTGGGCGCACATGCCACTTTGTTAGTTTTCTTGTGTCGCGACTCATTTATTTTTGCATACATAAATGCAGCTTTAGGATTTAAACCTGTTTAGATAAAGCTGAAAGAGATTTGTATCTGTCATAGACTAAACTAATTATATCAACCCTTCAGATCTGACAAACTGCAGAAAGTCTACAGTGTTTAATCTGATTTTAAAAATAAGGAACACTTACATGAGCATAGTCAATGAAGAACAGTTCTCGTGCAGTGAATGGAAGTTTCTTCAACTTTTCCTCTCCTTTCATGTTGGCAATGGCGTCGTAAGTCTGATAACATAAGACACACATACAGGGAAACAGACAAGCTGAACATATGCTGATAGCACACACGTATACCCTAGGAGCAAGTTGTTTCCTATAAGAGTTGACCTAATTTAGAAATGGCTACATTGTCCAGGGAATCACAAAAAGGTAACAAAAGATGTTCCTCTTTGTAAAACTGGCAGGTATAGGATAACAACAACGTATCAGTATATCTGTATTTTATGTGTATATCCGAGCCTTCTAGTGGGTTTTTCTGAACATTTATTTCCGATGTACTTGCATTGGTGATATGTTCTGTAGTTTGTTAAATCTTGGTTTAAATAATATTTATTCAAAAAGAAATAGTACACTTTTCTTTTTTTTTTCGAAAATTTACCCTATATTTTGCCATGGCAACCAATCAAATTCAGCGATTTGGAGAAAATTCATATGAAATATAGAGGACTATTCAAGAAACATTTCTG
Organism: Ctena decussata; assembly: GCA_963989385.1. Lineage (NCBI taxonomy): Eukaryota > Metazoa > Mollusca > Bivalvia > Lucinida > Lucinidae > Ctena > Ctena decussata. The sequence continues at coordinate 55,406,469 of OZ022503.1, read as the reverse complement.
TAGACAGAACATCTAAATAAAAGTTAGTTAGACAGCAAAAATTGCCAATTTCCATTTTCCCCATTATAAGTCAATGGAAACTCTTAGTTGCCATAGCAACCAAACTGCTGGAGTAATTGCCATGAAAAATAGTAATTCTATAGAGGCTAGTACTAAGATTCTTTCTGTAAAGTTTGAGCTTTATTGGCCACACAGTTTATGCAGAGATGATTTTTTAATATTTTTCCATTTTTAACTATTCGGTTGCAATGGCAACCAGAAAAATTGCCCAATTTGTATAAATTTAACAAGGCGGGTTAAAGACTACTCCAGGTACATTTCTATAAAAGTTTTGTCAAAATATCTGCAGTGGCATAGCAATAAATGCAAATTTTCTATTTTGCCATTATAAGTCAATGGCAACTTTAAGTTCCCATAGCAACCAAACTGCTAGACCAATTGCCAAGAAAAACAGTTATTTTATAGAGGGCAATGCCAAGATCCTTTCTGTGAAGTTTGAGCTTTATTGGTTGCATAGTTTCTGAGGAGATGATTTTTGAATATTTTTTCTATTTTTAACCATTCGGTTGCCATGGCAACCAGCCAAATTGTGCAATTGACAAAAATTTCATGTGGTTAATGGAGGACTATTCAAGGAACATTTCTGTAAAAGTTTTGTCAAAATATCTGCAGTGACATAGCAATAAATGCAAATTTTCAATTTTTCCCATACAACTCAATGGAAACTTTAAGTTGCCATAGCAACCAAAGTTCCGAAGCAATTCGGATAAAAAACAGTATTATTGGTTCCCCCTGCCTATAGATGCTATATATGAAATTTAGTTACAATGGGCCTTGTAGTTTCAGAGGAGATGTCGTTTGAAAATGTTGACGGACGACGTACGACGGATGCCTGCCTATACTATAAGCTCACCTGTGAGCCTCCGGCTCAGGTGAGCTTACCAGAGGGCCAACGGCCCTATATTGCTCACCTGAGCACTGAGGCACCTAGGTTACAGCAATGCACAACAGCAATAAAAAACACCATTTATGTAGAGGATAATATCACAAACATTTATGCAAAAAAAATAAGCTTTATCCCCCATTAATGGCTTCTCAGAAGATCTTTGGCAAAAAAAAAAAAAAAAAAAAAAAAAAAAGTGAAAATTTGGCCTTTCAGCTGCAATGGCAACCAATCAAAATCAAATATTTGAAAAAAATTCATATGGCTGGTAGAGGACTACTCCAGGAACATTTCTGTGAAGTTTTGTCAAAATATCTGCAGTAACACAGAAATAAATAGCAAATGTCCACTTTCCCCATTATAAGTCTATGGAAACTTTAAGTTGCCATAGCAACGAATTCACATGGGCAATGACAATATAAAACATACTTTAGGTAGAGGTTAATATTATCAATATGTATGCGAAGTATCAGCTTCATCCCCCTCATGGCTTCACTTTTCCCATTATAAGTCAATGGAAACTATAAGTTGCCATAGCAACCAAAGTTCTTATGGGATTGGAAGAAAAAGAATAAACTTTAAGTAGAGGCTACTGTCATCAACGTGTTTGCATAATATCAGCTTCATCCCCTATATGGCTTCTGAGCAGGAGATTTTTTTTTTTAAATTTACCCTGTATTTTGCCATGGCAACCAATAAAATTCAGTGATTTGGAGAAAATTCATATGAATCGTAGAGGACTACTCAAGAAACATTTCTGTAGAAAAAAATCTAAATAACTGCAGTTAGTTAGACAGCAAAATTGCCAATTTCCATTTTTCTCATTATTAGTCAATGGAAACTCTTAGTTGCCATAGCAACCAAACTGCTGGAGCAATTGCCATGAAAAACAATAATTCTATAGAGGCTAGTACTAAGGTTATTTCTGTAAAGTTTGAGCTTTATTGGCCATACAGTTTCTGCGAAGATGATTTTTTAATATTTTCTATTTTTAACCATTCGGTTGCAATGGCAACCAGCCAAATTGCGCAATTTGCATAAATTTAACATGGCTGTTTAAAGACTACTCAAGGTACATTTCTATGAAAGTTTTGTAAAAATATCCGCAGTGGCATAGCAATAATTTTTCCATTTTGCCATTATAAGTCAATGGCAACTTTAAGTTCCCATAGCAACCAAACTGCTAGAGCAATTGCCAATAAAAACAGTACTTTTATAGAAGCTAGTACTAAGATCCTTTCTGTGAAGTTTGAGCTTTATTGGTTGCATAGTTTCTGAGGAGATGATTTTTTAATATTTTTTCTATTTTTAACCATTCGGTTGCCATGGCAACCAGCCAAATTGTGCAATTTACATAAAGTTCATGTGGTTGATAGAGGAATATTCAAGGAACATTTCTGTAAAAGTTTTGTTAAAATATCTGCAGTGACATAGCAATAAATGCAAATTTTCAATTTTTCCCATACAAGTCAATGGAAACTTTAAGTTGCCATAGCAACCAAAGTTATGAAGCGATTTGGATAAAAAACAGTATTATTGGTTCCCCCTGCCTATAAATGCTATACATGAAATTTGGTAACGATGGGCCTTGTAATCTCAGAGATGTCGTTTGAAAATATTGACGGACGACGGACGGACGACGGACGGAAGACGGACGGACGGACGGACGACGGATGCCTGCCTATACTATAAGCTCACCTGTGAGCCTTCGGCTCAGGTGAGCTAAAAATAAGCAAAAATAGATGTTGATGCTGTTATTGGAGTAGCTGAATGACTATCTGTTTGGGAAAGATCTGCTCATTCGGTTTACTGTCCTTGTCTTTCGTAAACTTGTGTCAATCTCTGTGTGTATGTGCTTCTTTCTCTATTGGTTTTGAAAGCGGAAATAGGGATTTGATTGTATTAATTCCTGATCATTGTCTATCTTTTTACTTGACCTATATCTCATGCTCTGTTTGGCTTTGGGAATTTTTACATCAACCTGGCATCCATATTTGCTTGTACTCTAGCATGAAAGTACATTACTCACTAAGTAACCCACTTACAATCATCAGACATGGCATAAAATGTTTTCTTAAGCTGGCCTCATGGATTGTTTAACTACTTTATACTTTTAATCATAATTTCATACTCCGTTGACTGTGAATTTTACGCCCAAAATTACATCCTTCTTAGCTTGTAAGTCCAAGTCCCTCAGATTTTTATACATAAATTCATTAAACCTACTCTAATCGTGATCTCTGCTGCTGTGGAAGAGCAATGCAGTTGCGACATAGCATTCCGCGGAATTCTTGTTTATGAACCATTTCATTTGACATTTTTAGTCCTTTTTCATTGTAAAATACTTACGAGATAAGAAAATTTTAGTCCAACTTCGTCAGCCATGGCTTCCCCCAGTGTCATCGCTCCGTTGACCTGTAAAAGACAAAAATTATTCTACAATTTAAACAATTTTTAAACAATATTTTTTTGTTAATAAATCAGATTTGGGGCGTGCGATGTCATAAACTGTTAGTAATATTTCATCATTTAATCGGCTTGCAAAATTCTTTATGGAAGACATATTTTCTTATCGTTTAATTAAGCACTAACGGTATCAGGTATCCCGCCAATGGCAGAATTCTTTACACCGCAACCTTCCTAAATATAAGAACTTTCTAAATATAATATAGGGTTAAGGTCACTTTTGCAACAAGGCCTATCGGAACCAGAATTTTATGGTGACTTAGTATATAAATTACGCAAAATCGTAGGGAAAACAGAATTTCCCGATCAATTTAAGAAAATTATCATACGATTTAAACGCATTGGCTATAACATAGATGTAATGCGACAGTCTGCATGCTTAGTGGTTAACCCAATCGCGGTTGACAACTTTGCTGTCCTCTTTAATTGCACGCCGGTGGGTCGGGGTTCAGACTCTATGATAGCCCCGACATAAAGCTATATATTAGTTGGTTGGGGCCGGATGTTTGTCTGTTTCTTGGCCCACCGGGGTTCAACTGGTGGTCTTATTTTGCTCCAGTACTCCAGTGGTGTTGCTGACGCCCCAGGGATCTCCGGGTGTCTCAACACATTTTGGCTGTCGAGTCCTCATCCTTGCTTCATCACGGTCTTTTCTTGATCTTAATTGTTGACCGTGATGACTCTCTGATGAGTTAGGGGACCTCCATACGAACCGAGCTACCAACTAATTGTGTGCACCGCAGCGGAGGGTGAGAGTGAAGGTTTGGGCCCAGTAAAACCGGTTTAAACCCCCAGTAGTTATTACTGACCGTCCCAAGGCGGTACTTTTGTTGCGGTTGCATTTGTTTTATGTTCGGTGCTGTTTAATTTATTGTGTTCTCAGTTTAATCTTTCTATCATAAAAATAGAAAATAGGTAAAAATAATTGTTAAATGTTTTTTTTTGCTTAGTCCGTTGTAACCCGTCTGTTGGTCTAAATTATTTAGTTCAATAAAGATAGCTGAGTTGCCATCTATTTGGGAAAGAGCTGCTGACTCGGCTTATCACTTGTAATTCATTGTTTGTTGGCATGTCTTTGTCAATCTTTCCCTTTGGTGTTGGTGATAGGGTTTGCGATCTGATTCAGTCAGTTCCTGAGGTGTAGTTACTCTTTAAATTTCCACTGCAGCCAGATTCGTTATATCCTACCCTTAATATGACTGAAGTACTGTTGAAAGCTCCATGCCGCCAACCGGGACGAAAACCTCAATTCTGTCAATTAAAACAGCAATCCACTCATCCATCCACACAACAGTCGAACTTCCGACTGATTTTGTAATTGTCACTTCATAGCGATATGAAAATAGCTGTGCATGACTGATTTTAGTGTATTTTTTCCGAGGCAGGAAAAATCTGTATTTGTTGCTTGCCATGCTAACGTGTCAAAAGGGTTTGCCAGTGCGCATTCTTTACAAAACAATTTGTTACTAATGTAACAACATCATTATTAATGCGACAAATGTAACGAAGGCTCAAACAGAGCATATTGCTACTAAAAATATACCAACCATATGTGTACTAAGGCACATTTAATGTGACCAGTTTTAGAGCTAGTTTTGATGAAAAAGCAATTAGAGGACCAGAATGACGACAATAATTATGAAAGTACAAACCATAGCAGGCCCGGCAGTGAAAGGGACATCGTACTGATTATACTGCTCAATCAAACAAGCTGATCTCTCTTCGAATCCAACGTTGCTAGGAGCCGAGTAGATATTTCCCACGAATAATCCGTTCTCGTCGAAGTTCATCCCTAAAATAACGCGAGAAATATACTGAATTAATTCACTTAACCAATATCGGTGAGGGAGATAATTTTTGTAATTGAATCACATTAAAATGTACTATTTTGCCGTTTTTTAGACTATGCAGTATACTTATATACCTCTATCGCAAAACTTCAAGAACAACGGCATCTGTTCAAAACTTACAACGATTTGTATATGTGTACTGCACTAGGTCGAGGTGATGCCATAAAGCGCCTTTTTCGCGCGTTTTGTCCAGTCGTGCTTGTTTTAGCGGATCCACAATCCCTGGGTACGAAGTCATAATGTTCTGACAAATTACGTCGCTGCACAGGTACAGTTAAAGATAAGGCTCAGTTTATCTATATTATCTGCCAGATGGAAGCCATTTTATCTCTGCTTCCTTTTCTGGTTATGAATACATTTCATTGTTGTTTTTTTATTCCAGTTTGTGGCATCATCTGAATCAGAATCAAAATTGTTTACTTGTGATACCTCAAAAGACAATCATCCACCAGGAATCGAAATCGGACTATAAATTATTTTCCATAGATCGTTTGTCTTTGCTGTGGGTGTGAATTGTGGCATAACTGGCATACAATTCTTGCACGTACACGACAGAATTTTCGTGACCAAAGAATGAAAGAAAAGGATAGAAGCGTATCAAAACATGTCTCAAATAAATTATTGAAACAAAAAGCATGCTAACCTCCTGGTCCTATAGTGTGTAGAAATTCATGACCAGCGAAAAAGCCAGCACCCGCAAAATTAACAGCCCTTCAACAAAAAAAATGAAGAATAAAAAAATCATATTAACAAGCAATTTTCTAATGTACATGATACATCTCGAATCAAACTAGAAAACTGTGTGTGTAGATGATGCCTCTGTTGGTCCTCCCTGCCTCATCACCCGGTTTTGCTTTTCAGAAAGGCGCGTGTACATATTCATATACGTAACATCTGTGAAAAGTGTCAACTTGGCTGCTACAAAACTGTTGGCTGACTTGCTGATACAAACTTGCGGCCCTGTGTTGGAAAGATACTTTTAAGATCTCAAAGTTTGAAAAGGCCGTAATTTTGTCATTAATATTTCTCTTTATAAAGGTGCATGCACATCTTCAGCATGTCTTCAGTATTTCTGTAACATCTCTGCCAATACCTGTGTAATGTTTAAAATTGATAACTTGAAAACAATAAGAGACAAACCTGCCAATCTCTATATATTAGCAAAAACGAGGGTTTTTATTTTATCGACTAGTGAGTTTTGAGCTTAAATAAAAAAGCTCAGGGTGCCCACTCTACGTTGGAAACAAAATTCCCTGACTTTTCCCTGACTCTTCCCCGACCAATTCCATTTTACTCTGACCAAAATGTAATTAGTTAACCGTCACGACCTACCCCTTCAGCCTTTATCATTTGCACGTGCAGTGCCTGTTTTGGGACGCAGAAATATCAGCATAGCAGCCGATATATTTTAAAGCTTTGAAAAGCTTTGTAAAAATACATACTGGGCTAAAACACTTGTTCCAGAAAAGCAGTTATGAATTGGAAATGTGTCCATAGTACACGAATGCCCCCGCCTAGTGCCTTGAGTAAGACGGCACCTTGATTATGGTACTGGCACTTTTAAGGTAAATAGTTCATAGAGTCAGACTTGTGAATTACAGAATCCGGTTAGAAACAAAGACAGTGGACCGTAAAATATGTATCTTCATGACCTGATTCTTGTATATTCCTGTTGTACATATAGATATAAATCCTCATACAAAATCATTGCTACAATAATAGGAACCCTAAATTCTACCTCTTACAAAAATATGAACCTTGATAAATTAGCCAGAGTTCGAAGTCAGTGGACTATGACATATGGATCTTTATGACCTAATTTTTGTATATTCCTGTTGTACTTATAGATACTAATGCTCATACAAAATTTCAAGTTGCTACAATAATAGGTACCCTAAAATCTAGCTCTTAGAAAAATCTTAACCTTGCAAAATTAGCCAAAGTCCGAAGTCAGTGGACCGTGACATGTGGCTCTTCATGACCTCATTCATGTATATTACTGTTGTACTAACAGATATTAATTCTCAGACAAAATTTCAAGTTGCTACAATAATAGGAACTCTAAAATCTACCTCTTACAAAACAGTTACCCTTGCAAAATTAATCAAGTCCGAAGTCAGTGGACCGTGATGTATGGATCCTTGTGTATCCTGTTGTACTAATAGATATTAATGCTCATACAAATTGTTAAGTTGCTACAATAATAGTAAGCCTGAAATCTACCTCTTACAAAAAAAATAATCGAGTCTAACAGGGCCACGTACGTACGGACGTACAGACATACAGACGTATGTACAGACGTACATAATAACGTACACACATACGCACGTATGCACAAACGGAACAATGTATGCCCGGCATCATATGATGCGGGAGCATAAAAAGCACAATATAGAACTATTAGCAGACACTTTAGCCATCAAAAATTCATATTTTTTGTCCGGAAAATATCAAATTCCCTGACTTTTTAGCATTTTAAGATTTCCCTGACCATTTTTCAAAATTCCCTGACTTTTCCCTGACCTTGAAGAAAATTCAAAACCTGACTTTTCCCTGACCAGTGGACACCCTGGAGTTCCAAGTATAAAAAAGTGAGTTTCGAGTTAAAACGGTGTGTTTCGAGTAAGAAAGTGAGTTTTGACTTTAAAATGTGAGTTTCGAATAAGAAAAAGTGAGTATTGACTTGTCTGGCTGCAATCAGATTTTGACAAATTCGATTGCGTTGGTTTCCTACATAGACTCAGATGTCAGCAAAGGTATAAGGAACCAACAGCGAAATAGGAGCGGGGCGTATTTCGGAGTAGTAAACTTTGTAGCCCATACATCTATAGTAAGTCAATGGCATTTTCTTGCGGATGTAACTCTGCAATGAATTTCGGATCATGCTCGAGTTTAAAGTTATCTGAGGTCTAATCTAATAATTGTTAATAATATTTGTAAGTTTCAAGATGATCCCTTGCGAAACGTGGCTTGTTGCATGGTCAAGATTTTTTCACTATAAGCTAATAGAGGCACTAAGTCCCCATAGCAACCAGAACAGTCCAAATACAATTTGTGAGCCGCGACACGACAAAACCAACAATGTGGTTGTGCGCCCAGCGCAGACTCAGATCAGACTGGGCGGATGACAAAACCAACAATGTGGTTGTGCGCCCAGCGCAGACTCAGATCAGCCTGGGCATCCGCCCAGTCTGATCAGAGTCTTCGCTGTCTGCATGGAGGTAGCTTAGACATTTAGCTACCCTTTAAGCGGTTAGCGAAGAGTCTGGTCAGACTGGGCGGATGACCTGGCTGATCTAAGTCTGCGCTGGGCCCACAACCAAATTTGTTGGTTTTCTCGTGTCGCGGCTCGTTTATCCTCACTGAAAGAAAGCTGCATATCAAATATGTTAATATTGACCAATAAGCTTCAGGTTATATTCTTGCTGAAAGTGTGGACGACGACGACGACGGAACCATCCTGTTAGATCCCTTGGAACCTTTGCCTCATTTGAGCTAAGTCGATACTTACAATGGGTATGATAAGTCAAACCATAGTCCATCCGGCTGGCTAAAAGAAGCTGTTATAACTGAAAAAAAGTAATGTACTAGTGGATGACATGGATTTGAAAACAGCAAGTAAGGTCATACATATACACTCAAGAGAATTAAAATCCCTACATCAAAAATTTGGAATTTAAGGTTTGCATGATAAAATCATGACGCTGATTTTTATATACAAGGCTACAGATATCACGTGGCTTCCATCTCAGGATCTGGTTTGTGACGTCACATGATGCGTCATTTTTATAATGCGGTTATGGTTGTGAGTGAACAATTTTTAAACCAAAAGTTCCTATGAAATTAAATGCGCCGGATGATTTACTTTCCAAAAGGCAAGACATTTTTAATCCAGTCTTGATACTGCATTAACCAAAGTTTTTTTTTTCACATTTGCATTACCACTGTTTTGTTGGCTAATAATGATGAAAACACAAAAGTCATATTTTGTCGAAAAAAAAGTTACCATTTGAACAAAATAAGATGTATTCAGTCATACTGCAGACATCTGTTTTTGCTGGAAACGAAAACTAGAATTAATTCTTACATTTAGAAACGCCGGAAACGTAAAAAAGTTAACTGACGTTAACGTCAGCTGATACTGGCGTTATCCTTACGGGGATGTGCTTCTGTTTAATTGGTAATCATTTCAAACAACGTTTTGTTGAATTCGTAAGCATTTCTTGAAAACTAGAAGGCTCATTGTCTCTAATACTTTAAACAATACCCCATGTATTTTCCATTGAAAAAAGTGAAGCATTTCTATTTTTCTTCAGTGTAAAAAGTGTGACTGGAAATTATTGAGATTTCTTAGATTCGCAGCCAGCATATTTCTTGCTTCATATGAAATAATTGAAACCTCTTTGATATGTTATTCGCATATTGACAATACAATCATGTAAACTACACTTTGACGTCTTTGATATTTGCCAATTTTCTAAATGACGGGAATTATCTCCCCTTTCATGAACAAAGTGCAAGATGTGAGCAAAATTACAAAGTATGATGACAATTGAAATAAAATGTCTACAAATAGGTGCTTAAATGGCAATATAGTTTCTTTTACTTTTACAGATACAGAAATAAAGCTCCTGTATAATCAGCAACTTCGTTTAATATCACCTTCGCTTTATATAAAAAATGTTCTGAACAACATCTAGGTTTTGAAATTTTCACCAAATTCTAAGAGCTGGTCTACCTTCATCAGGGTGGACTACTAGATCTAGTCACTGAATGAAAAGTAATAATGACAGACAAGCATAACTACACAGTTGCAAACACTAATGACTTTATTTGTAAGATGATATCAGAAAAAAAAATCACTCTTATTGAATATTCATTTTACGTTGTCTTGATGTTGCATTGCTCAAAATTTATAAGATTTTACCGTTAATGCGCCAAACCACAACTTCAGTTGCTCAAAAAACTTAATTACCAACATGATCCTGATTTAATATTTTATTACATAACAACAGTAATCAATATGATATTGTTTTAAGCTATTTTAACTAGACCAGAATGACTTAGCTTGAAGCAGTGGTGTATTGTATAAGGCTTATACGTCTGAAATACTCTCGAAAATTCGTGTTATTTTGAATTTATAGATCCCATAGTCGAACAAATGAACTAGAAATTATTTATTACATTCCTTTCTAAATGTTCCGTAATTTCATTTTTCCAGAATATTATAAATGCGCCGCTTCCGATAGCATTTCGTAAAAGCACAAGCACAGTTTAACTTAATCAGTCTCAGGATTCAAAAAAAAAAAAAAAAGAAATAGCCCGCGAATCCTTGCGGTGATATACAGTAGGCCTATACAATAATTGAGACTAACATTTTTGATGAATCAAGATCATAGTTGCACCACGTATCGTTAATTTATGTATAAACTTAATGTGAAATAATACACGTCCAAGTTTACCGTAAGATTGTTTCAAAGGGAGGCAATTCTCTACTCCTTGTGAGAACAGCCTCCACTCAAATCAGAGAATGAAATGATTTGAGAATGGGTCAAGTCGCACTTTTCCATTGTACGTATTACATTCATATCTCACTGATAAATTCGAGAGAAGCATGGCCTACAGTGTATGTCATGCTTCCCTCAAATTATAAGTGAAATGACACCATAGCTCTGCTACCATCTCAACAACGGAATTACCAACTGTTATGATTAGTACCTTGGCAGAATGACATCTTGATGATGTCACTTTGACATCAATATGAACTCTTAGTTGCTATGGTAACAGATATATGACAACATTGGTTTCGGAGCATGGCAAACAGGATATGCTATGCTTCGTCGATTTTTCAAAGATAATATTCAACCTGAAATTCTTTTCTCGGAAACTTCAGAGTTTCTCACACAAATAATTATACTCGTCATTTAATTTTAGATTTCAAATGGGGATCTGTTCTTAAAGGAAAGAATTTTCTTCCAGTAAAGTATATTTGTCCCATTAAAAGTTGACACGTACTTAGAAAATAGCTCTTTCGCGCGTAAGTATTTATTCATCTCAATATATGCTTTTTGAATTTACTTACTTATCTGATTGTTATACCATACACTGAAAGCGTTAGTAGTGGTGGCCGGTATTATCCACCTGCAAATATAACACAACATAATAGTGTTTATGCATCAAAGTGAGCAAACAAGATTTTGGGCATATGACCTCAAACTGCACAAGGGTTTTTTTGTAACTAAACTTAAATATAGAATCTATGTGATGGGGCACAATAAGTATGGACAGTACTTCAGTTGCTATATCAACTTAAGTTGGCAGTGACTTTTGGTAGGAAAATGGAAGACTGGCTCTTGCCACCTTCGCACTGCAGATATATGAGAACTCTTTATATATAAGTTCTTTAGGTAGTCATTTATTAGATATGTCGTTCTGAGATCAGCTTCTAAATTGGCTTCGTAGTCGTTCCCTGGTGAATAAATGATTTCTTGATAATTGACCAGTAAACTAAGTCTGAAGATGAAACATATTAAGATAATAACGCCTCAGTCGGCACAAGGTTGGAAAATCTTAACTTTTGCCGAATATTTTTAGCATGAGGCTCTACAAACTTCTGTTTCCTAAGCCATTTTTATCAGAGTTTCTGTTGCTTTGTGAAGTTGAATCTACCATTGGCTTGCAGTGGGAAAAGTGGGCTCTTCCTGAGTAAGAAGTGGTGTTAAGAGGGGTTAGGGGTTGGGCTTACAAAATATTGATGTACCTGTATTTCTCCTGGTTAACAAGCATCTCCAACGTTCGTCTATGGTTACCTACGGCACTGCTGATGAAGTTTTCTACAAGTCGTCCTTTCTGGATATCAAACTAAGGGAAAAATGCCAAATAATTGTTTGCTTTTTCCCCCTAAATATTACTTAGAGGAGGCCGTAAAACGTCTCCCCGTACATCATCCATAGTGCAGATTATATTTTATTTACATCCTTTGAGATCAGAGGATAGATTCTGAGAAATCTAAAATTTGAGATCAATTTAGTCTATTATTCTAGATCATCGTCTTTTATATTATTTGGATCCTTTTGAAACTAATGAATCTTTAACTTGACTGCCCAATTAAAATTAAGAAACTACAGTATGCTTTTTTCTGGTTTCGTCACCAGATATTGTCAGGGTCACGGACGAGGCTTTTAATATTAGCCGAAACTACGTAGTCTGGCCCATATTCCTACTTCTGTATGTATTCTCTGCTCTTGAAGGAACTTTTTAAGATTTTAATTCATAACTTTGCCTTACAAAACTTAACAATTAACCACGAACAATACAGTGCTTTTATTTGTCTGTCATGTGTAGAACAAAGATTCAACCTATAAGTAATGATGTGTTATTTATGATCAAACGGACATCTTTGAAATAATTCAAATCAAGATAAGACATGCCGCGGAATATTATGTTTTGCCTGTCTGCGCATTGCCACAAACAGAGCTAAACCAGAAAAATCAAAGCAAAGTTTACAGCGCCAACGCTGCCGCCGCCGGAAAAGAAATATCTATGTCTCGCTTCTGCCAGTCGCAGGCGAGACAAAAACTGGGTTCGAGGTTATAAAACTTGAGAATAATCTCAAACTCAAAATAAAGCTCACTGACTGGCTGCTTCCGCCAGTCAGTGTGCTTTATTTTGAGTTTGACAATGTACTCAAGTTTTATAATCTCGGGGCCTGGACAACTAGTGCATGAATTCGACGTCACTTAAAGCGTTTACATACCAAGGTGAACTTTTACTTGAACGCTTCTGTGTCAGTTGGATGCGTTATTACTGTAAGATGTTCTATATGGAATGAATTTAATTTTTCTGATGTTTATTTAAGGAATGAATTTCATTTTTCTGATGTTTATCGAAGTATAAATACACTGGGTCGCGTGCAAAGTAAGTGAACCCCGAAAGAACCATGGTTTACCAACGACTTCGCATGACCGACTGTTGTTCATGGAAGTATGAACAGAGTTTCTCCAAAATAGGTTAATCTAAGGAAGTTCAAAGGGAATGTAATTTTACTTCGATAAACAACAGAAAGACTAAGTTCATTGCTTATATTTACATTCTTTTCTATCATTTGACTACAAATTTGCATTAGGGACTACAGCTGAAGCAGTTTTTCTACTAAGAGCAGAAGAGCGTCAACGACGTCATAACGTCGCCTACGTCCAATCAGATTGTAGAGAACCATGGTTTATTTTGACGTCACTTACTTTCATGTGACGTCATGTGAACCGATGTAGTTATTGAAGTATAAACTACATTGTGTTCTAATGGTTTACCATAGGGCTTCTGGGAACGTAAATATTTGTAAATAACGTCATGTAATTACACGAAACTTTTGCACTTCTTTTTTCTTTCTGTTTTGTTCACTGAGTGCTAAACAAACAAACTCAAAGGAACAGTGAGAAAGTGCAAAAACATAAATAAAATGATATGATGGTATAACGGCTTACGTCACGGTAAAAGTTATTCAAATAGTCGTTGTCGAATGTAGTTTCTGGATACACATACTCTTCTATCTGTTTATTCAACTGAAACAGGAGATATGACTGGATTAATTCCCTTTACTAATATCATATGACGTCGTATAATAAAGCCATGCATTAAAAACGATAATCCACTGGTGGATTAAATATGTGTCACAGGGGAGGAAAAAATCGTGGCCCGACCGGGACTCGAACCCAGGGCCTCTCGCTTACCGTGCGAGCACTCTGCCAACTGAGCTACCTAGCCACTTGGTCGACCTTTGACATTTTCCCCCTGCTTAATTAGATTCGTCCCCGAATCTGTTCGGTACCACGGAGGAACCAACGAGACATGCAGTTTTTGATGCTCGCGGTCCTAGCCGTGGACCCACACTGAACCACCAAATGTCACAGGGGAGGAAAAAATCGTGGCCCGACCGGGACTCGAACCCAGGGCCTCTCGCTCTGCCAACTGAGCTACCGGGCCACTTGGTCGACCTTTGACATATGCAAATAACGTCGTAACGTTATACGTTGACGTCCATTATAACGTCGCGTTTTCTAATGGCGAAATCGTGACGTTTTAGTGCAAATTTTGCTAATAAAATGCAATTGTAGTGTCATATGATAAATAGAATCTTGCATTCGTGCTACTGTATTATTGAATTTATTAAACTCGTTAGGGAAAACCGATAAGATGCTCGGCAAATACTCGCGTCTTGTCTTTTTTCCCAACTCGTTTAATAAATTCAATAATACATCAGCACTCATGTAAGATCCTCTATATAAATATGTTGCAAAGGCGGGACACCAATATGGGTGAGGAAAGTAACTATTTCATGCGAGGATAAAAGAAACTGCCTCGCTCGTATCTCATTATAGAAGATGCGATTTCTGGCCATATTCGAGGTCACTGTGTATTCCTGAGTCCCCAAAAACGTCAAATGCCTGTGGTTAAACCCAAAAACAACCGATCAATCAAAGACTAGGGAAATGGCTGCTCTCTTAGTGCCATAAGACAGTTGTTTTTGATAATCTTACAAAAATACTCCTTTTCTTAAAAAATATTTGATAAAATGTACCTGAGCTTACTCGAGTCAGTGCCATATCTCGAAATCAATGTCAAAATTTAATACTTTTGTTTTTCAGCCCATGTATTTATCCATCCTCGACATTTTTTTATATTGATTCTGATATTCTACCTTTTAGTGAACCAATTAAATTTGACAGTAACTGATTGTCTACTTTAAATTGAACAGACTTTATGAATAAACATGCATGGTATTTCCCAGCTATAAAATATAATTTGCGTTATAAACAAGTCTTTTTTTTTTTTTTTTAAATATTTACCTTGCTGCCTAAGGTTGCTTTAGTTTCCGCCGACAACCAGTCGCTGTTTGCTATGGCATCCCGCAATACCACCTTTACTTCTGTCCCTAGTCTTCTAAGCTGAATAGAAAATAAAGCACACTTAAGTGTATGGGTATTTTTTCCTCCTTATCCGCCATTTTACAAAGAGAGACAACGTTCGTGACTTCCTGATTGTTTTTCAGTACAACGTAACCCTTCAAAAAGGGGGGTCCACTCTTAAAGGAAAGAATTTGCTCCTGGTCAAATTACCTTTGACACCTTTGCTTACACATAAATCACAGTCAAAAATATCAAAATATCGGAAATTCAGGCATCCGATTTTGAATGAATAAACTGTAGCTGATCTTTCTAAATTGTTGATTTGACAATACATGTATATCATTGTCGTTTACTTATGGTAACATCTTGCGCTCCGGAGCACTGGCGATACGACATGCTCCTTAGAAATGACCTCCAAAACGTTATTTATTATGCAGTCTATAAATAAAACATTCGTTAATTGGTGCAGAGCGTGGTGAATACTTGACATACTTGATGTCTACTAGCATGGGACTTTTCTATTGCCCATGCATTCAATGCAATATTCTGTTGGATTGTATAATAAACAATCGTTGACCTTTGAGCAATTGGGCATGATGGTAGTCAACCAGAACCTGTGCTACCTCGTCGCCCGACGAATCACACTGGAATTCTTTTATCGCCATCACATCATGTCCAGTGCATCAACAGTCAACAGTTGAGTAAAATCTCTGTTGGAGCTGACTGACTTGCCGAACTGCAAAACAAAGAAAACAATTATACTCTGAGGCAAATGAAAATATGCACTATCGCTAATCAGTTGTTACTCTCGTCTATTTCATTGATCCAATCAAAACCGGCCTATAAAATGCTAATGGCTCCATTTCTGTCTGCCACCGAGAGGCTTGCCGTCATCTAAGGGAAGTTTGTGTTGTAAAACATCTGAAAATTTAAATACTGATCATCTGTCCAATATGGTGCACGTGGGGAATGTGCAAATTTGGATTGTGTGTATCGTACCGCTAGTCAAGCATTTCATTAAGTATTTCCACTTTACCACATCATTATACTTTGATATAAAATATACCATGTCAGTTTTCAGACCTGAGCAGTGAAAATAAGAACTAGACATGTGTCCAAAGTACACAGATGCCCCTGCCCTAAAGCCTTTGCCGATAAGGCTGTTTCATGCGCCCCACACCCAAGCTCCACCCACTCCACATAAGGGACTGATCCTTATGATTAAGAAGTCTATAGTAAACAATTCTGCCAAATTTCAACTTTACATCATCAACTGTATTGTAATTCTGAGTTATGCTAAACAAAATCTTTAGGCCCTACCCCATAGCCCTACCCCTAGCCAACCCAGTGACCTGACCACTCCACGTAAGGGACTGACCCTCAAGCCATGAAACATATACCTTTATAAAAAAAAGACAAATATTTCCATCATCTCTGGCACCAGATACTTGTTCACTTTTTTTTTCTTGTGATTGGGTACGACAGGGAGGCCTCCTGTTGCCTTTTATGTAAATAGCATATACATGAAATTAGTAAAGAGCTAGTCTGTGGTTTTACAATAATGATAAAAGTTTAGATCCTTTAAGAGCAAAGAAAACATTCATAAGTAAGAAGTTGGGCCATACCGCGGTTTCGGCTACTCAAGCCTCGTCAGTGACCCTTTAAATCTGGCACAAGGAGCCAGAGGAAAAAAACAAAAACCTAATGCTACTGGTCCTCGTCCTTTGTTATGGATTATAATTTTTTGCCTTTTTCCGAGTAATTTGGGGTCCAACAGGGAGAAGTTATATTTCCATTTCTGAAAATAATGACATTTAATAGCTCTTTGACTTAAAAATGGAGCACCAAATGTGGTAGCTAGTGCACAAATGAAGTTTGCATCAGAAGCTAGACTTAGTGTCAGTTGTTCCCTTTGGCAATGCAGAGCCGACTTGCATGCCACTATCTGGACACTTTGTGGACATTGAGGGTCGGTCCTGGTGCACCAGACGGAGAGATACCAACTCAGTCTAACTTATAATGCCTCATGGTGACAAAGGGTGGTTCCTAGTACTGATTTTCACACCACCTTTCCCCAGTACTAAGTCGGTCTGACGACACATCCATTCCCTTTGCAGACTTCTCATGTTAAATTAGTCATAGTTGTTTTGGTTTTGAAGTAAGCATTAAAAATATCCGAAGAAGATAACATATGCAAATTCAAAATAGAATAATTAAATGTATCTAAAAATAGCAACTGTGACCTTGACCTTACCACCCTGAAACACCAACTCGTTGGAGGTATTGTCATACCCAATATTTGTATGAAGTTATATCAAATCAGTTAATAGATAATTTAAACTCTGCATTATCAAATGTATCAGGCTTATGATCAAGCAAACATTGAATATATTTGTTTTGGCCCCTACCTGTAGCCTCACTCCTCGCCGACTCAGTGGCCTGACTGCTCCATACAATGGGCAGACCCTTATGATTATGATTCATTTATTTAATATATAATCCATAAATAATTTCTACTTTCCAGCATCAACTCTTACCTGACTTATGATCAACAATACTTTCAATCAAATTTCCTTTTGCCCCTCCCTATAGCCCCACCCCTAGCCTGATGCAGTTGCCAAACCCTGGTCTCCGTATAATCTATTTCATTTGTGACCATTTTGTCCATTTTCTAACTCTCCAGGGCAAGTAATGGTACCAGACTTATGATTATATTCCCATTTTGCATGTGTTCAATATGACCTGTTATACATTGTGACCCCTGGCCCCACCCATGGGCAAGACCCAGGGGCAACTCTGCCATGAAGTCAAGATGTTAGTCTGGGTAAGTACCGTACCAAATTCAGACTTTGTAGCATAAAAGGTATCTAAGTTATGAGCTCCAAGAGAAACGCTGATGTGTTCAATATGACCTGTTATACATTGTGACCCTTGTCCCCCCCCCCCCCCCTTATAGATTGTGACCCCTGGCCCCACATAGGGACAACTCTACCATAAAGTCAAAGGTGTTGGTCTGGGTAAGTATCATAGCAAAATTAAACTTTGTAGCATAAAAGGTATCAAAGTTATGAGCTACAAGAGAAACGCGGACGTAAAGGGGATGTAAACTTGAATCTAAACTTTAACATTTGTTTGACTCTATTTTGGACAAAAGGAGTATGCCCCACTCCTGCCTTTGGCAGGCGGGGCAAAAAATATGGGCATTCAAAACGTGCACATTTTCTTTTGCTTTAGAGTATACACTGCCAAGACTAATCGAATAATGATAAAAGTCTTTACCTTACGCTTGATTGCTTTATTGAAATAGCATTCAATAAATAAGCGTGCAACTGCTTGGGCCACTCCGTAATTAGTTGCAAGAGCGGGGACGTTTCCATTTACAATCCGTACACAGGTTGTCCGTCTGTCTGGCAGTGCTTCACGCCCGGTTACCAGCTATAATAAGCACAATATTACTTCGATAAACAATATCGAGTGTTTAGTGCAACACTAGTCCAACCTCCGTATTTCGGAACTTTTCAGAACAGAAACAGTGACAAGAACTGTCTACATCCAGTATCACTGAATAGCTAGGGCCCCGCCAGACGAAGTCTGTGGAGGCCCTGTAGAAATCTTGTCCGTCCATCTGTTTGTCCGTCTGTCCGCCCGTCATGATTTCGTGTCGGGGCCATGTCTGTGTCATCCTTGGAAATATTTTTATCAAACTTTGCATTCTTACTCACCATAGTCTGAGGGTGAGCAGAGTGTAAGATCAGTGCTCTAGCTGCCTGCCTCACAGAGTTTTGGTCCTTCCCATTGGAAATAGTTTGATCAAACCTTGCATACTTATTCACTATAGTTTCGGGTTGTGCAGAGTGCAAGAACAGTAAATCTAGCTTCCTATCTTATAGACTTGTGGCCCTTTTTAAATCACAATTATGATTTCGGGTCCTTCCCATACCTTAATGACTCTATGAAGTATGCCTTGCATACTTACTCATTTTAGTCTGAAGGTGTGCTGAGTGCAAGAATGGTAACTCCAGCTTCCTGCTTCAAAGAGTTGTTGACCTTGTTTTAATCAGTTTTTGTCCATATCTTAATGACTCTACCAAAGGGTAATTTTAAACAACATATTTTCTGGTTTGGGACATATGACTAAAATGTCGTCAACTGTCTCATAAAGGCGGGACCTTATTAGCTACCATGTTTCTAGTTGTAGCTGATTTATGTATTTTTCGCTTAGACTTTCGCGCTGAAAAGTTTTGCATAAGGCTAGTCTATTTCAATATAAACTGCTTTGCATGTTAGAAGGAGAAAAAAATCATTAAGCACGCGCCACGACTAGCTATATAACCATTTTAAACATTTAGACGACAGTTCACAAATCCTCTGTTTATTAACGCAAAAACTTCCTGTTACAGTCTAGACATGCACTTAGAAAAAAAGGAAGACATTTTGCCTTTAATTAACCTATTAATGCCCAGTGGACTCTTCTATTTATATATATTGGATGACTCCATTTGTTATTTAAGGGGTGTCAGGTTTAGTTTATTTTTAGAATTTTTTTCGTTTTATTTTGAAGAGAATTATCCATTTGTCTTATGCAAAAAGTGTAGATCCTGATCAGACGCCGCGTTTTGCGGCGTTTGATATAGGTCTGCACTGTTTGCCTATGTCCCATTTTTGGGACCCTAGGCATTAATTGGTTAAGCTGCTTTCCTTTTAAAATATGGTGGAAAAACACGTCACTTAGATTTCAAAGCCATATTCGTTCTCTTAATCCAGGTAGGCTCCACATTAAATATGGCTTCAATTGGCCCAGTAGCTTTCAGGGGGAAAAGATGTTTATTCATGATTTCACTGGCATATAACCTAAGATATACACAAACTAAAGTTAATGGGATTGGAATGAAAGAGAGAAAAATTGTTTGAAAATGTTAACGAACGACGGACGAAACTTCCCATTCTGAATGACTTTGATCGTTGGCAATGTCTTCATCTGCGTATTTAGTCAATCACATATACAGAAAGTATTACATCTTAGACTTAAATAGCTTCTAAGAAATTAACTTTACAGACATTTTCCCATGTAAAAGATAAGGAACCAAAGTTGACCTTGCCATAAATTAGATCAAGGCCAAGGCAGGGTCATCATTTGAAAAACAAATGGAGACAAAGCTGCCAATGCCACAATGCAATATTTCAATGCCATTTGCCTTTCGGTTCTTCAGAAGATTTATGAATGAGTTTTACAATATATGGGCATGACGAGCATCTTGCTCATGCGACCAAGACCATCTGAACAAATTTCGTTCTCTCGATCCACTGATGCTCCACATGAACTATGGCTTCAATTAGCCTAGTGCCCTCAGAGGAGAAGACGTTTGAAAATGTTGAGGAACAGACGGACGACTATTGGACGGACGGACGATGGAGGCCTGGCAACACAACTTAAGGCTCAGGTGAGCTGAAATGGTTAGGTATTCATGACGGACTCACATGCAAGAACTGCCCTTATTCACAAGGGATCTACTCTAACAGTAAAGGACTTGCTCTTTTAGGAGCAAATTCTTTCCTTCCACTCCCTTCGGAAAGGAATGACAGGAGTGTTTCCCGTCAGAGTGTTATCGATCCCAATGCAGGTAATGAAAGATAGATAACATGCGATTTTAACGGCTTCTTTAATAGTGTTCCAGTCATACAAGGACGATGGGAGGATGACAATTAAAGGCTGTGTGCAACCCTGTTCACTCAAATGAAGGTAAAAACTATATAGGAAAATGTCAACCTACAGTATCGAGTCTCAGAAATCTTGTTCGAATAAAATCAGGCATTGCAGGCACCAAAAAGGTAAGCATCCTCCATGTAATAACGTTTGCCAGCGTTCTGTAAAAGAAAATTTTAAAAAAAATTCAACACAGTGCGACTATAAAAGCAATGGAAACCTCATTTTATACTGCAACAATTCAGTTTTGAAGCGCAAGCGTCTGTTTGCCGACGACACTGGCAATTAGTGACGATTTCCATAAATCGTCAGAAAAAACATACATTTATGAAACCCGTACATCTATCTGCGTTACCGACAGGAACATGCACGCGCAGACGGAGGGAGGTAGGGAGAATTTGAAGGAAAAGAATAATTAGTGAATTGTTAAAATTCGCAGTTTATATATACATATACGTGTACGTATAACATATCACTCGGACTCGCGTTCGTGACATAGTCTACTTTACAACTGACTTGAAAAATTGACTTATCACTCAACTAGAAATGTGTCCATAGGATACGGATGCCAACCTAAACCTAACTTAATAGTAACACAGACGGCTGGCGCCTGACACCCGTTCCGGGACGTCTTGGGTCGGGTTCACCGTGGTTAACTGGTAGATTTCTTCTGCTCCAAAATTTCAGTGTTGCTGAATGTTGGGGATGTTGTTGATGTTGGGGATGGGGTTTGGGATCTGATTCAGTCAGTTCCTGAAGTGTAGAACTTTACTCTTTAATTTTGCTATTTCTGTGAGTCCTCATGTTTGTTTTATCTTAGTCTTAATTTTGATTTCTATATTCCAGAGATATTACACTTAAGAGCTTGGAATATTCCATGCGAACCACAAATCGGTTACCGCCCCCCCCCCCCCCCCCCCCACCACCACCACCACCACCACCACTAGTAATTTCATTGCTGGACGTCCCTAGGCGGCTCTTCTGTTTTTGTTCTTCTAAGTTGATTCATGTGTCGTTTGTCGCTTTGACTGTTTTGATATGTGGTTTGTTACGTATTTTAAGGCTTGCCCTGACGTTAAAAAATTGAAAATAGGTAGAAATAGATGTTTAATGTTTTACGTATAATTTGTTCTTATTGTCAGGGTTGGTGCATTTTGTAAGACTGTTGTGTGGGCGGTGGTTGTTTTTGTTGGGTTGAACAACTAAGTATCTGATGAACCAAGGTAGAACAAAGGGCGAGGGTTGGTCGACCACAAACCGGTTAAGCCCCACCCCCCCAGTAAGTTCATTACCGGCCATCTCAAGGCGGCAGTTCTGGTTTGGTTCTTCTTGGTTGTTTTATACGTTGTTTATTGCTATGTCTGTTATTGATATATTGTTTGTGATATAAAGGCTAGCCCGGTGACCACCTACATGGGAAATGGCTATTCACATGGCTGTCGCTGATGATGTCTTTGGTGGTGAATAATTTTGTGTTGTCTTTTCCCACATAGTGTCTTGGGTGGGATCTGGCATTGAATTGTGACGTTTCCTGAGAATTTTCCTATTGTGATATAGAAACTCATTTTAAGCTCTTTTGAAGCTTACCAGAATCGAATTAGCGGAAATGCACTTGCTTGAATCCGTGCCTTACCGAGTTGAGGTTGCATCCAGCAAAGCTTCTAGAGCTGTGTAGTAATCTAAATTTAGAAACAGGACTTCTTCATCCCCATCAATAGTTATATCTACATCTTCAAAGACTTTATTTAGATACTCAAGCCAGTCAATCTAGAACAAATACATACTAAGTAAATAAATAAGCTAAATAAATAAATAAATAATAAATAAACAAATTAAATAAATAAACAAGACAGAAATAGAAATATGTATTAAAATAAATAAACGATTTTCTTCGACTGAAATGTGCCTATCGATATAATGTTTGCAAAAGAGAAAATGTTTGGGCACTATGGCGGCCCCATCGCCATTACCTTGCTGATTGCTACACGTACTATACATTTCTACAAAATTCCACCGTTTCAGGTCATGATCAGCTATGGTGAATTTCCGCTAAACAATAAAGATTATTGCATAAATATCGGTGTCACACGCTATTTACGGGCATGTTTTAACGAACACAAAACTATGTATTAACAATACGATTCACGCGCATATAATGACTGGCTTTGCGGCTTTTCGTATGCAAGGTTCAGTACTTCATCAATACAGAAGCAATCGAAAAGATTGCATTTGCATTCACTGATGAAAGACATGTATGCAAAAGTTATACAGATTCGGATATTGTAAAAATAGAAGAGGCGGCGACATTGAGGGAAACTGATTTTGGCTTGTGAACTGCTGCTGAAGCTTTGGCGAAAATTCACGATAGCTGATTATGGCCTGAACGAGGATAGTGTAGAAATGCATAGTGCGTGTAGGAATCAGCAATGTAATGGTGATGAGGCCGAAAAATCGTGTCCAAACCGTGACATTTTCGTTATATCTGTAGCATCGTGGTTGAATTTATGCAATAATAAGGACCAAACATGTTTTTTCATTGCATTAATATTTGCCAGGTCCCTTCGACCTCGATTTTCAACAGCTGTCTCGGGACCTGGCGAATGTTAATGCATGATAAAACATGTCTGATCCCTACATTAAATAAATGTGTAGATAAAGACTACGGGAAAGCTAAGCAATGCTTCCAAAAGCGTTCAGATTTGAATACAATAACTCTGTTTAAATCCGACCCTGATCAGTCAAGTTGTGATCCAGGCCAGATCGATTAATCATTCTATGCAACGAGCATTGATAGCTAAAAGAAGAGCCTTGTTACAGATTAGGTGGAAACGTATAAATTCTTTGAAATTGCGAGAGCTAGAATGCACTTTGAACCGATGCCCTTAACGCGCCAAAACAAGCAGACGACAAAACTTACGTCTGCAAATTTTCAAAAATGTTTCAGTCATTTATGTCCTATTGGGAAATAAAAGTCTAAGGGCAAACAGTTTAATCCCAGAAGTTGCGGCTGATTATGACTCGCCTCATTCTTATCTACGCTTTTTTGCAAATTAGACTCATGATTTTCATTTTTGGCGCTTCAAGTGTAAAACCCGTTTTATCATATGACATCACTGTTATTCAGTGGATAACGTCGTGTCATAAAAATCGCATGACCACACGTGTTATAACACTTTGGCGCGTACACGTAACGTCATTGACAACGTCCGTGTCAGCAATGCCGCGTTTTCTTTAATATTTAAATAATTATCATTTTGAAGGCGTTAAAATCCCATTTTAAATGGTCATATGATAAACAGAATCTTACACTTGTGGTCATTTCATATAAAATTTATGAAACGAGCCCTCGCCAAAGGCTCGTTTCATAAATTTCATATGAACTGACCACTCGTGTAACACAGGGTATAATCGGTTCCGCCAATTTTCGCTTCCTGCAGAGACTGTCCGTCATATTTGGCTTCCGCCGAGACTGTCCGCGAACTCTTGCTTCCTGCCGAGACTTCTGTACATGATAAATGGCTTCCTGCAGAGACTGTCCGCGTGAGTCTGCTTCCTGCCGAGGCTCTCGGCAGGAAGCAGAGTCACGCGGACAGTCTCGGCAGGAAGCAATTTTTCGAGGACAGTAGTCCGTGCAGGAAGCAAGAGTTCGTGGACAGTCTCGGCGGAAGCCAAATATGACGGACAGTCTCTGCAGGAAGCGAAAATTGGCGGAATCGATTATACCTTGTGAGTAAGATCCTTTATGTATCATGCGCGCACTTGAGCATATGTTTCTCTTGGAGTACAAAACATGGACGCTGGTTACCGCCGAGTATGGTAACGTATTAGAACAAAGTAGCCGATGGATATGATTGCCAGTGCAATGGCAACTGAACATAATAATAATAATTGGTATGATTTCCTTTTGGTATACAAGAATAAAGTTTAAAAAAATATGTGGGGGGGGGGACTTCTTCTGGCTTCCCGTTTGCTTCTCTAGACGAGGTAGCCCTTTCAAAATAGGATCAACTCCAAAAGGAAAACTACTTCTCCTCTAGGAGCAAATTCTTTCCTTTAAGAGTTGGTGCGCATTAGATAGGATGCAAAAATATATGTTACAGAGTAGCTTCCTCAGAAAGTGCACACATTATTCTTAACCAAATGATTTACTCTGAAATCATTTTATTTTGAAGCATTAATCTTTCAACTTACGTATGGAAGAACAGGCTGAACATTGTCTAATGTGCTTCTTTCTGATTCAGTAAATGGAAGCTGAAAATGTGCACGAGAATAGTATAAAATTAGAAGTTTGTTTCTGAAACAAAAACCGGCCCCTACTATCCTCACTCCTCTTCTATCTTTAGCAGTACGTACTCAAATTCCGTCCCGACATGACCACAGCTGTTTAGCGTGGACGTAAAGCAACAAAACAACAACCTACTCAAATTTTCTTAATAACTTGAGACTTTTGTAAAGTGGATGATTATGCTTTGTTTCAGAAAAACCCTTGCCTACTCTTTACTTTTTATAAAAAATATTCATATGTTTGTTTAAACGTACAAATATGTTGTCTTGAGGCACAGGCATACAGCCGCGGCGGGAACCTAGTTTTACAGGAAGCCTTTGTCATTTTGATCATTTGAGTTTCACCAATATATTTATAATAATAAAGGAAAGACAGATCCACACAACTTTTTGCAATGGTCATGGGGATGATTTCGTTAGCAATGAAAATTGTGTTACGGTCTTTGTTTTCTGCCAATAGTCTCATGATGTTTGATTTTTACAACTTTTCGTAACTATACATATATATTTGACTGCTTAAAACATGTAGCAGACCATCAAAATTCAAAACTTATCAAAAGACCATAATACCCGCATTTGCGAAGTTTAACAAAATAAACGATCGCGATTATTTTCTGATTTACGGTAATACTTTGCCAGTACTTACAGCTTGGAGAGCAAGTTCGAATTCCAAAATAGCCTGACCGTCTGTCATCGCGGTGGCTGGATCTGCACCAAGTAATATAAGGGTATCTACGATCATGTCTTCTATTTCTGCGATAACCTCAGGTGTCAAGTTGATATCGGTAACAAGAAAATTTGGCCTGAAAAACTAAAGATAATATTAAGATATGTGATTATTTTGTTCTTCTACAGGTTTGGTTATAGTTGCTATTTTCTGTATCCTTGACCGTCGTTTTGAAACTGGCTGTGCAAAATTAAACCTGATTCTTTTTTTTTTCGTTGTTTTGCAAAAAAAAAAAACAGGACAAAAACAAGGGTAGGGCCTATATTGCAAAACTACGAAGGCAAAAAATATCGATTACAAGACGAAAGGAGCTGAACAAACGCACAAAACATAGAAAACACATTAACACGTTATTCACAGTGGAAAAACTCATTACAGGTGATGGAAGTATAGTGCACTCTCGTTATCTCAGACACTGATATCTAAAATAAAACATCTTATATGTAAGAATTTGCCGCGACACGAGAAAACCAACAAAGTGGTTGTGCGCCCAGTGAAGACTCAGATCAGCCTCGGCATCCGCCCAGTCTGATCAGAGTCTTCGCTGTCCGCATGGAGGTAGCTTAGACCCTTAGCTACCCTTAAAGCGCTCAGCGAAGAGTCTGATCGGACTGGGTGTACACTCAGGCTGATCTGAATCTGCTCAGGGCGTAACACCACTTTGTTGGTTTACTCGTGTCGCGGCTCATATCAAGGCCGTGAGGGATTCCAGTTCTAATAGAATCTGGTACACCCGGTTAGTGAAAACGAAAGTCACACCATAAGATTATTTTGCAAACAACCTCATGCCAAATTCTACAGACTAACCCATCTTAAATCTCCTAAGTTAGCAGAGTATTTCCTTTAAAAACAATTGACATCCGTTTAGAAATCATTAAAAAGGGAGAAAAATTAAAAATGACAGACTTGCTCCCCCTCAAAGTGTACGCATATATTTCAACCGAGGAAAGTATGTATTTTAGGGGATTCTTAACCCAGCGAGCACACAACGTCTAAATGACAAGATACTGATGTCGATGCAACGTATCGACGTAATTTAGACGGCATGTGCCTGCTGGCCTTTTGTTCTAAACTTACATGTATAGAGTCGTCCCCTTGCTCGAAATCTCGCCTGACCCACATCCGGATGAATGGTCCAAGAACGGTTCCGCTCGTATCAAATGAATCTAGTTTTGTCGCTGCAGCCAAACTGGACTCTAGGTCAAACTGGGCTTCCGTCCAGGTGGGGTCAAACGTTGGCCAGGTGCCACCCACAGAATTAAGATAGTCTAACGCACTTTGTATACCAGTTGTCTGATCTGAAAATTTAAGGTACATTACTAGATGGCTTAAATATACGGATGCTTTGTATTTTGAGATGTAACAAGAACAATATGCATTCTTGTTCTGAATTTCAGAAATAATCATAAGATATATGCACATTATAGTTTATATTTTTATTGTTGAAGAAAAATTAACATTTATTGAATTAGTCATATTCTACCTAGAACTTGGTCAAGTTTTGAAAACATAGAACTTCGTTTTCATTTATCAGTGATATATATTTTTGCACCAATATAAAGCATTTCTATGAACAAATGCAGCCGAAATGTATTTTTCATCAAAAGGTCATTAAAAACTGTTGTTCATGGTTTAAAGAACCCCGCCCAATTTGTTTATACAACACACAATGACAGTAAGCTGTATAAGCTGTATATATTATCTACCTATACGTACACAATGCGTTTTCCTATTTGCAGACTTACCATGGCGTATGCATGACTTGTAGAAGATCTTAGCTTTTCTCACAGCCTCTATGTCACGACGTCTGATAGGTCTGGACAGGGCCGCTACAATAGAAGATAGAGAAGCAATTGCAAGTTGTCCAAAGTGCGCCAGGATCACGTGATTATAAGGGTAAATCTCTTATATTTGGCAAGAAAAATAATTTCGAGCCGGGCAAGAATTCAGTTGTATCTCAGATTTTACATACGTAAGGAACAAAATTTACACTTAGTACCCTTGGCTTGCAATGAAATGGAGACACGTTTTTTTGTTTTTGTTTTTTTGACCATAGTTACCTCCTATGGAAGTGTTCGCTTGAACCTTAAACGATGACGCTGCAACCATATTACCTACCTTTAACACTTAAAGCGCTAAATTAGCAGACGACAAAATTTACGTCTGCAAAATTTCAAAAAATGCTTTGTCCAAGCTATATCGTATTGAGAATTCAAAGACTAGAGGGCAAACAGTAAAGATCCGGATGAGGCGGCTTGAGCCGCCTTTTTTGGATATACGCTGTTTGCAAAATCAACTATTTTCGTCTTAGCGCTTTGAGTGTTAAAAGTTACATAGACAGACCCGACCAGTACACGGACACTTTTAAGGGGGTTTCACCTGATAATAAAGAGCCCATTGTGGTTCCAGGCTACCGGAGGGGCATGCAATTTCAGGAAAATCATTGTGCTAAATATAGACAAATGGAACACGTGAAAAATTCACCTGCGCATGCGCAACGTAACGCTGTTGAGGTTATGCTATTTGCTGAAAAGAAACAGGCTTATCATACCAGTACGCGGACACATTAGAATCTGAGTAAACTGAGATGGCATTTATACGATGCAATCTTAATAAAATTATTGATGCACGTGGTTAGTATTAATGTATAAACATCGTATTTCATATTGACACATGGCTGTTTGCTTTGCCTGTTCGTGTGTTTGTCGCAGCCAAACTGAAGTACCGATTGTGATACCCATCTGCAATAGTCCTGCAAAGTCGAAACTATGTTGTGTAAATAAAAAAGTGATGACAAAAAGATAAAGAAAGAGAACCTTGAAATAATGTTACAAAGTCAGTTAAATTCAGAAGGGATCGTAGCGTTTATCCGACGCAAAATACAAAAGTGTCCGCGTACTGGTAGTGTCCGCGTACTGGTCGGGTCTGTCTACATGTACATCTAGTCACCTGCAATTCTTCTATTGTTCATATCATCGTCGTCCGTGAAAGTGGCTTTCCAAATTTGGTCGGGCGGCATGACATTGTTGTTGACATAGTTACCGCAGGCAAAGTCGTAAAAATCCTCACAAGGGTCTACATCTGGATTAATCCGCTCTAGAAGGTCCCTGGCTGCAATAAATAAATAAGTAAACAAATTAGATAATTAACCCTTTAAGCACAAAAAAGCAGACGACAAAATTTACGTCTGCAATGCCATGTCCAAGACATTTCCTATTGAGAATTCAAAGACTAGAGGGCAAACAGTGTAGATCTAGATGAGCCGCCTCATCAGGATCTACGCTGTTTGCAAATTTTGCTAATTTCGTCACTGGGGCTTAAAGGGTTAATTAATCTGTTCTATTTCACGGCCGCTTATCTCCGTCAGCACAACACCGTGTTGTGTATAGGAAAATGTGCAGGAGATTTCCGGTGGTTCTGCAGGCGATTCGAAAATAAAGGCCACGAAAGGTAGGTGTCTCGGTTTAAAAGGGATACATTCTTTTCCAGCGTAAAACAAAAGAAAAGGAAAATGTCATGCAACCCTCCAATCGTTTTTCTATGAATACGAGTCTTAATTGAATCCAGATTCTCAGTTATACAACAGATTTCCATTTTTTCCCGGAGCGAGGTGGCCGTTTTGTTGACATGCAAACATTTCAAATTTGCATTCCTGCAGTCGCCGAGTATTTATGTTTTCATCTATCACCTGTATATTAAAGGTCTCTCATATAAGTACCAGTTACGAGCCTAAACAGAATTTGCTACCTTCCTTCAGCCCAGATAATGAAAGATGTTGTGGAATTCGTGATCCAGGAGATCGGTGGTGCTGAAGGCGATAGGTGGCGGTGCAGGAGATTGTTTTATGTTGTGCCACCAATGACCGTTTTTAACTGTTTTATAACGTAAATAATGTAGTAGCATGGCATGGTACAGATTCGCACAGCTTTCAGATTCGTACACTTGGCTATACAATGCCTCTGCTGCATTAAGCATGCTAATTAAAATGAAACTAACGACTCCAGCAATCAGGGGATTGAATTATCAGTCAATCATTTGCACTGCAAAGCTTCTGTTAGAACTAAATGGTACGAAAGTAATGCTAGTTTGTCAATTGGGTACTTACATTCGTCCCACTTTTTTTGTTTAATTACATTGTGCACACGGCCACCAATCCAGCTCATTCATCGTATATACCAATGGGGGCAAACCTTTCTATTCCTTCTTTCTAAGACTAAAATCAGATATCGGCAATGCTATGCGATGAGAAATCCATTGGACTTTTGGATACTGGTGTTGTTTTATAAACGATGTTATACTTGGCGGTTTAAAATGTTTGAAGTGTGGAAAATGGCACTTTCGTCAACTTCATTATTTTTAAGGTAAGTTGTAGGTTTTAATCGAGGTAATCACATCGCACTATCGGATTTCAAAAATTATTCACTAACAAGAAAATTTAAAGCTTTTATAGAATTTAAGGTCTATCTCACTCATTGTTTGCAGTATGAATGAGATGGACCTTGAATTCAATAAAATTGTTGTTGTTGTTTTTCTTGTTAGTAGCCACTTTTTTGAACCCGACAATGCTACGCGATAACCTTGATTTCGACCTACAATATACCTTAAAAGTAATGCTCTGGATCACAGACTGAAAGGAGAATCTGCGTTGAAGTTGGAGAAAGTGCCCTTTTCTCCGCTACAAAGCATTTCAAACGATCAAGCATAAAATTCTTTATAAACCAAAACCTGTGTCCAAAATTCCAATGAATGTCCCATCGCATAGCATTGCCGGTTTTATCGAATTTTGGTCTCAAAAATAAGGAACAGAAAGTTTTGCCCCATTTGTATATGCGATGAATGAGCTGGATTGGTGGCCGTGTGCACAATGTAATTAAACAAAGAAAGTGGGACGAATGTAAGTACCCAATTGACAAACTAGCATTACTTTCGTACCATTTAGTTCTAACAGAAGCTTTGCAGTGCAAATGATTGACTGATAATTCAATCCCCTGATTGCTGGAGTCGTTATTTTCATTTTAATTAGCATGTTTAATGCAGCAGAGGCATTGTACGGCCAAGTGTACGAATCTGAAAGCTGTGCGAATCTGTACCATGCCATGCGACTACATTATTTACGTTATAAAACAGTTAAAAACGGTCATTGGTGGCACAGCATAAAACAATCTCCTGCACCGCCACCTATCGCCTTCAGCACCACCGATCTCCTGGATCACGAATTCCACAACAATTTTCATTATCTGGGCTGAAGGAAGGTAGCAAATTCTGTTTAGGCTCGTAACTGGTACTTATATGAGAGACCTTTAATATACAGGTGATAGATGAAAACATAAATACTCGGCGACTTCAGGAATGCAAATTTGAAATGTTTGCATGTCAACAAAACGGCCACCTCGCTCCGGGAAAAAATGGAAATCTGTTGTATAACTGAGAATCTGGCTTCAATCAAGACTCGTATTCATAGAAAAACGATTGAAGGGTTGCATGACATTTTCCTTTTCTTTTGTTTTACGCGTGAAAAGAATTTATCCCTTTTAAACCGAGACACCTACCTTTCGTGACCTTTATTTTCGAATCGCCTGCAGAACCACCGGAAATCTCCTGCACATTTTCCTATACACAACACGGTGTTGTGCTGACGGAGATAAGCGGCCGTGTATTTGTTTGATAAAGCTTCATTTAATCTGAATTTCACAGCTTATTCTAGTCTAGTGAGAGTGCTGAAAAGCTGTCCGATCGGAATCTGCAGTGTTCGAATCTACATTTGTCCAAGTCGGAAGATGGAAACGTCCACTTAAAATTGACGAAGTATGCTGAACAAAAACTTTGGCTAAAACAGATTGGTAATGTTTTGAGATTTGAATTTCTGAACATACAGACTTTTTTGTTTGTTCTTTGCTCCTTGTAACATGAACTTTAACCGGCAATATTGCCAAAGTAATCAGTTTTCTGGCATGGATTCTCTTGACACTAGGTATACTGAGTCATCTGCCGGGCCGGGTAGCGCAATCAGTAGGGCACCTGACTCGTAAGTCAGAGGTCCTGGGTTCGAATCCCGGTCTGGCCACATACTTTCGTTTCTCCTTCCGCTGATTCAAGAAGGGCAGTTGTCAGTTACTGGCGAAAGTATGTGCACTTAGTACTGGTTAACCGCTTAGGAGGTCTAAAGTGTGGTTAGGTTAACTGACCGTCCCGACATGACCTTAGTTGTTTACCGTGGACGTTAAGCATCAAATCAACCAACCAACTGAGTCATCTGAGACCTAAAAAAGTGCCATGACGTCACAGACAATAAGGTCGTCACTTTTGTAAGCATACATATGAGTATGTTAAGGTCAAGTCAAATGATATACAGTCGCTTCGATGAATATAAAACTCAAAAGTTTTGTCTTTTTAGGAAGAAGTTATAATGGTTCTACAATACAATATATGATGTTTTCCTAGATATTGGAAGATGTCCTATTTTGAGAACAAAGAAACTAGATATGTACACTCTTGAACTGAAATTCGGATATTTAAAGGCAGTGACAGTCTGAATATTAATGCTTTGAAAGCAAACGTGAATACTAGCTAGTACACACCGTACAACCGGCTGAAGTGATGCCAGATGCCTACAGAGATAACAGATGGGTGAAATCGAAAGTAGGATTTCAGCAGTTGAGATAAAGTTGCTGGTAAAAACAGACGATAAAATCCTGGAAGAGTTTAGCCTCATATGGAAGTTGCTCAGTGCCTGTAGATTCTACAGTACCAGTCTGGGTGGCTTTCGTACACAAATAAGGCTATGGCAGGGCTTGAAAGGGGAACATTTTCAGAAAACAACACAAAATCTGCATTTCGGCTCCCATTAAATGAATCTGAGATAGTGACCAATCTGTTTGCTTGCGTACAATGAAACCTCAGTTAATTAGCAATATTTCTGCCAATTTTTGATGCACAGTTTAGCTTTATAATGAAAATACACGCTTTCAAAGAGGGTGGGTAGCGAAAAAATGGTTGCCTTTGTCAACAGATGCAATTTTAGGTGGATAGCAGGGATGACAGATTGGTTTGTATGGAAATGGCTGACATTGATGGCAGGTATCAATATATAAGTATGTGTCTTTAAACTGATTATGAATGTGACTTTGGCGTGAAATCATGAAGAATGATGCATGCTTGGCCACTAGAATGCATATTGTTGCATTAAATAGCTTTACATCTCTCAGTAAATTTTGTTTAATAACCTTCCATGCTGGTTTAAGTTAACCCCGAGGTTACATTTTGTATGGATTAAACTCGAGGTTAGCTTAAACTTGCTTTGAGCAGTCGGCCCATGCTGTTTAAACCCTATCTGGTTAGTTATGCTCGGAATGACATCGTTTAGGGTCAGAAAAACGGTAGTTTAGTTGGAAAAGGCATGTTTTCACTACTCTGGCGTAAAACCCTGTGATTGATTAGAGTAATATTACAAAACAGGATTTCATTCAAATGAACATACTAGTAAAAGGCTACTTTTAACGGTACCACAGTTAAGGTAGTTTTGGTATTTATACCCCCGACATACGAAGTATGTCAGGGAGTATATAGTTTTTGTCATTCCGTCCGTTCGTCCGTGTGTTCGTTCGTCCGTACGTTCGTTCGTTTGTTCGTTCGTCCGTCCGTCAACTTTACATCAAAGTTTTGCGTTAAACCTTTTTGGGTTGCTCATATCTCTGTTACCACTCATCGGATTCTTTTCATATTTGTTTCATGATATCTCTGTAGCATTACCTTTGACATGAACTAGCTAAGCCCATGGGTCAGGTCCCAGGGTGGGGCCAGGGGTCAATAATTAGGACTTAGGCATTTTCACTATGTCAAAGTTTTACGTTAAACCTTACTGATTGCTCATATCTATGTAACTGCATTAAAAATTTCTTCCGTATTTGGTTCATGATATCTCTACATCATTGCTTTCGTTATGGACTACCTAAGCTGCAGGGTCAGGCTCATGGGTGGGGCCAGGGGTCAATAACTAGGACTTAGCCATATGCTGTAGGTTTTTGGCGTATAGTTCCAATATACTTCAGTGGAGCCTAATGATACATGACTAGGTTTATTTCATACTGGTTTACATTATATGGATGCTGCTGCTGTCCTAAGGTCAAGGTAACAGACTTAGAATTTTGTACATGTATGACATTTGCATTGAAGTTGTGCGTTAAAGTATGCTTTCATTAGGCGATGGCACTGGTCGGGGGTATACGTGAGCCCCAGCTCACTTGCTCTAGTAAAGGATGAATTGGCAATTTCGCAATCCCTTATTCAAGTATCGGTACCAAGCTGACCAACAAGCCCCCCCCCCCCCCCCCCCCCCACCCCCACTGCAAACGCTCTCACACACATAGACAAACTCTTGCTTCGGCGGCATATAAAAACTATGAAACAAACGAAAAACACACACAAGAAATTTGCTTCAAAATGAGAAACAAATACAACGAAAAGATACACAGGCCAACCACCGTTCGTATAGTTCTGCGTTCACCTCTTTCTGACAATATAGTATTTCTTCCACGAATGCGTAGCCAACTTCGATAAACACAAACATTATTCCTATGACATCTAGAAAAATCTTTTTTACGAGTTCTTGAGGTGATTTCATGCTGTTGACACAGCCAAAATTTTAAAAATGCGATTTTAAGGACACATACTTATATATTGATACCTGCCATCAATGTCAGCCATTTCCATACAAACCAATCTGTCATCCCAGCTATCCACCTAAAATTGCATCTGTTGACAAAGGCAACCATTTTTTTCGCTACCCACCCTCTTTGAACGCGTCTAGTTTCATTATAAAGCTAAACTGTGCATCAAAAATTGGCAGAAATATTGCTAATTAACTGAGGTTTCATTGTACGCAAGCAAACAGATTGGTCACTATCTCAGATTCATTTAATGGGAGCCGAAATGCAGATTTTGTGTTGTTTTCTGATAATGTTCCCCTTTCAAGCCCTGCCATAGCCTTATCTGTGTATGAAAGCCACCCAGACTGGTACTGTAGAATCTACAGGCACTGAGCAACTTCCATATGAGGCTAAACTCTTCCAGGATTTTATCATCTATTTTTACCAGCAACTTTATCTCACCTGCTGAAATCCTACTTTCGATTTCGCCCATCTGTTATCTCTGTAGGCATCTGGCATCACTTCAGCCGGTTGTACGGTGTGTAGTAGAGTACCCATACTTTTGTACGCCTATAGAAATAACTTACGTTAAGGTGGTGATAATCACTGATTTGGGACAAAGACAAAAATCTGTATAAAATACTCAAAATAAGACTGATCTTTCCAAAACTTAGCAGATGCCTTCTTTATGTTGTTTCTCATAATTTAGAATCCCAAAATGCAGCATTTGTTAATGTGAAAAAGTGTTTTTATAAGAGAAGATCAAAGGGTAATTTTCTGCGAATAAATCTGAAAAAATAATATCATTATTGAAAATATACTTAGCCCTTAGAGTTCGTTGTTGCATAATGGAGAGCGTCCTAGCAATTATTTTTTCAAACTCTTTCACACATTATCAGGCTGAGCAGATACAAAAAGATGCAGTCTGTGTCCAAATTTTTTTGTCAAAACACACAGGTGAGACAGGTGATACTATTTTAACAAGGTTGAACAATTTCATCTACACACCACTGATCATGTCAGTAATGTATTATTTATATTGTAGGTGTTAACATAGGTATGCTTGCCTACCCTATATTTATAAATGCGTCCAGTGTACATTTACTTTGTACATGGTTGAAATTTGAGAAAAAGCTACCGTTTTCATCTGGTCTACATTACAATTTGAGAAAGAGTTGGAATAAATAATTGCTAGGACGCTCTTCATTATGCAATAATGCAACTTCAGCACTTCGTAAATTTTCAATAATGTTATTATTTTTTCAGGTTTATTCGCAGAAAATTACCCTTTGATCTTTCCTTATAAAAACACTATTTTAAGCAGCATGTACGTCTATTTTGTATTCTAAACTGTAAAGAACAACAAAAATAAGAAGTCTGCTAACTTTCAGGGAGATACGTTACTTTTTTATGGTTTTATGCAGATTTTTACATTTACCACAAATCACCACCTTAACTAGGAGAACAGCATAGCTCAATGGTCAATGAAATTAGTTAATAAAGAAAGGAACAACTCAATCCATGGCATAGCGTTATATGAAATTATTACTTCAGTGCTTTATGTGGCCAATTTATGTAGTTCTTAACAATGAATCTTCAAGCATGGATTGGACAGAAAGGAGAACTACTTTAATAATTAAATTTTATGTGACTGTTAAGTATGTTACATTTATATATTGACTGCAGACTGAAATTACTTTAAACGTCATATTGCTGCTTGTATATCAATCAAAATGATTGGAGAAAAGAAGCATATTTGAGCCGCGACATGAGAAAACCAACAATGTGGTTGTGCGCCCAGCGAAGACTCAGATCAGCCTGGGCAGCCGCCCAGTTTGATCAGTCCACCGAATGCAACAAAGTGACTTGGATTCGAACGTCACTTTATTGTCACGTTCATCAAACAAGGACAGACAAAAGTAACCGCGTCATAATTCAATGGAGGAAAAGTGGGTTTTATGTCAAGAGACCTTCCAATAAACGATTCATTTGCAACCAAGTGTCTGGCAGAGCACGAAATATGGATTTATTACGCTTTAAATGTCTCATTTGATATTGACAGTTTTCAAATACGCCAGTATTGACGTAACGCTTGATAGCACCCACTGATGAAACGGTTCGGCAAATAAGAGTGACGTTATCTATGTAACGCCATGCTCTGGCTAGATAATGGTTGACGTTTGCCCCACAAAACTTCTGAAATTCTGCTCAGCATTTTGGGTTGCAAAAAAGTATTAGATTTACCTTTAGTTACTTTTGTCTGTCCTTGTTTGATGAACGTGACAATAAAGTGACGTTCAGATCCAGGTCACTTTGTTGCATCGGTGGTCTGGATTTTTTTCTATGGCGATTTGATAGGGTATCAGTACTCTAGCAAAATCCATCATTGAGGAATTTCTGCCATGTGAAATGGTAGAATTCCATTTTTCTTGATTTCAGAGCTTATGTTACGTCACACAATCACAGCGTACCTTCAGGCAGAATGACATCATGGGCGTAATAAGATGGTCCGATATGATAACTATACCCTGTTGATATAGTATGATCATTGAATTTTAGCAAAAAATTAACATTTTAAGACTGGTGCGTTTTCGTGGACGCTGAGTAGTATCATAATTCAAACCCTCTGCATTTACTTACCCACAGGAGCTATCCGACCTAAAATGTAAAAAAAAAAAGAAGTTAGTTTTAAATTCAGAAGGTTAAGAAGTGTCATGCAGCGTTTAAAGTGGGCCAATACGAAAACAGTTAAGAACGTTCATATTGTATTGTTATCGTCATTTATCGCCATCATTACATGTAATACTTGGAAACGAGTTGCAAGAATTACCTTTTTATATACTAGAACTGATTCAAGTTACCAAAGTTTGATCGTATATGGGACCATTTTGTTTGAGACATGAGCACATATTACGTCAGTGAATCTGGTCTTAAAGATATTATTCAGCAAAATAAATCAATACCGACGTAAAATTCAGGCATTTTAGAAATTTTTTACTTTACAATAAATCATTAAATTGGGCATATTCAGTTTACAATAAATCATTAAAATGGGCAATGTACCTACCTGCAGCAACTAAAGCCGCCAAATTAAGTAGAATAAAAACAGTTGGCAACATAGTATGTTGCATGCCGGCGAAAACACATGTAACTCATTTTTCGTGACGTAAATGTTTGTTATATCAAAATCATCATCTGAGGCCATGCATAAAATATGTTGGTTTGCTGGCCTCCTAAAAAACCAACATTTTTGGCCTCACTCATATTTTTTTCTTTTTTTTTTTTAAAGCCATTC
The DNA here is from genome assembly GCA_963989385.1 of Ctena decussata. Taxonomy (NCBI): domain Eukaryota; kingdom Metazoa; phylum Mollusca; class Bivalvia; order Lucinida; family Lucinidae; genus Ctena; species Ctena decussata. The sequence goes on along the minus strand of OZ022503.1, from coordinate 55,368,650 downwards.
TATAGAAAGTTTTTTTCGTCATTGTCAAATTTACTTCCATATTAAATTATCTCAACTTTGGTAACTGCATTTGTCTCTGAAAGGAGCAAAAACTGCCTCAATTAGATAGCAAACAGTGTTCACTGTGATCAGACTGCTCCTTCGATCGGCACTGTTTGCAAAAGCATGTTAGCCATAACAACTATCTTTTGGCACCTCAAAGAATTGTACTATCCCCTGAAAAAGTCAGAGATGGAGCACAGAAACCATATATTTTTTCAAGGATGGCCTAATTTTATTTTTGTCTGTTTCGCTGTATGCAGCTATTTTGCCCAGTGCAGCTGATTTATTTATCAATTAATCTGAATATTTAAACAAAAAGCCCAAATGAGCCTAAGTCGCTCCCATGAGCTCATTACTGTTGAAATCGGCTCTTTAAGATCATTTGCCTTAACATGTATCAATTGTTAAATTAATTAGTAAAATGCATATTCTACCTATTCAGACAGACAGATAAAATGCAAACAAGTTGTTAATAAAATACATAATCTAATTAATCGAACACAGAGATAAAGTGCAAATGAGCTGCAACATATGAAATGAGCCTTAGCCCCGGGGTAACGGCAAAGTTGAATAGAAAGATCAAAATGCGCATAAGACCCGTTTGATGACAATCCGCCCTCTTTACTTTATATATTAAATTCTGGTTTGAGCTACATAGATTGAAAAGTGTCCTACTGCAAGCGCAAACATCCGCGAAACTGAGATGCGGCTGTTTGCGCCAGCATGAGGACAGGTTTCTTCGAGTGTTATATTTCATGCACATGAATTTACCCCTGAAGTGTCTTACATATATTATGATAAACTGTCTATTTTTCATGTAAATGTTGGTTATTTTCTAAAATAAACCTTTGGGTTTTAACTCTTGGGCTTAGAAAGGCTACCATAGTAACCCTAAGTAAGTGGGTAAGCAAGTGGGCAGAATTGCACCGCTGTAGTAAAGGTTTTTGAAAACCATTGAAAAGTCTATAATGTTTTCATGCCCCCAACTTCGAAGAAGTTGAGGGGGCATATTGGTTTGGGCCTGACCGTCCGTTCATCCGTCCGTCCTTCCGTCCGTCCGTACGTAACACTTCATTTACTCAAGAACCATAACTGCTGGGGGGTCTTGAAACTTCATAGGTAGGTAGAGTATGAAAAACCAGAGGACACGTATTATTTTTCTTGTCCGTCAGCCTTTGAACTTGCAGAGTTATGCCCCTTTTTCAAAAACTTAAATGAAAGTTTGTTCCCCAAATCCTAGGAATACCGTTTGAGCTAGATGCTCATATTTGGCATGATAGGGGCTAAGGTGTACATCACCTGATTAACTTTTGGGCAAAATCCGTCAAAAAATAACCGAGTTATGCCCATTTGTTGAATTTGGCATTTTTCCAACTTTTGAACCGTTTGACCTAGAACCCTAATTTTTTGGTATACTATTAGTATTTGATGCGCTGATCATTCTGATGTTAATTGCTTTATGATGCATTCATTATTGACAGAGTTATTCCCTTTTTCTCATCTGTATAAAACATTATCATGGGTGGTCTATTTCTCAAGAACAATAACTTCTGGGGCCTTGATATTAATATAATGGATAGACTATAAAAAACGAGCAGACCCAAATTTTTATCGCTTTTCCGTCTGACATGTACTTACAGAATTATGCCCCTTTTTCGAAAAATTACATGTAAGTTTGTTCCCAAAATCCTGGGCATATCATTTGAGCTTGGATGCTCATATTTGGCATACTGCTAGGGGCTTAGGTATAGATCACCTGATTAACTTTTGGGCAAATTCCAAAAAAAAAATGACCGAGTTATGCCCCTTTGTTGAATCTGGCATTTTTCCAACTTTTGAACAGTTTGACCTAGAACCCTAATTTTTGGTATGCCATTAGTATTTGATGTGCTCATCATTCTGACGTTTGTTGCTTTATGATGCATTCATTATTGACAGAGTTATTCCCATCTGTATAAAACATAATTATGGATGGTCTATTTCTCAAGAACAATAACTGCTGGGGCCTTGATATTAATAAAATTGATTGGCAATATAAAATGAGCAGACCCGTGTTTTTTCTCTTTTCCGTCTAACATGGACTTACAGAATTATGCCCCGTTTTCGAAAAATTACATGGAAGTTTGTTCCCAAAATCCTGAGAATACCGTTTGAGCTAGGATGCTCATATTTGGCATACTGCTAGGGACTTAGGTGTAGATCACCTAATTAACCTTTGGGCAAATTCCATGACAATGACCGAGTTATGCCCCTTTGTTGAATTTGGCATTTTTCCAACTTTTGAACCGTTTGACCTAGAACCCTAATTTTTGGTATACTATTAGTATTTGATGTGCTCATCATTCTGATTTTGGTTGTGTTATGATGCATTCATTATTGACAAAGTTATTCCCCTTTCCTCATCTCTATAAAACATAATTATGGGTGGTCTATTTCTCAAGAACAATAACCGCTGGGGCCTTGATATTAATAAAATGGATAGACAATAAAAAATGAGCAGACCCATATTTTTTCGCTTTTCCGTCAGGACTTACAGAGTTATACCCCTTTTTAGAAAAATTACATGTAAGTTTGTTCCCAAAATCCTGGAAATACCGTTTGAGCTAGGATGCTCATATTTGGCATACTGCTAGGGGCTAAGATGTTGATCATCTGTTTGTCTTTTGGGCAAAATCCGTAAAAAAATAACCGAGTTATGCCCCTTTGTTGAATTTGGCATTTTTCAACTTTTGAACTATTGGACCTAGAGCCCTAATTTTTGGTATACTATTAGTATTTGATGTGCTGATCATTCTGATGTTGGCTGCTTTATGATGCATTCATTATTGACAAAGTTATTCCCCTTTCCTCATCTGTATAAAACATAATTATGGGTGGTTTATTTCTCAAGAACAATAACTGCTAGGGCCTTGATATTAATAAAATTGATTGGCCATATAAAATGAGCAGACCCGTGTTTTTTCTCTTTTCCGTCTAACATGTACTTACAGAATTATGCCCCTTTTTCAAAAAATTACATGCATGATTGTTCCCAAAAACCTGGAAATACCGTTTGAGCTAGGATGCTCATATTTGGCATACTGCTAGGGGCTAAGATGTAGATCACCTGTTTGTCTTTTGGGCAAATTCTGTCAAAATGCCTGAGTTATGCCCCTTTGTTGAATTTGGCATTTTTCTAACTTTTGAACCATTGGACCTAGAACCCTAATTTTTGATATACTATTAGTATTTGATGTGCTGGTCATTCTGATGTTGGTTGTGTTATGATGCATTCATTATTGACAAAGTTATTCCCCTTTCCTCATCTCTATAAAACATAATTATGGGTGGTCTATTTCTCAAGAACAATAACTGCTGGGGCCTTGATATTAATAAAATGGATAGACCATAAAAAATGAGCAGACCCATATTTTTTCTCTTTTCCATCTGACATGGACTTACAGAGTTATGCCCCTTTTTCGAAAAATAACATGAAAGTTAGTTCCCAAAATCCTGGAAATACCGTTTGAGCTAGGATGCTCATATTTGGCATACTGCTAGGGGCTAAGATGTAGATCACCTGTTTGTCTTTTGGGCAAATTCCGTCAAAAAATTAGCAAGTTATGTCCCTTTGCTGAATTTGGCATTTTTCCAACTTTTGAACCGTTGGAACTAGAACCCTAATTTTTGGTATACTACATGTATTAGTATTTGACGTGCTGATCATTCTGATGTTAGTTGCTTCCATTATTTACAGTTATTCCCTTTTTCTCATCTGTATAAAACATAATTATGAGTGGTCTAATTATGGATGGTCTATTTCTCAAGAACAATAACTGCTGGGGCCTTGATATTTATAAAATGGATAGACCATAAAAATGAGCAGACCCAATTTTGTTGAAATATGCCCCCTTTTTTCAAAAAATTACATAAAAGTTTGTTCCCAACATCCTGGGAATACCATTAGAGCTAGGACACTCATATTAGGCATACTGCTAGGGGCTAAGGTATAGATCACTTAATTAACTTTTGGGCAAATTCTGTCATAAAATTAGCAAGCTATGCTAGACACCTTTAGTGGCAAGCATATGGTTAGGGGCATAGTGTTTCACATACACACTTTCTAGTTACTTTTTGTGAAAACTCTGTGACTTAAGACTGTGATTGACTTTTGGACTGTGACTCTTGCTGCACCCATGCCGGTACCATAAGACAGTTATAAAACTGAAGATCTATAACAGTTTCAAAGGACTTTGCGCCATGAAAAATTCATGAAGATGTTTGTATCCGAGGTGTCATCCGCCAAGTATTTAGTGCTTCAGTACTGATTCTGGTTCTTTTGCACTGGAGTCAGTTACAAACTGCTGGTAAAATTGTCTAAATTGTTCTAAAAGTAAGACTGACTTGTCATAGGGACATGAATCTTAACGGGGGTTTGGCTTTATATTAGCAGATGCCATTGCGTGTGGTGAAGGTTTAGATCATCAGACTGCTCATAAATTACCAATCTTAGATAAAGCAAATTATCTTTAGCAATGCAAATTCTTCCCTTTTACTATTACTGGGGAAGTACTGGTACTGAGAAACTGGGCTAAATGCAGTAGGCGAACATGGTTGACGATGCTGACCACGCCGATGCCAGAAAGTGATCACTATAGTTATATGTCCTGCTTGCTAAAGTAGTCAAAAAAGAGCTGTCTGCGAGCAGTGGGTGTATTTTCACCAAACTTGCAGGGCTTGGCCACATATTTTCTCTTGAACCAGTGGCTGGATTTTCCAAAATGTTACTGGCGAAAGTATGTGCACTTGGTACTGGTTAACCGCTTAGCAAGTCTAAGCCTGCCAAGGAACAGTGTGGTTAGGTTAACTGACCATCCGGACATGACCATAGCTGTTTACCGTGGACGTAAAGCAACAAATCAATCAATCAATCAATTCACAAAATGTGCAAAGATAACTGGGACAGCTGCAGGTCATAAGGCTGATTAGGCTTTGCTGACCTTGACCATATTTTTAGCTTAGAATGTGCCCAATTGATAAGGTGTCCGCACGATATGAAGAACAAAGGAGTAGATCTTCACCAAATTTGCATGATGTTTCATTGGAAGAAGCCAGATTATATATTGCAGCTTATATAGAATATTATCCACACTTTTGGAAATACTGTGGCTGGAGCTGGGTAATGTACAGAAAACAAACACCTGCACAGTTACCAAAAAAACTTTATTTTTAATTAAAAATCAAAATATCGAATACTATAATACCGATAGCCTTAAACAATTAATATCCAATGTAAATTGGTAACAAATGTAAATATTGCAAAATTAGCCGTAAATAACTGGATAGCTTTAGACTATGCACAAATTGAAAGCTTTTCATCAATTTCCAAAGTTTAGTCTTGGAAGAAATACAGTCAACTCTCGATATCTCGAACACTGAATTATCTTCAAGTAACCTCTTATATGAAAGAATATAGTTTGGGCATAAACCCCTTTTTTCATTTACATTTCAACTCTGGTTTTCTCAAACTACTGATATCTCAAAGTAAATTTTCTGGGACCAGAAAATTTACTTTGAGATATCAGCAGTTTTGACTGAATTTTGACTTTGAGATATTGAGAGTTGACTGTAATCACCACTTGTGTCTTTCCATGTGAAAAGGTATCTTAATGGATTTACAACCAGTGAAGACTCAAATTAGCCTTCACATTTGTGCAGGCTAATTAGAGTCCTTGCTGTTTGCACCAAAGGCCCATGAATCCTGAGAAATTTCAAATCACAGTAAAAAGCAGAGACTGATGCGAATGTGCTATACACTGCATAAGCTGATCTGTGCAGGGTTGCCACTCCTCTGCTACTTTAAAATTTTGTGCCTTCTTCCAGAATTTTCCCTATTTTTTTTTCCAATTTCTTGTATACTTTTATAAAAGCTGATTGTACTCTTTTGAACTGTGCTGGGGGTGTCACTTGAAAACTAGGTGTTACTCATGAAAGAAAGACTTTGCTCCCTTTATCTTTCTTGAACATCCATGATTCTTTCTCCACTTGCCCTTGAGCAAAATAAGTACCAGTATATTTTCAGAACACTGCCATAGTCATTACTTTTCAAATTCCCTGACTTTTCAACTCTTTTCAAGTTCTTTCCAACTTTCCCTGATCAGTGACTAATTTCCTGACTGGTAACCCAGTCTGTGTCTTCACGCCCTGCTCATGGTATAAGTACCTTTAATCATGTATTAATGCTCATGGAACGAGTTACGGTAACTATTATACCTCTTGTTCCACCAAAACATGGCAAAACACAAAGGCATTTCTGAAGTAGCATACAAAGGTTTTGAAATCAACAAGAATTTTTTAAGTTCTCAGTTTCTTTTTCTTAGGTCTTTCCCTTTATTTCCCTTTTATGCCTATCCTTTAAACATAATGAGACTGATCAGACTGAATAGCAGCCTGATCTGGGTATGCAGTGTTTGTATATGCCTAATTTTTGATAAACAGCAAGTTCATGGCCAGATATGAGTCTAAAAATTTGACAAGATACAGAAATACACTCTAAAATAAAACAAGCCGTATAATTCTTGAAAATGATAGAGCTTTCAACTTTGTACATGGTCTTAGTATGGCACTTGGTGAAGTAAAATGAGCCACGACACAAGAAAACCAACAAAGTGGTTGTGCGCAAACTGCAGACTCAGATCAGCCTGGGCATCCGCCTGATCTGATCAGAGTCTTCGCTTTGCACTTAAAGGCTAGCTAAGGATCCAAGCTACCTCCATGTGGACAGCGAAGACTGATCAGACTAGGCCGATGCCCAGGCTGATCTGAGTCTGCACTGAAGGCACAACCAATATGTTGGTTTTCTTGTGTCATGGCTCAAATATCATTGGCATTCCTCATAAGGTATGTATATTATGATACCATATAATTAACAAGAAGCTCAAAAAATATCTTAAACAATCATCATATGTACAACGTAAAATCCTGGAATTAACAGAAAAAGCAAAAAATATCATTTAACAATCATCATACATGTATTTAGAAAACGTAGTCATCATATAATTAACAACAAGAGCAAGATGATATGAATCAAACAACTAGAAAACCTGTCTGACGGTGACTGGGTACACTTTCAGGGGAAGCAACTCTACCATTTTCTTATTTGCATGCCTTCTCAATAGGGGTCAACTCTTAAAGGAAAGCTTTTGCTAAACTCTTTCCTTTAAGAGTAGACACAATTGAGGTCAACTCTTAAAGGAGAGAATTTGCTCCTGTAGGAGCAAATTCTTTCTGTTAAGAGTAGACATCCTTTTGGAAGTGGTTCATTGTCCAGGGAAGCAAAACGGAAGTCACAAAAGGTGTCTTCTTTTGAAAAAATGGCTAAATGACATGGAGGTATACCCATACCCCTTAAGCTTCTCCAGTAAAAGAATGTTGATTGCCAATAAATGAGCCGTGACACCACAAAACCAGCGAAGTGGCATGTGTGCCCAGCGAAGACTAAGGTTAGCCTGGGCATAGTGCAGAGCAAAGGCTCTGTTCAAACTGGGCTGATGCCCAGGCTGAGTCTTAGCTGGGTGCATATGCCACTTTATTGATTTTGTCATGTCAGGGCTCAAATTATTAGGCACAAACAATCAAACTGGTACATTAAAACTTATTTAAATGAAATGAATCTCATATTGATAATTTTTATATTGACAAGTATATCATTTAAATGTAATATAAATATCATACAGAAAGGAGTATATATTACTAAAAGAAAAAAAGCAGAGTCAATCAAGGTGCCACATTTTGTAAGTGGCCACCTTTTCAAGATTCTTCAGCATAATATAGTGTGCGAATAAACAAAATATATTGTTGATTCAGTGAAATAAGAAAAATTACTTAGTCTGATAAAGAAATAAATTTTCAGTCACAGAAATTTTCATCTCTATAAACCAGAGCTAAAAAGTACCATACTGCCAGACTGATCGGTGAAGACTGATCAATGATCAGCATGTGCATGAATTAGCCTGATGGGAGTCTTTGCTGTTGATAGGAACTAGGAACAAACTAGGACCCTAGGACCAGGGGGAAGGGGAGGGGGTGGGGGGAACTGAGGTCAGCAATAGCATTGGTGGGGGGGGGGGGGGGGTAGGAGGAACTGGGGTCATCAATAGCATTGGGGAAGAGGGGCGGGGGGGGGGGGAGGGAGAGGGGGTAGTTCAGTTTCACAAACTGTGTGACTCACAAGATGCCATAATAGTATGTCCCAATGTCAATTTAAAAGTTATAGCAAGCAGAATAATGGCAGCAGGAGATACTTTTATGGAACACAACCTGTCATATTTGTACTCCAGTTTTAGTACTCCTGCTGCCAATTCTAAAATCAAAATTGGCAGAGGTGGGGTGGGGTGGGGGAGCTATTATTATGGCATATTCTCAAATGAAAATTGGCAGATGAAGGTACTATAATGGCATTCTGTAAAGGCATATTCTAAAAATAAAATTGGCAGAAGGTACCATAATGGTATACTGTAAAATAATAGATTTGGCAAGGAAAGCTACTATTATGGCATATTAGAATTGTTTAAGGGGAGATACTATTAAGGCATATTGTAATACAGAACTGGCAGGAGAAAGGGGACTATACTATTAATAAGAATTGGCAAAGAGAGATACTTCTATGGCATATAGTAAAGTAGGATTGGCACATGAAGCTACTATGGTGGCTTACTTTAAAACTAGAACTGCCAGAGGAATATTCTATTACGGCATATTCTAAAATCAGAATTGACAGGGGGAAAACTGGACTGGCCCCCATGAAAAAACAGAGCAATTAGAATGGATGTGCAGACTGACCCAAGACTGTACTGTTGACATAATGCTCTAAGGTGCCTTTTCTAGCAAAAATAATATTAGAGTATAATGCATATGAGTATTACTCAGAGTACGAGTATATGTCAGGCATACTAATCTACAGAGAAATAAAAGAAAATAAATAAATAAACAAATCTTTAAAAACAGTCTAGAGCTCTGGTGCCAATTCATTGTGCATTCAATTTTCATTCTTTTACAGTTTGTAATTCAAATTTAATTTGAATTACAAACTATTAAAGAATGAAAAGTCCATGCACAATGTGTGGCTAATTGGTCGAATATGGTAATTCTTAAATCCAGATAAGAATTCTACAAAACATTCTGTCTCCCCTGTCTGCAAAATGTAAAAAAAAAACGGAGAGAAAACAGAAAACTTCACAAAACCTAACGTATTCGACCTAATTAGAGCACATGCTCCTATAAGCGCACATTATGGTAATTTTTGCAGCATATTACTATAAGTGCACATAATATTCACTGGTTTATCACTTTGTTTGCTAGTTTACAAGAGCTGAAAAATGCTACAGAATCTAGGTTGGCAAAAAGGCGGGAAATACTCATATTTCCCAGGATGGCGGGAAATACTGGTAATTCCCGAGAAATACTGGTAATTCCCAGGAATTACTGGGAAATTGGCTGCACTCCATCTAGAAAATCTTAAATATATTTTATAACACCTATACAACTATGTATGCTAAGCAAAAAACTCCTTTTATTTAATCAAGTGCTAACCAAGATACTGATAAAATATTTTTTCTAGCTCTGCTATCAAATTGCTTTCAAAGAAGAGCAATCTATTTGTTCAGTTGTCTCTCTGTCAGCCAGTTGTTATAACACACTGACATTAAAAGTAACTTCATTCCTATCACCTGTCAGTTGAATCAAGACTATTAAATTATTTTTCACACCTTTAGTGGTGTTTGGTCATTACTTACAAAAGAAGGCATGGTCAATCAACTTGAGTATGGTACAAACTCCCTTTTTTTATATAAAATAGTTGTCAGTCTGTGCACAGTTTTGAAGATCTATCTTTATAGACAGGGTTCTGTCATATTTTGATATGATCAGATCAAACTTAGAAACAGATGAAACCAGCCTGCAGAAAGCTTCATGTATCATGGCCATTAGCAGTGATACACCAGGCAAAATAGTTGTAGTAAACCTGCAGTTCAGTTTGGTATATACCTTTCAAGGGTCAGCCTAGAGGGAGAGGTGAGAGAATTTGTCTCCCTAACTGACTGAATTCTCCTTATTTTGAGCTGAGGGAGAAGTCAAACTGTATAAAACATATAGAAACCCCAAAATTTCAGATAAAACGTCTCCTTGAAATTCAGAAAATGTCACAATACTTCTCCATGTCTAAGAACCCTAGGCTGACCCCTGCCTTTGTATGAGAACTAAATGATAAAAGATCTTTTGGTTAGAAATACAATGTTGAAACACTCTTAAGTGTTCAAAAAGGATTTGACAGCCTGTTATTTTTCATAAATAGGACGTTAAAAGGCTAGTTGAAATCAAAACTGAAATTTTAGCTTTTGAAACAACCAAGAATCATCTGCTGTGTCCTCTGGTATGGACCATCCTCGAATTTATAACCTTATTTGCATGATATGTATATAACTGATAAGAAATATATGCTTTCAACTTAAAATAAGTGAAACATGACAAAAGATTTTAGCAAAAGCCCCTCTAAAATTTCATATTTCCCAGTATTTCCCACTTTGCCCAAATTTGGAGTATTTCCCAGGACGGTAATTACCGGTAATTACCACTGGGAATTCCCGCCACCGGTATTTCCCGGCCAACCTTGTACAGAATCTTTCATTTTTCATTTGTAAATTTAAGCTTCTCTATCCTTCTATGACCATAAGCATCTTTTCTCGTATGATATACCTTTAAATTTGTTTCTTTCAATATATAATAAATCATTGAAATATACGCTTGTAAGAAAGTAACTTACTACATGTATTTGCCGCCATTTTGAGAAAGTTAAGCGCACAGTGCGCTAAAAGGGCCAATTACAGTAATTCCGATGCCAGAAAAGCAAGACCTATATCTCACTTTTTGTTCATTGCAAGCGAGACAAAAATGTAGTAGAAACAATCTTCCTCAGTCTTTATCTGTAGCCACCCTGATCGCCAAAGATGGTATGGATTTCTTTGTTGTATGGATTTTCTACACCAATTGTATCTGGATACTGTGTCATCAGGTTGCTCCATATCACCTTTGCTGTCTCTGCTTGGCCAAGCTAGCATATAAAAAGTAACCATTAATCCTTAACAATGACAGTGACTGTGATTTTATTATAAATAACACATACATTCACAATAAATGTAATAATAAATAACACATGGGGGAATAAATATTTACAAGATACAGCTAGCTTTCACAAATCCATTCTTGCAAATAACCTCAGTCACTTCTCATGTTATTTACTTGTTTAATGCGTGTGGGTACAGCCATGTTTTTCTGCCATTTTAACTAAGGGAAACAACTTTTGTGACTTCCTGCTTCGCTTCCCACTGCAAGTCAGCCTTTCCAAAACAAGGTCTTCTCTTAAAGGAAAGAATTAAAGAATTTGCTTCTATGGGAGCAAATTTTTTCCTATATGAGTTGACTCCTATTTAGAATGGTAGCAAATTAACAAGACAGGCTATGCTGTGTCTCACCTGACTGTGCACTGTCTCAAAACAGAGTCGATGCAAAGATTATGCCACCAATGATGACACCAGAAAAGTAATACCTATATCTCATTTCTCCTAGTTGCGGGCAAGACAAACACTGCAGAGTTGCTTCCCCTGAAAGTGTACCCACTCACCAAAAGTTATTATTGGCATTCCACAAACATCCCTATATAAGCTCATGTCTTGAGGAAGAGATCCAAAGCATATTCAAACCAAACATTCCCAGACTAGCTTGTATGCATGTACTCTGGTCATGGAATTAACAAACTACTTAGACAATTATTAGACTAAGCAGATAATAACAATGAATTAAACCATTTGATAAAAATTGTATGTACAATACAAGTTCAGTAATAACTTGAAAATTGTGTCTGTAAGACACAGATGATGCCCCTGTGCTGTACCTGTCTACCCCTCCCCCTCTTCTCCCGCAAGGAAGGGTTTGATTATATAAACTTGCCATCCTATATTAACCAAAACCTGAAAAAAGTGTAAGGTTAAAAAGACCATGACTTTATCAAAAATAGTTTCCTCTCTTCACAAAGGCATCTGCACATCTTCAGTATGTCTGTCAAACTTTCAAACTGATTGCTAGAAAACTGTGAAAGGAGTTGATTATATACAATCTTGTCATACTGTATTAACCAAAACCTGAAAAATTTCTAAGTTTGAAAAGGTCATAATTTCATCAAAAAATTATTTGTTCAATCCAAATCTTCAATATGCCTGGTACATCTGTGCAGGGTTTCAAACTGATAGCTTAAAATCTGTGGGAGGAGCTGATTATACAAACTTACCATTCTGTATTAGCCAGATACTGCAAAATCTCAAAGTCCAAAAAGGCCATAATTTTGTCAAAAATGATTTTTCTCTTCAAAAAGGGAGGTGCACATCTTCAATATGTCAGGAACATCTGTGCAAAGTTTCAAATTGACAGCATGCAAACTGTAGGAGAAGTTGATTATACAAACTTGCCATTCTGTATTAGCCAAACCCCATAAAATTTCTCTAAGTCCATAAAGGCCATAACTTTGTCAAAAATCATTTTTTTCCCTTCAAAAAAAGAAGGCGCACATCTTCAATATGCCTGCAGCATTTGTGCAAAGTTTCAGATTGATTGCTTAAAAACTGTAGGAGGAGTTGAATATTAAAAACTTTTTTTAGGTGCAATGGACAGACAGATGGACAAGGGTAAAACATAATGCCCCCCTGACTATTGTCATGGACGCATAAAAACACATATTTCATGTCACTATTTCTCTATCAGTTTCAGTCTGCGAGAGCATACATTGCATGCCCTAACAAATATTTGGAATGCCATAGCGCCATTGCTACAGTAACTAGGGTTGTCAGGCTTGGCATTTCTTTGATAACTTTAAGGTATATTTCCATGTTTTGTGTCATTTTTTTTTACAAAAGGAAACAACCCCTCACCCTACCTCCTATAACCAAATAAATCGGTAATGTTTCTTCTTCTTTATAATCACTGAACAATGTAACTACATGCATTTTCTCATGCACTTTGTTTAGGAATTATTGGCACATTCTTGAATTCTCCACCACATAAATGTCCATTTAGTTGTCAATTTATCGATTTTGGTGAGATTCTTCAATTCCCGATTCCTGAGCAGATTTGCAAATATTAGCAAAGATGAAACTGTCTTGATATTACATGCAATTTACAGTGTCTGAGTATAAAGAGGTCTTTGATGCTTTCTTCTTTTCAACCAAGGATAAACTGAACTCAAAAGAGCATCCATGATCAGCGAGTGTTATCTTCTTCATTTCAAACACTGAACATCTGAATACAAAACTCCTTTAGTTCTGCAAATAAAGATCTATTTGTAACCTCCTTGATTTCCAAATAGTCTATGTATTTGCTCATTGTAACGATTTTCCTCACCAACAACCTCAGGATGAGTTTGTAACATCTCCCTCCAGATCAGCTTAGCCATTTCAGCATTAGCCACCTGGCAAACAGAAACAAAAAGTACAGCCGTCCATAGATAAGGGCAGGTCTTGATTCTGGTTTACATTTCTTATTTCTCCACAAAAACATATGTTGTGTGCCTAAATAGAACTTCCTCAGTGAGGTAGTAGGCCTCAAGGTACAACATAATTGAGCCACGATACTACAAAACCAACAAAGTGGCTGTGCACCCAGTGCAGACTCAGATCAGCCTGAGCATCCGCCCAGTCTAATCAGTCTTCCCTGTCCGCATGGTGGTAGCTTAGACTCGTAGCTATCCCTTAAGAGCTTAGCAGAAGTCTGATCAGATTAGGTGGATACCTAGGCTGAGTCTACGCTGGCCACACAACCACTTTGTTGGTTTTCACATGTCATGGCTCATATGTCTTTATGCTTGTTTTTCCATGAAAACTTACTTTGTGACCCCTTAACAGAACCATCTCAGTAAGAAATGGTTCAACCTATGGGCACAAAGGCATGATTTAATGGAAAATTAGCAGAAATTATGCCAGTGCTGCATTTTATCAAAACCCCACCTTATCAAGACCTCTAGTATGATGTCACTGTCCAAATCCACCATAGTATATCAAAGCACCCTGAATTCCACCACACTCGGTTTTCGACGATGTGAGCAGTTCCGAGATAAGCTCGGGAGTTGCTATGGCATAATGCTACTAAAATGTAAACCATCTAAAATCAAAATCGTCAGTAGGCGCATTCGACCAATACAAATAGAATAACAAACTTAGGCCCCGCTCACTTTTTCAATGGCTCTCTTTCGCAATGAACGAAATATTTTTAGGAGTAGGTCACGTAAACTCAATATTTTCGGAGGAGCAAGAAAATGTTAAACCCATCTGCTAAAATCAGAAACACTGTGCAATGACATAACCACATTCTCTAACCGTTCCTTTTCATTTCATGATGAATATTACGATACCGATTTTCTATCGTCGAAAACTGGGAGGTGTGGTTACCAAAACATGACAGGTCATGTGATCAAATATGGCCTCCACTGTCAACTTGCCACAGGTGTCGACGGATAAGAATGCTCTGGTGTTTAAAAAGAAAAGACTGTTTGGTCATTTAGAATGATAAGTTCGGTTCTGGATATTCAGTGTACTTTGAAATCACAACTGACACAATTTGATCGTCGAAAACCGGGAGTGGCGGCATACATTCTATAACACTGAGGTTAGTAATTCCAAGCTGTGATATACTAGTGATTAGTATTTCTAGGCTAAGGCACTTCAGGGTTAGTAATTCCAATGTTGCATTTGTGAGGTTGGTATATTCATGCTGTAACATTTGTGAGGTTAGTATATCCATGCTGTAACATTTATAAGGTCAGTATATCCATGCTGTAAAGTGTGAGGTTAGTCTTTCCATACTGTAACATTTGTGAGGTTAGTATTTCCAAGCTGTTACATTTGTGACATCAGTATTTCCGTGCTGTGACTCATAAAAGCTTTGTTTTCCTTGGCTGTGACAGCTTGGTTAGTATTCCAGATGGCAGGAAAATGTATGCTCTTCTCTTAAAGCTGACAGTAGTATTAGCATTCCTGAGTTAGTGTTCTTAAATGTGAAACTAAGGTGAGTTTCTCATCTTGACACCTGACGCGTCAGTATTTCAATGCTGTAGAAGCTTTGTTTTCCCAGGCTGTAAAGCTCAGCTGTGTTAGTATTCCAGAAGGTTAGCATTTCTGAGATGTTAGAATTTCAAAACTGTGACACTAGGCATTTTAGGAGATTTAAGTGCTAGGACACTTTAGAGATAATTATTCCACAGATGATATTTCAGATTTTCGTAACAACCTAGTAGGACACTTGTTAGATGTTATAAGTTCAGGGCCCAGTTGTTCAAAGAATTGTTAGCCTAACAAGCTCATTATGAGGTCAACTTGGCAAGTGTTTAATGACTTTATAACCAAATACAGTAAAATCTTTTGTTGAGAAAATGTGAGAAGCTTTTGCAGTGCAAAAGCTTCTCATATTTTTTCAACAAAAAATATTGTAATATTTGAGATATTAACGTTTAAAATTTCAATGAAACTTTAACTAACAATGTCGTAAGTTTTGAACAACTGGACCCAAAACTGTGACTCCTGGCACCTTAGTATTCAAAGCCTGTGACACTTAGCTAACTGAACACTCCTACACTGATGAGGCTACAATTTACATGTTGTCAAATTTTCCCACTGTCTATTCAGGTTAGTATTTCAACAAGCGAAAGTATTTTAATACTTGAGAAACAAAAACTACCATATTTATTCATGTATTAAATAGTGTTTTTCCACCTCTAAGATGACCTTACAGCTCTAGGTAAGTCTTACAAAATTTGGGTATGATATTTTTCTCCTTCTAAAACAATCCTAATAATCTAGAGCCATCTTTATGATCTAGTGGTCTGCAATTGTTTTCGAGGATGGAAGGGAAAACCTCTGTCTTAATTATATCCAAAAAATACGGTGGTTTTGACACTGCACTGGTAAATTTCAGCTCTTGTATCCCAAGAGGTTAGTATTTCAATGACATGACATCTGACAATGTGGTATAACCAAGCTCTAACAACAAGATTAGTACTGTCTGTAAATCACTTTGTTTTTGCATGCTCTTTATTTTGTGATTTTTTTTTTGGAACAGGAATTATTGGTGAGTTCTTGAATTTGAGCCAAGTACTTGTCCACTGGCAATTTCCATTTTGCTTTCAACTGGTTTAATACTGGCAAGATTCTTGAGTTTGTGAGCAGTATATTTGCAAATATTAGTGATAACAGACTGTTGCAAATATTTGAATATTATTTACTTTATAATACAGATTTCGAAGCTAATCACTTGACTTGTTGATAGTTTGATGATGTTATACAATAAAAGTCACTATTCACATGCTGCAATACTTGCCAGATTAAAATGCCCATGAAATTTTACACAACAATTTCACAGAATTAGATGTCTTGTGACTTTGTACATTGTCACAAAACAAAGCTAAACCAGAAAACTTGATGCAAAGTTTATGCCACTGCCGACGACACCAGATAAGTTATACCTCTGTCTTGCTTCTGCTTGTTGCAGGCAACAAGAAAATGTAGCATTCACAAGCTGGCACAATACAGCTGTTAGTATTTCAATGCTCTGCTTATATACTTATTCCATATGTACTGTGACACTTATTTGTTCATAGAAGTCAATGTGAACACTTTCAGGGAAAGCAACTCTGCCATTGCATTTTTACTTCTTAAGGTTTATGGGTACATCATCATGTTTTTTTTTTCTTTTTCTTTTTTTCTTTTTGGGTTATTTTTTTTGCCATTTTGGTAAGAAAAACATCTTTTGAGACCTCTTGAGAACTCCTGTTTTCATCCCTAGTCCAAAACAGGATCTTCCTTTAATGGAAAGAATTTGCTGCTTGTGCAGCAAATTCTTCAAGAAATGACCAATAATAAAAGGGCAGCTAAAACAGAAAACAGTAGAGTTACCTTCCCTGAAAGTGTACCCATTCATATATGTATTTCATATGGTGTGAATACTGTGACAGAGTACAATGTATGAGTATACAAATTGAATAATGTGCATTGGAAGTTAGTTTTGCACTATGGTGGTACTACAAGACATAGTAAAACAATTTCATTTTATCATATGAGCCATGGCACGACAAAATCAACAAAGTGACTTATGCGCCCAGCGCAGACTCAGATCAGCCTGGGCACCTGCCCAGTCTGATCAGCATCTTGGCTTTGCACTTAAAAGGTAGCTGAGGGTTTAAGCTAGACTCTGATCAAACTGGGCAGATGCCCAGGCTGATCTGAGTCTTTGCTGGATGCACATGCAATTTTGTTGGTTATTCCATGTCGCGACTCATTTCATAATTTCATATAATACAACAAATCTAAAGAGGCAATCTGCATTAAGCAACGTTTTATAGCTGTCTTTAAGATCTTTAACTAACCCTTAGGGCACAAAAGAGCAGAAAACAAGATCTACATCTTGAAAATTTCTAAAAAATATTTTGTCCGAACTACATGTATAACATAATGAGAATTCAAAGACTAGAGAACAATAAAATGAGGTGTATCATTGCGAAAAGCATCATCTGGATCTACACTGTTTGCAAATTCAACTGTATTTGTTTCTGGCACATTCAGGGTCATGTTGATAAGCAAGTTAAACTTTTCCAACTTTTAATGTACTAAATGGCAACCTCCACATGCCAAACCTGTTAGCATGTTTCAGTGACAGCTTTGTTAGGATGCTGTATATCTTTTGGAAAGCAAGTCCTTGTGACCTAGTTTTGTAGGAGGTATTCTGCAGCACTGTCAAGAAATACAGCAAGTACTTGCTTCAACAAAGCTCTAAACTGAATGCTCATACAAAGCTCAAACAAAATTTAGGCTTTCACAATTTCAAAACTAAACTACTGAAGAAGGCTGGCAATTCTGATTGGAAACAATTTTCACTGGAGGTTTTTGATAAATCTGATATATTGCCATTTGATAAATTAAACTTTTTCGAATTTTATGAAAAATTACAGTTAATGGACGTATCCCAATATTCAGGACCATTTTCATATCAGAATTGATATTTTTTATCCTGTTTAAATTGAAAGGGCACACTCTCAGGGAAAGCAACTCTATCATTTTTATGTTTGCATCCTTTCTTAATGGGGGTCAATTCTTAAAAGAAATAATTTGCTCCCCTAGGAGCAAATTATTTTCTTTAAGAGTAGACCCCATTTTGGAAGGGCTGTGTTGTCCAGGGAAGCAAACAAGAAGTCACAAGAATTGTTTCCCTTTGTAAAAATGGAGAGAAAAGCATGGAGGTGTACTTGTGTTTACTCACCTGGTTGGCATGGAAACCATCGACTGGTTCAAGAAGTTGCCAGGCTGGTTTACCTTGTTTTGTCCATTCATCAATAACTGAAAAGCAATTAAGACTGTGAAATATATGTTCATGTAGCATGTACTATATACAACACTGTTTTCAGTTCTTATTTTCAACATTCATTTTTTACATTAACCCATATGCTCAGTTTCTACTGAAGAAATCTACGTTCACTTTCTAAAAATTAAAGGGGGCTACATTTCAGAATCTACGTTCATTTTCCACCACCAACCAAAAATTGAAACTATGTTCACTTTTGGCTGAAACAGTCTGTTCCGCTGGTCGAAAGATAATTGCTCTGGACTGTAAATTCGGAAGTGGGGGGCTCAAATCCAGCTCCAACACAACATTTTAGCTACTCCATGAAATGATCCAAAGGCTAAAGATTCATGATCTTTAGCCTTTGGATCATTTAATGAAGTAGCTAAAATAGTTTATCATATGACGTCGCATCTGAGAGTGTAATAAAGCCATGCATTAAAAACGATAATCCACTAGTGGATTAAATATGCAAATTACGTCGTAACGTTATGCATTGACGTCCATAAAACGTCGCGTTTTCTAATGGCGAAATCTTGACGTTTTAGTGCAAAATTTGCTTATGAAACGCGATTTTAGTGTCATATGATAAACAGAATCTTGCATTCGTGCTCCTGTATTATTGAATTTATTAAACTCGTTGGTGAAAACCATAAGATGCTCGTCAGAGCCTCGCATCTTATCTTTTTTCCCCAACTCGTTTAATAAATTCAACAATACATGAGCACTCATGTAAGATCCTCTATATTACAAATGGTAGTGAAAACCCGAACCACCTCTTTTTCCACAAGTTTTCAAAGGGAAATAACTTTGTGATTTCCTGCTTGCTTCCTTGGACAACAAAGCCATTCCAAAATGGGATCTACTCTTAAATCACAGAAATTGCTTAAAGGGGAGCATTTGTTTTTTTTTTAAGAGTTGACCCCCCAATGAGAAGGAAACTGACATCGTTACTTCCTATTAGTCTACCATTACAAATGAGCTGCGACACGAGAAAACCAACAATGTGGTTGTGCACCAAGTGCAGACTCAGATCAACCTGGGCATCTGCCCAGTCTGATCAGACTCTTCGTTAAGAGCTCAAAGGGTAGCTAAGGGTCTAAGCTACCTCCATGTGGACAGCGAAGACTCTGATCAGACTGGGCGGATGCCCAGGCTGATCTGAGTCTGTGCTGGGCGCACAACCACATTGTTGGTTTTATCGTGTCGCGGCTCAAATAAATATGCTCTGACAAACATACCTTGATTAATAGGATTGGGTGTAAAGTACACTTTGAAGCTTTTGTATTCAGTAGTGCCATTTTTGGCTGCCTCCTCCAATACTGCACTCAACTCCATTGCTCTCTTTGTGGTTAAGTCTCGTATAGTCTGGTTGCTGTTCATCCAACCGTAGCATGGGGACACCTATTATAGAATATTATACAGTAAATCTGATATTTTGGTGACTGTTTATTTTCAGGAATTTAAAGGTAATATTTGTGAAGTTTAAATTAGTGATTCTCATTATGGCTGTTTGTACAAACCCTTGAAACATTAAAAGAGTAGATGACAAAATTCATGTCTGCAAAATTTAAGCAATACTTCATCCAAGCTCTCTATATATTTATCATCTTGAAAGAAGGCAAACAGTGTAGAGCTAGATAAAGATGCCTCATTTGGATCTACGCTGAGTGCAAATTGAACTATTTTCATTTTTGATGCTTTACATGTTAAACAATTGACAACCTCATGAAAATACAACTTTTGCTAATATTTCCAAATTTACAGTCATTGCTAATTTACCTTGTAATGCACTGATGAATATAGCGTGACATATGATTGCTGAAAATAGAAAATCTGTGACAATACATCCTGAGATATACTGCTGGAAACTTGACGTCATTATAAATCTTTGTTTCACACTGGCTCATGTCTGCTTTCAATTTGCTGAAAGCCCTTGTTTGGGTGTAAAGTAGTACACTTTAGTTCACAACATATGTTTTCATTGAGAAATAAGAAAAATTATGTGGAAATAATCCTCAAAACCCCATCTTACCTGGAGCTCTGACAATATACAACTTACCTGGAGACAATTAAAGTAATCATAGAAGTGACTGTAAGTGACATCATTTTTCAGCGAACCAATCGGATGTACCCTGTTCTTCAGGTTGTCATAGAGGACCCTGCCATCAGCAAGGGCAACCAAAAACACATGACTGCCCATTGGTAATATTCTATCCTGTTAAAAATGGACAAAAAATCTTTTAAACGGAAAGTTTCATGACTTGTCATTTATCACTTCATCTAACTACAAGACTGTATCATAACTTAATCTGCCAAGTACATGATCTATAAAGTTGTCTTACTCTAAATCTGGCAGTTCACAGCTTCCAGCAAACAACTGTACATATATTTCAATTTAAAGGCAAGAATTCTCTGCTGGACGGTCATGTTCCCAGCAATAGCATACCTTACCTGTACAGTTAAAGGTGCGAAAATTTATTCGACCAATCAGTGGACCAGAATTACCATTTATAATAACTTCATTGGCTGACTGGAGGTGTTGACACTATGCGATCAAGAGACAGGATGACACTGTTCGGTTCTGTTTCAATTCTCCTAACAACGTTCCCCAAGTGGCTCAATGGTACGAAACCATAGCTGCACACACCTGGCACCGAGTGTCCACCCAAGAAAGACACTGTGGAAGTTAATGAACTTTCTCTTCCTTATATAGTTCACTCATGCCTTTAAGAGATTATGCAGTCCTAATAGCACTCCAAATGTTGAAGATATGTCAGCTACCTATTTCAATATGTGCAACTTGAATTCAAACTGCCACTGAAAACAAATACTGTAATGTTTATCAGGGTTGTCACTCATCTTCCTCTTCAACATTCCCTTACTTTTCCCTGATTTTTCCCTGACATTTTACAGTTTTCCATACCCATTTAAGGATCCAAAAGTTGATTTTAATCTTTACTTTAACAGTACTAACTGTATCACTTGCAAATTGGGGGTTACTCTCAAAGAAAAAAAAAATTGCTTCCCCAGGGAGCCAATTCTTTCCATTAAGAGTAGCCCCCAATGAGGAAGGCAATGTGCTTGGATAGTCTCTTTAAAAAGTACATCCTTTCCCCGTGAACCACAGGAGAAGTATATTTTCTGAGGACTGGCATAGCAATTATTTTTCAAATTCCTGACTTTTCCCTGACTTTTCAAGTCCTTTCCAAAATTCCCTGACCAGTTACAAA
The DNA here is from genome assembly GCA_963989385.1 of Ctena decussata. Taxonomy (NCBI): domain Eukaryota; kingdom Metazoa; phylum Mollusca; class Bivalvia; order Lucinida; family Lucinidae; genus Ctena; species Ctena decussata. The sequence continues at coordinate 55,346,967 of OZ022503.1, read as the reverse complement.
ATTCCCTGAATTTTCCCTGCCCTGGAGAAACTCATTTTCCAGGTGTTTTTCCCTGATCTGGGCATCCCTGTTTATACCCATTTGGAAGAAAGCTTGCTTGAGAAACAACTTTTTCAAATTTACAATAGCATGGGGCACCCCCTTTGGGACAAATTGGCATCTTGATAAAACTGCATCATAATTAGCTGACATAATCTAGGTATGGTTAGTCTTGGCAACAAAAGATCTACCGACAGGGGTGTTAAATGCTGTAAATGTCAACCAATGAAAGCCAAAAGTTACTGGAGGCTACTCGAGCCACCATCAATGGCCAACTGCAAAAAAATAATTCAGGATACACTGATATCATAATGAGTTAGATAAATGCATCTTTTCAATATGAGGTTCATATTTACCAGATAACTGAGTGTTGTTTTGATATTCACCCGCATCTCCTCTGGAGTGGTCATATGCTTAAATGTATCTGGATGACTGAAGGTATAAATGAGGAACAACATGAGAATACTGATATATGGTATATGTGGGCAGGGAAGACTCAAATCAGCATGCACATTATGAGCTGTGACTCGACAAAACAAACAAAAAGGCAAGTTTGCCCAGTGAAGACTCAGATTAGCCTGAACAGCCACCCAGTCTGTTCAGTGTCTTCGCTCTCAACATGGAGGTACCTTAGACCCTTAGCTACCCTTTGAGTGCAGAGCAAAGACTCTTATCAGACTGAATGGATGTCCAGGTTGATCTGAGTCTTTGCTGAGCCAGGGTAATATAGAAAATTTTACATGAGCATTCATGTATTATGGAATTTATTAAATGGGCTGGGGACATCAAAAATATGCTCAGCTGAGCCTCACGTCTTATCCTTGTCCCAAAATCAATAAAAATAAATTCAACAGTAAAGAAGCATGAATGCTAGATTCTATTATCATATAAAAGAAATTCATTCATGATTTTCAAATTTAACAGTCAAGATTTCACCATCAGTAAAAGCAACAATGCTGTAACATTGTATGCAATTATCAAAGTAATTTGCATACATGTATTTAACACTTGAAGCACCAAAAGTGAAAATAGCTGAATTTGAATTGATTTTTCTTTCTTCTTTTTTTTGTAAAAGTAGTGGCCAAACTAGTGTGGTACATATAACTATGCATCTTAATCTGTGTACAATATAGAAGGAGCTGTAGTGAAGTCAATAAGGTGCAAGACTACCAATTCAGGGGTCGCAGGTTTGATTTCCTGATTCTCCAGTCTTTTGGATGAGACTTTGAACCGAGTTCACACCTCCATATGACTTTTATGTTGGTGGGATGTTCACTCACTCAACTGACTGACCAACCCACCCACTCACTCACTCATCACTTACTCACTCGCTGTGTAGAAACTTACCCATTGCAGACATCATTGCCAACAAGTGCATAAAACACAATAAGAGGGTAGTCTGTTGTCTTGTCTCTGAATAAACTGAAAAACCAAGACAGAAACAATGCTCTACATATATAATGGCAAGTTCTGGTAATTATTCTGAGATAATCCATTTTTAAGGAGAATGGGTATATGCACATTTTCAAGGGAAGCAACTTTGCCATTTTCATATTTGCCTCCCTTCTAAATGAGACTCAATTCCTAGAGGTTCCCAGGGGAACAAATTCTTTCCTTTAAGAGTCAACCCCATTTTGGAAGGGTGTCATCATCTGGGGAAGCAAACAGGACTTAAAACTGTTCTCCTATGCTAAATATGGTGGAAAACATGGAGGTGAAACCAATTAAAAAAGAAACAAATACTGCAGCTCCTCACCAAAGAACTGTCATGATGGAGTGCTTCAAAATAGCAAAAAAAAAGTGTTAAGAGAGAAATAAGAAAAGCTATCCCTTTTGCATTGCCTATCTGATGCTATTGTCAATAACTTCTGGAAATAAAAGCATCGCAAACGACTGCGTGATACCCCGCCACTGCAAACCTTTTTCACACACCGATTTTTCCAGATTTATGCATGTATATAGCCGGGTGCAGGGGAAGATAACTCCCATGGGGTAAATTTGAGCATCACTGGAGGCTTTCATTACTCTGATCATTTGTTGAAAGTTTCAAAAAAATTGCTTCAAACTCTGATTTTATATGGAATTTTTCATGATTTTATACATGTTATAGTCCCAGGGCAGGGGCAGATAACCCCCGATGATAAAATTTAGGTGCTCATAAAAAACTTTTGTTACTTCGATCATGTTTGTGAAGTTTCATCATGATACTCAATGTAGTAAAGGAACTAGAGGCCAGAAACCATTTTTTGTACATTGACAAGTGCCATAACTCTGTCAGAAATTAACGAAATTTGCCCATTACCAATTCCAAGCGAGACATTCTCGGAACAAATGCATATGCAAAATTTGAAGGAAATCCATTAATAAATTCTTAAGTTATCGAACGGAAACGAAGTGTGGACGGACAGACGGACATACGTACTACGGACGGATAGACACACGGACGGCCAACGTGAAAACATAATACCCCGCCACTAACGTGTGGCGGGGTATAAAAAGGAAGAATTTAAAATAATGGAAATATTCTCCCTATATGATGCTATAACCTGACTTTGGTAAGCACACGAAGTCATGCAAGCAAGTTGGGAGAGAACAATAACAATATGGTATCATTCCATCTTTCAGTTTAGCGACCACTTCTGTCAAGCTAACGATAACCATGTAACCATGTTTTGGAACAAAATTCTGCCATCTCGAATTCAGACTTTCAAAGCAAGCGGTAGTGAAAGATTTGCCCTTAAAGAAAGTAGTGAAAAGTTTGCCTTGAATTTGAATCAAGAGGGAGAGTAAAAGTTTATGGAGACCATAAAGAAAGAGATCAGAAAACTGATATACATCAGTTTTCTGGTCTCTTTCTTTATGGTCTCCAGGATGAATTTTCTTAACCTGTCACACTAACAGTCACAGTGAAACACTGAATGACATAGTAAGATCACCACTGTCCTTGTAAAGTACCATAATAATTCGGTTATAAGACACGGTTTTCTCTCCTACAGAATGACCTCAGATATCTATAACAGTCTTATGTAATGCTGCTACCAGCAAAATTTTTCCCTTCTAAAACAATTCCGACAATCTAGATCTATCTTAAAAGATGGATCTAAAGTTTTTCAAGTATTTTGACCGGGAAAATCCTGTCTTATAACCAAATACAGTAGAACTTCAATGGCTTCAGCCCTGACGGGTCTTTAACCCTGCCTGACTAGAACTTGTTCCTGGGTACCTGGAGGTCACTTTATATAGAAACTAACCCTGGATATCTAGAACTACCCTTTGCTGGAACTTATCTTTCATGGTCTCAAGCCTGTTTGAGCGAATAAAATTTTACTGTTAATATGATAGCCTTTTGACTAGGAGAAAGTAATGTTAATCACCATTGGATAGGGCAGTTTTTGATTAAGACTCCACCTCTATTTAAAGGCGACGTGTCAACTTTTCCACCAAGCATCTCTTTAATGCAGGTTTGACTATATAAGAAAAACTGAGATACCTATTTTCAATGGGATCAACCATAGTTGATGAACGAGCCCCGTTTACTGCTATATTCTGGTAATCCTTGAAGTTACATCTGTTTCTCAGCCACAAGCGATGATATATGGAGTCTGTATTCCCATGAATCACTTTCTTTAATGTGTCTGTAGCATTCATGAAACCTATGGGAAAACAGACAAATGAGCCGCGACAGGAGAAAACCAACAATGTGGTTGTGCGCTCAGCGCAGACTCAGATCAGCTTGGGCATCTGCCCAGTCTGATCAGAGTCTTCGCTGTCTGCACGGAGGTAGCTTAGACCCTTAGCTACCCTTTAAGCGCAAAGAGAGGATTCTGATCAGACTGGGCAGATGCCCAGGCTGATCTGAGTCTGCGATGGGCGGACAACCACTTTGTTGGTTTTGTCATGTCGCGGCTCAAATATTTGTCATAATATTTTACTTGCAAACTACATGAATGAGCTGCTAATATGTACATACTCTAAAAATTCTAAAATTGTAACCTCTAACACAATTATTACAACCATCAACTAACCTTCTAATACCATTATGATGTCATGTATGTGCTTGTTCCAACCACTTAGCTCCCTGTGACATTCTTCCTATGATAAGTAGTGAAGTCATGCTTTATGGTTGCATCAGTAAAACCAATGGCTGCTTTATTAATACAGTTCCAACAGTAACCACAAAATGAGAAAGTTTCCACTTAAGATATTATAATGTTGTGTAAAGAACAATGTAGAAAGAAACCTTTCTTTGACAAAAAGTTTTAGACTGTCTGTAATGACCTTGATCACCAGTAGTTTTAAGCTATAGGATATAATATGCTCTCTGGCTTTTATACGTTTGTACACTTTGCGTTTAGTTTTTACTAAACAAACTCAAAAGGATTTTTCCCATAATTCAAACTGCTGTTGACAAGTGTAAGTTACGACAAGTGTACCTGTTACTGTAGAAAATGCTGGCCAATCAATCTCATTCTCCAAAATATATGGTAGTCCTTCAAATGCTGCCTGCAAAATTATAAGGTGATGAGTATACAAGCTTAGAATGTACTGACAGTTTTAATGATACTTCTTGTTAAAATGTAAAATCATATTTAGAATCGTGTAAATTTCTTGTATATCACTTAGATTCATGTCATAAAACATAATGCATCTGTATAGCTACACCAACTGGAGAGTGCAAATATAGGCTGTGCTTATGTCCAATCCATTGGCTCATGTATGTACTTATATATGTACAGGTTGTCATAAGAATATCAATAAATAAATAACAGAATGAATTTATGGTTACAACTCTCAATACTGAGATAAAGGTGCCTGAACCAGCACTGTAGACCCTGATCAGACTGTTCCTATAATGATCAAAATCTGCATCTGCAAGTTTTGCCAAATTATCACTGATTCTAATGCACTTGCATAACTAATACAAAGTCTGGTTGAATAATGTCAAAACTTTATGACAGTATTTTCTATTAAAACCAAACTGCAAGAGCCCCGATGTCAATTTAAATTGTTGAAAGTGCTTATCTTGAGTGCTTTGAAAAGTTAAAGTTGTATACTTTTCACAAATCTCTTTTCTTACCTATTGCTATTTAAGCAGCTATTTCAAAGACATTATAAGGAATAAAGGTGAATAGACACACTTATAGGGCAGATTACTCTAACAAGGAAGAAACCCTTCCCTCTTCAAAAGCGCAACACTTGAGTGAATTTGCAGTTTAATAGTGAGCAAATGCATTCCTTTAAGACTTTAAGAATAGCTTTTATTGGACAAAGAATTTAACTATCAGTGTCCAACTGTTCAACACTTATCAATGTTGTTAGTTAATGAGACATTTAATTTTCAAAATTACTATTATGTAAAAACTCTCTCATTTTTGCAGAACAATTGTGCAGTGCAAAAGCTGCTCACAATTTTTCAGCAAGAAGTTTTACCGCAATTTATTTTGAGAGTAACTCAAGATTTATGAATCCTTGATGAACAGCTTTGTTAAGCTAACAACGCTTTGAACAAATGAGCCCAGGGAGGCATATATTATTCTGTTAAAGTTATCCCCCTTGTATCTATGACAGCAAAACTGTGCAGATGTATCCACAGGCCTTTCAAAATTGTTTTACCTACCGCTGATATTTCCGATGAATTAAACCATTCAGGGGGAAGGTGGAAATGAGCACTGATGGAATCTCCCAGAACTGCCACGCCCCTCATGTCCGATTTGGAACAAAATGTCTGCTCGTAGGGAATCCTTGACTGTGGATCTGTACCCTAAGAAAGAAACATAATTAAAATCAATAATCAGGGTCTCCCTGACTGTCTACCTCTACCCTCAGTACAAAATACATCATCACATCAGGGAATTCTTTACTGTGGCTCTGCACGCTATGTAATCACGTGACCTAACTGTACAGGGACAGCTGCTTTTTTTGGTAACCAAACTGCTTTCTTGGAAAGTAAAATGGTTACCACGCGCTTTGTTGTGACATTAAGTTGATATATTTCTTATCTAATTATAACAAAATCGAAATGATTTACACAGAGCAGGTGGTATCAATGAATAATCTGCTTTGTGCTTTGACAACTAGTCTATGAATACGGTATTTAAGCGACAATCTGAAGAAATCTGCATCGGTCATGTGCTTCAGTTTGTTGTCATCTCAGATATTTGTGTTTTCTCTCAATTTATTATGTTATTTTTGAATTATCACATAGTATTATAAATTATTTATACTGATGGTTTGTAAAAGTACTGTGTGGCCTTGTATCCTTCTGGCTGTGTCTCTGACTTTAAGAATTAAAAATATTAAATCACTGACAGGCTGATTGTGAATCTGTATCCTAAGAATAAAATCTGTCTAATTTGGTTGCCCTGCACTCAGCTCTGGATCTGTATCCTGTGTACAAAAAACGTATCAAAAGAGGCTATCTATCATCTCACACATTTCTCTGTTCCAAAATAACTAAGAAGCTGTTGAAAGACCATAAAACCCCAAATCATCCAGTGCCCTACCTTAATTCCATTACAATTTGAGTCATCTTCCTTGTCCTCATCTATGGCCCTGGAAAGAAAAACAAGAAGGCAATGATGGCACTAAATTGTCACCTGAGTCTGTGTGATAAGAAGTTTCTATATGTAATAGTTATACCATGGTTTGTTCGCCTGTACGAGGAGATAATCCATGAGCTTTAGCTGAAGCTCATGGATTATCTCCTCATACAGGCCGCAAACCGTGGTATAACTGTTTTATACCACACTTATCAGTGTAGAATTTGCTCACTGCGGAATATTCAGTGCTTAAGCTGGGAGTTTTTGGCAAGGGTGATATTATTTGCCTCTGTCTACATCCCAGAGATTAGATCTTACCTACTGTGACAAAGTTTTCCATGAAATCATTTCATGTTTTGCTTTTTTAGATCTTACCTATTGTGACAAAGTTTTCCATGAAATCATTTCATGTTTTGCTTTTTTTTAACCTGGGCCATCTTTGATTGTCTATTTGCACAATTTTGATAGAACTTGATTGATGCAAGGATCATTCTGTCCCAGTTTGATCAGAATCAATTTAGCCATTTTTGAGACACTGTCATTTTCATGTTTTGTTATTTTTGATAATGAACCGAGGCCATCTTTGATATATATATGCATAATTTTGAAAAAGCTTGTACCAAAATAATTCTGACCAAGTTTTGTCAAAATCTATGTACCAGTTCTTCAGATACTGCCATTGAGCAAAACTAGACATCCACCATAAAATTGAGATGGAAACTATAATGGGGCAAAATGTTAAGGGAATGTCACTCAAATTAAGGGAGATACCCTTATTAGTGAAATACAGTAGAACTTCAATGGCTGGAACCCTGATGGCTCGTTCACCCTGTCTGGCTAGAACTCTTTTCTTGGTCCCTAGAGGCCACTTTATATGGAAACTAACCCTGGATGGCTAGAACTACCCTTGGCTGGAACTAATTTTCATGGTCCCAAGCCTGTTCGAGCCAATGAAGTTCTACTGTATATGGAATTTACCTGGCTCCAGGGTGAAATGCCCGCCTTTCATCATCACAGTCTTTGCCTCTCCACGCATAGCCCCTCAGAGTCTACAAAACAATAAACACTATTGGCGTACAGTGTATACCCAAATCAGACTGGTCCTTCAAGGTCTGCACTTTTTGCAACTCTGATAGAACATATATTTTGATAAATAAGAGGTTAGTAAAAATTTGTTAAAATTTTAGGATACTGCAATTTCATGTTCTGTACGTGAATTGTTCCAAAATTTCAAACAACAGCTAATGTCTCCAACAAAAATGCCTAGGCCAAAAGTATAGACACAGATCATACTGCTCCTGAAGGAGCAGTCTGATCTGGGTCTACACTATTTGCAATTTTACCTACTGTTTTCAGGAAAAGAAAAATCCTTAAAAAAAATAAAAGAATAAATAAACATTTTTTTCTCCATGCTCTTTCTGAGGGAGGAGTCGAGTTGGGCTGTGATTTGATGTCCCAGTAAACAATATTTCAGTCATGTAGAGATGTTGCCTCCAATTTGTAGGACTTATCCTGACCCGAGATAAATGATACACAGGCTCTGCTACAGCTAATGGCAGCACTACCGCAGAGGCACCAGACAGCCCATCTTTTTCATTGGCCCCAATGGGCCACAGCCATGGGATGTGGTGTCCCAAATTTTAGAGTATATACTACACAGCAATATGTTAAGGTCCATCAATATTTAGGATAATTATGGTAGTCATGCATGCAAACTTTTTAAGCTTACCATAAAATTTCTAAATATTGGGACAGGTGGGTCTCAGCAAATAGTGCATATCAAGGAGCAGTCTGATCAGGACCTACACTGTCTGTTATTCCATCTGCATCTTTTGGACAAATAATTGCACTGATCAAATTCAATTTTTAGGAAAATTTGGGTAAGTATTTCAAGTGTGCCATTTTTCAGAAATTTCTATAGTAACATCAGATTGGCTAAAATAATATCAAATAATAATCATGCTTCACATCATCAAAACAGGGATGTTTATACCTACTTCCCCCTTTTCAATAGAATCACTGATGCATACCTGCTTGATGCGCTCAAGCATCAGTGATTCTAAAGAAAAGACGGAAGTTACAATATTACTTTCTGGTGTAATTTCAGCTTCCTCTTGTATATGAAGTGTAAGGGTATCCCGTAAATTCAGAGATTAAAGAATTCTAGCAGAACTGCCTAAATAAGCAAAGTGGACACAGGTTCTTTAAGAGAAGTCTTATCTTGGTTTGAATTGTCTGCCATTCTGTATCCCATTATTTGAAACGCAGTCTTGCAATAAAATCAGCTTGTTCAAATTTAACCCTGTTTTGACTCGTGGACTTGTCCATCCTTATATCATTCAGATGAATTAATTTCTTGTTTTAGGAGTTCTGGTTATAGTATTTTGCATAGAGATTACTATAAGCAAACAGTGTAGACCCTGATCAGATGCGATCAGATGCAGCATTCTGTGGCATCTGATCTGGGTCTGCACTGTTTGCAGAGGACCCCAAAATGGGTTTACCATCTAAAAAGTTTTAAGGGATACCACAGCTGCTACCTCAAAAATTCTAAAAACTGGAACAGATAGGTGGGAACAAACAGTGCAGATTCAGATCAGATTGTTCCTGAAGGAGCTGTCTGATCAGCACACTGGTCTGGCAATCAACACAGGCAACGAAGACAACATACATGGAACTTGCTTGTTCCGCACATCAGGATAAGTTTGTTTCAGAAGTATAGTCTCACGGACCATCCGACCCCGACTCTTGAAATAGGAATCAAAAGTTTTACTAAATTGATATGCATAGTCAAGAAATGCTTGAAAACAATTTTTGGGCTACAACGACTAGGCAATGAATTGATGTAGAAACTTATTCAAGGACTGTATTTATAATACATGGAAATTTCTTCGCAAATCTGATCTGACTAAGAGGTATAACAAACTGCCGGGTCCGTAAGAATGACAATTTGATTTGTTGTTGTTGTTGATTTTATGCTTAACGTCCACGGTAAACAACTAAGATCATGTCGGGACGGTCAGTTAACCTAACCACACTATTCCTGGGCAGGCTTAGACCTCCTAAGCGGTTAACCAGTACTAAGTGCACATACTTTCGCCAGTAACTGACAACTGCCCTTCTTGAATCAGCGGAAGGAGAAACGAAAGTATGTGGCCAGACCGGGATTCGAACCCAGGACCTCCGACTTACGAGTCGGGTGCCCTACCGATTGCGCTACCCAGCCCGGCATGACAATTTGAAATTGGTTTAAACATATTTATTTCGAAAAATCTATGTACAACATATATTGTAACAATATCTATATAAGGATCGAACGGAAGCAAAATGCTTATATAGTTCTTCTCCCTTAAATTCGATCTGGTAAACATATAGTTGCGAAAAATCTATAATTTGAAATTAATCTAAGAAGTATGAGAAAACAATCAAGTTTTATAGTACGTTGCCTTCGCTGCCTGTGTTGAATGTCAGACCAGTGTGATCAGGGTCTACACTGTTTGTCATTCCAGCTGCATCTTTTAGACACATTACTGCTTTGAAATGCCGAAATGCCGAACTATTGATTTTTAATGCACAGTTATGGTAATTATTTTAGGTGTCCAAATTTTATGGCAGTTAAGGTGAATGGGTATGCTTTCATGGGAAGGAACTCTGCCTCCCTTCTCGATATGAGATACTTTTAAAGGAAAGAATTTGCTCCCCCAGGAGCAAATTCTTTCCTTTAAAAGAAGACCCCCTTTTGAAAGCCTCCAGCAAGCAAACAGGGAGTCACAAAAATTGTTCCCCTTTACAAAAATGTTGCCCAAAAAAAAAGAGAAAAGTAATGTATCCCAATATCTAGGGTATTATAATTTTAGGCCATACTCAAATTGGCAAAAATTAGTATAAATTACTTCCCACTGCAACAAAAGTACTGTAATACAAGTGTTTTATTGGGTTATTATAAAAAGTATTAAAGAATCACTAAAGCATATAAAGGTGCACATCCCAACATCTAATTTGATTAGTGTATCAGATCTGCTTATATACATATATAATTATGAGTATAGCTTCCTGAATGAAAACCTGTTTGTAAGTAAATCAGAATAACAGAAAAGATCCCTTCAAATAACTGCCAAGTCAAAGAAACAACCCACTGGCACACAACCCTGAATCAACTTTGAATCAATGTTGATTCAATGTCATGATACTGAACCAACCCACTAGACACCAACATTGAATCAACATTGACTAAACGTTGATTCAACGTCATGACGTTGAATCAACGTTTATTCAATGTTGATTCAACACTGCGTGCCTGTTGGGAACATTGATTCCAGGTTATGTGCCTGCAGGGATTCCTTTCAGATTTTACAGGTCTATTATCATTGAATGTAAAGCAACTTTTAACTGTGCCTAACTTTTGATGTTGTGATAAATTAAATGAGCGAATCCTTGTATCTAGATATCACATAATATGATACAAATTAGTTTACACACAAATTATTTTACCACAAATGAAAGAGAACAGTTGCAATTTAAGGTGTGTGGATAGTCCTCCAAGGGACAACACTCTGATCTGTCTCCCTTCCAACAGAGGACTACCACATTTATATGAGCCGCAACACGACAAAACAAACAAAGTGGCAGTGCGGCCAGCGCTGACTCAGATCAGCCTGGGCATCCGCCCAGTCTGATCAGAGTCTTTGCTGTCTGCAAGGAGGTAGCTTGGACTTTAGCTACGCTTTAAGTGCACAGTGAAGACTCTGACTTGGCGGGACGGAGTCCTAGACTAATCTGAGTGTGCGTGGGGTGCACAACCACTTTGTTGGTTTTCTCGTGTCGCTGCTCAATCATGTTATAAGACAGCAGTTTACGGTATCCTTCTAAAATTATCACAAATATGTAAATCAGTCTTTGTGTAATACAGCTATAAAATATGTGTTTCTCTTACAAAATGATCTAAAAAAAACAAAAAAACAACGACATCTTTTTAACCAAAGAAATATGATATCCACACATCTTAAAGTTCTTGTACTTGGATCTTAATGATTCTCTGCTATTAGAGAAATAATATATTCCAAATGACACTTATGGAATAGATCATTCACTGTTTGGAGACTTTAGTGCATGTAATGCTAAAGCATGAGTGATACTGTACTTTACATGAACTAGCAAATAGTGAACAATATACAGACTACCATAAAAATTCTATATATTGGGACACTTTGGTCTAGGCAAATAGTGCAAACCGAGATCAGACTGCTCCTCAAGGAGCAGTCTGATCAGGGTTTACGGCAAATAGTGCAAACCCAGATCAGACTGCTCCTCAAGGAGCAGTCTGATCAGGGTTTACACTATTTGCCATCCCATTTGCATTTTCTTGGACACATTACTGCACTGTAAAACCAAACTGTTCCAATTTTAGGACAATTATGGTAATTATCCTTGGTGTCCCAATATTTAGAAACTTTATGGTATTTTCTTTCGAGAGCAGACTCCATGTCAAAGTGCTAACTCATCTAGAAAAGCAAGCACCCAAGGCCCCTAAATTTTGGGCTGGGTCCCTGAATATTTAGAGGAGCCCCCGTAGCTCATTAGGACAAGTTCTGGCCTGCTGGTATAGTGGTCCCAGGTTCAAGACCCACTGGAGGCGGGAAAGTTTCCAACCATACATGGCTTCCATTGCACACAGCTTTTTAATTTCACCATCCCATCATCCTGATATGACTGAAATACTGTTAAAAAGGACAAACCAGAGGACCAATGGTCCTGTAGCTCACCTGACACTTGGTCCTGGTATATATTTTCATGCTTTTATACATGTATCAGGGCTCCAGATAAGGATTTTTGGGTAATTGGGTATTACCCACTGATTTTTTTGTTAAATGGGTATTCTGAATTTTAATTGGGTAATGCAACTTGCATTACCCACTGATTTTGCTTTTAATTGGGTATTCTGATTTTTATTTGTGCAATTTGGTAAAATTAGAGTTAGCAATAGGCTGCAATCTTAACATTTTGCATCACCATGATTATTAGGTACCTCTCTGTATATATAGTAAACACACAGTCCAGCCACTGAATAAAAAAAATCATTATTATAGTAATCAGTCCCAGAAAACACTTTTGCAGACCAAGGTCTGACAGTTCAAGACCTGTATTTTCACTAACAATGTAAATCCTGGACAGGCTGACGGGTAAGAACAGCTTTTTCTTGCCTCTATATTGAAGTTCAGCCTTTTTAACCTGAACATCTGGAGGACGCCGAATTTGGCGTCTCAGGACGCGAAAAAATCTGGCCCTGACGCTGATAATTAGCTCCCGAAGAGAGAGACTGGACTTCTATAAAATTTTCAATAAGTCAGAAGTTAACTTTCAAAAAGCCACACGTTGATCACACCTTGGATAGAATAATGGAGGGGTTGTTAATTGGTACCGATAATCAATTAACAACCTGTCATTACACATTACGTAACAAAAATTGTCGGAGGCAGGTGTCTGTCTCTTAATCGCCAATAACTGAACCTTAGTCCGGCAGTCTTTGATCAGTAAAAAGCAAAGAACAAATTTTGTCAACTCTGTTTTGCTGTAAAAGTTCTACTGCGTCGTGACGAGAGTCTGTTAATCCCTTCGCGCTGATTGAATATCTGTGTCCTTATTATTATTATAGGGGCGTAGCCAGCAAATTAAAATTATTATGCACATCTAATGATGTGATGCCAAGAAAAGGATCCGGGTTCCACCAAAGAAAATTTAGAATTCCAGGAAACCTGTCGAAGTTTTGAGCCTTTTCCTGGACACTTACTCTATTTCCTGACTTTAGTATTTCACTCGTGCCTGATGTGCGAAATGGGCGTTATGCCTAAGCATTAAACCAGTTTTTACTTGCAAAATGCAAACGCTAACATAAATTTGCTATGCGTTGTCTTCGGAGATAGTAATTAAATGTTTAGAAAACCGTCCAGATTAAATTCCCGGAATCGGCGAATTTTAGAAATTCGGTTCGTTCACTTTAAGATTCTTCCCCGCCGATTTTTCAGCATGTTTCCCGCCATTTTTGCTCACCGTGTACAGAACGAGTACCATTATATCTATAAATAACGCTGCGGTAAATCTGTGAGGTCAACAAAGACAGTTGAACACGTGGCATAGGCATTACACACAACACTTTTGTTTACACATGACAGCCTTGGATAACATCGTCGTTACGCTTATGTATTTTGGGTCATTGCGTACCGGGAAATTTGTCTGCGTATTGGTACGCTTCTAGGAAAAGGTCAATTGTGTTTTTCAATTATTTTATTGGGTATTTACGCAAATACGCTGCTTATCTGGAGCACTGATGTATATAGCACCAGGGCAGGGCCCCCCTCCCTTGGGGATTAATGTTGAGTCCCAATTCTATATACCAAGCCACAAGGTCACTGGGCCTTTGTTTCTGGACAAAGATTTCTGAAGGGTTTTTATCATAAATGGGTGTGGTGGCCACCATGTTCATACGACCATGACCATCTGAACAAACTTTGATTCCTTTGACCCAGTATTAAAGCTCCATATGAAATACAGTAATCATTTGTATAAACTATGATGGGCCTGAGTGCCCAATGCTACATACAGGTACCAAGTTTCAAGGCTATAGGCCTTTCGGTTCTTGAGAAAAAGACTTTTGAAGAGTTTTTACCATATATGGGCATGGTGGCCATCTTGGTCAAGTGACCAAGACCATCTGAACAAACTATGGTTCCTTTAAACCGGTGAAGCTCCATATGAAATATGGCTTCAATTGACCTTAGTGGCCTCTGAGAAGATGTTTGAAAATGTTGATGGGTGACAGAATCTCAATGACCTTGTACAAAAGTCAAAGAATGACCTTGACCTTTAACGACAAAATATCTTCATCTGGTCATTTAGTCAACCATATATACCAAATATTGCACCTTAGACTTAAATAGTTTCTAAAAAAAATCCACTGTTTAAGCATTTTCCCATATAAAAGACTACATAATGTACCAAAGTTGACAGTGTCATAAATTAGGTCAAGGTCAACGCACGATCATTTGTATAAACTATGATGGGCTTGAGTGCCCAAAGCTACATACCAAATTTCAAGGTCATACACCTTTTGGTTCTGGAGAAGAAGATTTTGAAGGGTTTTTACGATATACGGGCATGGCGGCCATCTTGGTCAAGACCCTGAGAACAAACTTTTATTCCCTGATCACACTTAGACTCCATATGAAATTTTGCTTCAATCAGACCAGAGGTTTCAGAGGAGTAGATGTTTTGAAAATCTTGATGACGGACAGACCGACAAACTGACCTTGACCTTCAGGGACATAATATCTTCATCTGGTCATTTAGTTGACCATATATACCATGTATTGTACCTTAGACTTAAATAGTTTCTGAGAAATCCACTGTATAAGCATTTTCCCATATAAAAGCCTAAGGTACCAAAGTTGACCATGTCGTAAATTAATTCAAGGTCAACGCATGGTCATGATTTGTATAAACTATGATGGGCCAGCATGCCACATACCACGTTTCAAGGTCATAGGCCTTTTGGTTCTGGAGAAGAAGATTTTTGAAGGGTTTTTACCATACATGGGCATGGTGGCCATCTTGGTCATGTGACCCAGACCCCGGGTATACATACCAAGTTTCAAGGTCATAGGCCTTTTGGTTCTAGAGAAGAAGATTTTTGAAGGGTTTTTACCATATATGGGCATGGTGGCCATCTTGGTCATGTAGCCCAGCCCCTCAGTATAAACTTTTATTCCCCTATCCCACTGAGACACCATATGAAATTTGGCTTGAATCTCCCCAGTGGTTTCAGAGGAGAAGATGTTTGAAAATCTTGATGACTGACAGACCGACAAAATGACTTTGAAATTCAGTGACATAATATCTTCATCTGGTCATTTAGTTGACCATTTATACCACATATATATTATCTTAGACTTAAATAGTTTCTGAGAAATCCACTATATAAGCGTTTTCCTGCATGCCCAAAGCTACATACCAAGTTTCAAGGTCATAGGCCTTTTCTGGAGAAGAAGATTTTTGAAAGTTTTTTACCATATATGGGCATGGCGGCCATCCTGGTCATGTGACCCAGACCCCGGGTACAAACTTTCGTTCCCCCATCCCACTGAGACTCCATATGAAATTTGGTTTCAGTCGGCCCAGTGGTTTCAGAGGAGAAGATGTTTGAAAATCGTGATGACGGATGGTCCGACGGAATGACCATAACCTTTAGTGAAATGTATCTTCATCTGGTCATTTAGTCGACCATGTATACCAAGTATTGTACCTTAGACTTAAATATTTTCTGAGAAATCCATTGTTTAAGTGTTTTCCAATATAAAAGCCTAACGTACCAAAGTTGACCATGCCGTAAATTAGATCAAGGTCAACACAAGGTCATCATTTGTATATACTATGTTGGGCCCGCATGCCCAATGCTACATACCAAGATTCAAGGTCATAGGTCTTTTGGTTCCGGAGAAGAAGATTTTTGAAGGTTTTTACCATATATGGGCATGGCGGCCATCTTGGTCATGTGACCCAGACCTTGGGTATAAAATTTCGTATAAAATTTCCCCTATCCCACTGAGACTCCATATGAAATTTGGCTTCAATCGGCCCAGTGGTTTCAGAGGAGAAGATGTTTGAAAATCTTGACGACGGATGGTCCAACGGAATGACCTTGACCTTTAGTGACATAATATCTTCATCTGGTCATTTAGTCGACCATGTATATCAAGTATTGTACCTTATTTGTACCTTAGACTTAAATATTTTCTGAGAAAGCCACAGTTAAAGCATTTTCCCATATAAAAGCCTAATGTACCAAAGTTGACCATGCCGTAAATTAGGTCAAGGTCAATGCAAGGTCATGATTTGCATAAACTATGATGGGCCCCCATGCCCAATGCTACATCCCAAGTTTCAAGGTCATAGGCCTTTCGGTTCTTGGGGAAGAAGATTTTTGAAGGGTTTTTACCATATATGGGTATGGCGGCCATCTTGGTCATGTGACCCAGACCCCGGGTATAAACTTTCGTTCCCCCATCCCACTGAGACTCCATATGAAATTGGGCTTCAATCGGCCCAGTGGTTTCAGAGGAGAAGATGTTTGAAAATCTTGACGACGGATGGTCCAACGGAATGACCTTGACCTTTAGTGACATAATATCTTCATCTGGTCATTTAGTCGACCATGTATACCAAGTATTGTACCTTAGACTTAAATATTTTCTGAGAAATCCACTGTTTAAGCGTTTTGCAATATAAAAGCCTAACGTACCAAAGTTGACGATGCCGTAAATTAGGTCAAGGTCTACGCAAGGTCATGATTTGTACACACTATAATGGGCAGGCTTGCTTGATGCTACATACCAAGTTTCAAGGTCATAGGCCTTTTGGTTCTGGAGAAGAAGATTTTTGAAGGGTTTTTACCATATATGGGTATGGCGGCCATCTTGGTCATGTGACCCAGACCCCGGGTATAAACTTTCGTTCCCCCATCCCACTGAGACTCCATATGAAATTTGGCTTCAATCAGCCCAATGGTTTCAGAGGAGAAGATGTTTGAAAATCTTGAAGACGGATGGTCCGACAGAATGACCTTGACCTTTAGTCACATAATATCTTCATCTGGTCATTTAGTCGACCATGTGTACCAAGTATTGTACCATAGACTTAAATAGTTTCCGAGAAATCCACTGTTTAAGCGTTTTCCAATATAAAAGCCGAACGTACCAAAGTTGACGATGCCGTCAATTAGGTCAAGGTCAAAGCAAGGTCATGATTTGTATAAGCTATGATGGGCCAGCATGCCCGATGCTACATACCAAGTTTCAAGGTCATAGGCCTTTTGGTTCTGGAGAAGAAGATTTTTGAAGTTTTTTTACCATATATGGGCATGGCGGCCATCTTGGTCATGTGACCCAGACCCCGTGTGACCCAGACCCCGGGTATAAACTTTCGTTCCCCCATCCCACTGAGACTCCATATGAAATTTGGCTTCAATCGGCCCAGTGGTTTCAGAGGAGAGGATGTTTGAAAATCTTGATGACTGATGGTCCAACGGAATGACCTTGACCTTTAGTGACATAATATCTTCATCTGGTCATTTAGTCGACCATGTATACCAAGTATTGTACCTTAGACTTAAACAGTTTCTGAGAAATCCACTATTTAAGCATTTTCCATTATAAAAGCCTAACGTACCAAAGTTGACGATGCCGTAAATTAGATCAAGGTCAAAGCAAGGTCATGATTTGTATAAACTATGATGGGCCGTCATGCCCGATGCTACTTACCAAGTTTCAAGGTCATAGGCCTTTTGGTTCTGGAGAAGAAGATTTTTGAAGTTTTTTTACCATATATGGGCATGGCGGCCATCTTGGTCATGTGACCCAGACCCCGTGTGACCCAGACCCTGGGTATAAACTTTCGTTCCCCCATCCCACTGAGACTCCATATGAAATTTGGCTTCAATCGGCCCAGTGGTTTCAGAGGAGAGGATGTTTGAAAATCTTGATGACTGATGGTCCAACGGAATGACCTTGACCTTTAGTGACATAATATCTTCATCTGGTCATTTAGTCGACCATGTATACCAAGTATTGTACCTTAGACTTAAATAGTTTCTGAGAAATCCACTATTTAAGCGTTTTCCATTATAAAAGCCTAACGTACCAAAGTTGACGATGCCGTAAATTAGATCAAGGTCAAAGCAAGGTCATGATTTGTATAAACTATGATGGGCCGTCATGCCCGATGCTACTTACCAAGTTTCAAGGTCATAGGCCTTTTGGTTCTGGAGAAGAAGGTTTTTGAAGGGTTTTTACCATATATGGGCATAGCCGCCATCGTGGTCATGTGACCCAGACCCTGGGTATAGACTTTCGTTCCCCCATCCCACTGAGACTCCATATGAAATTTGGCTTCAATCGGCCCAGTGGTTTCAGAGGAGAGGATGTTTGAAAATCTTGACGACGGATGGTCCGACGGAATGACCTTGACCTTTAGTGACATAATATCTTCATCTGGTCATTTAGTCGACCATGTATACCAAGTGTTGTACCTTAGACTTAAATATTTTCTGAGAAATCCACTATTTAAGCTTTTTCCAATATAAAAGCCTAACGTACCAAAGTTGACGATGCCGTAAATTAGGTCAAGGTCAAAGCATGGTCATGATTTGTATAAACTATAATGGGCCATCATGCCCGATGCTACATACCAAGTTTCAAGGTCATAGGCCTTTTGGTTCTGGAGAAGAAAATTATTGAAGGGTTTTTACCATATATGGGGATGGCGGCCATCTTGGTCATGTGACCCAGACCCCAGGTATAAACTTTCGTTCCCCCATCCCACTGAGACTCCATATGAAATTTGGCTTCAATCGACCGAGTGGTTTCATAGGAAGATGTTTGAAAATCTTGACGACGGATGGTCCGACGGAATGACCTTGACCTTTAGTGACATATATCTTCATCTGGTCATTTAGTCGACCATGTATACCAAGCATTGTTCCTTAAACTTAAATAGTTTCTGAGAAATCCACTGTTTAAGCGTTTTCCCATATAAAAGCCTAACGTACCAAAGTTGACCATGCCGTAAATTAGGTCAAGGTCAACGCAAGGTCATGATTTGTATAAACTCTGATGGGCAGGCATGCCCAATGCTACATACCAAGTTTCAAGGTCATAGGCCATTTGGTTCTGGAGAAGATTTTTGAAGGGTTTTTACCATATATGGGCGTGGCGGCCATCTTGGTCATGTGACCCAGATACCCCGAACAAACTTTCGTTCCCCCGACCTAGGTAGGCTCCATATGAAATATGGCTTCAATCGGCGCAGTGGTTTCAGAGGAGAAGATGTTTGAAAATGTTGACGTCGGACGACGGACGGATGACGGATGCCTGGCTATACTATAAGCTCACCTATGAGCCTAAAGGCTCAGGTGAGCTAGAAATCTCAATTCATCCATCCATACAGTCAATGAAGGGATGCATACCTGCGTTATATAGATGTGGCATTGGAACAGTAAATTGGCTATGAAACTTCTACTGTTTCTGAGTACATGTACACTTACCTCATAAGGGCTATGTCTATCCCCATCAAGGTCAACTGCTGGGTCATGATTTTTAAAGATTCTAAAAATACACAGAAACAGGGGTCACTAATTATTTGCATAGTAATACCTAAGATGTAGACCAGGATCTGCCTGCACTTAAGAACAGTACCTTAACCAGCCACTGTATTTATCTAAATATTTGAACAGGTTGATTTCTCTAGTCAACAATCAATACATCTACAAGACCTGTCAGTGTAAAGTGTGTAGCTGTTCACATAAAAACTTTCACCAAAAACATCCACTTTAGGTGCCAAAGTTGACCTGGGCCCCGTTGTTAAAAAACTAACAATGTTGTTAGTTAACGCTTCGTTAAAATTTCAAATGTTAATATCTCAAATATGCAATAATTTTTGTTGAAAAAATATGAGAAGCTTTTGCATTGCATTTTTATCAACAAAAAATATCAATGTGTTTCGTTATCAAATCATAAAACATTTAACAAGTTGACCTCTTAATGAGCTAGTTAGGCTAATGATGCTTTGAACAACTGGGCCCTGGATGCTAAAGACGCTTTCCATGTACTTTCGTAAAGGCAAGCTAAAACTGGAAAAGAATGCTAACCAAGATCAGGAGCAGCCTAGCTAATGGTGCAATTAGATCTAGGTCTACATACACTGTCCTATATTTAGGGTCAATATGATAACAATCTGTACCATATTTCTTCAATTATAAGATGGCAGTTTCTTCCCTCACAAAACAATCCTAAAAATCTAGATCCATCTTATAAGATGGATCAAGATTTTCTGGATTGCTTTGGAAGGGAAAAACCCATCTTATAGCAGAATTTCATGAGACTGATTTAGCTATTTGGGGTCATTATTGGGAGGGAAAACCCCTTTTATAGCGGAATGAATATGGTATATTTGCTGATCAAGGAAGATATAATTTCAAGTTGTCATTTTACCCACTCTTTGAGAAAAGGTGTCTTACCACATGCAGACAGCCAGCTCTCAGAGTAGCATGTGCATCTGCACATACTGATAAAAAATGTTCATTTAATTTCCGTATTTTTTTTTGTAGATCCACAGGTAGTTTGCTAACAGACTTGATCTGAATGCAAAGATGTGCAGGCTCACCTGAGTGTCCAGTATTTGCATATACATGACAGTAACATTTTCCCTTGGCCTGACTCAATTCATATCCTATCTGAATAACATTATCAGCCGAGTGATGACATGCGAAAAAAAGGAGGCTTAACAACTTAATGCATATGCAAAGAGCTCAGATCAGCCTGCACAGCCGTGCAGTCTGATAAGAGCCTTTGCTGGGTGCACACACCATGTATGAAGCCTGAAAATGAAAATGGAGGCTATAGCTAGAATGCACAGATTCGCTGACTATTCACAGGTCACCTTTGTACATGATGTGACACAATGAACATCAAAATACTATTACTATCTAACATTGTATCTTGATATGATAACTTAATTTTGTAACTTAATTTCATATGACACCAATATACTGATAGATATCAAATTCTACATCCTTTGTTGGAAATTATACCTACATTAAAAATCAACCAGTTGAGTACACAATATCTGCAATAACCTTAAGCCTTATGGTAGACGAATGGTGAATAAAGATATTGGTGGGGCATTCATTTCATTATACCAGCTGAATAACCCAAAGGGCTATAACACATTTGGATAAGAAAAGAAAATTTTTCACCGTTTTGTTTTCCTAAAACACAAACTTTTGTATTTATACATACTTTTTTACACATTTTCCATTAAAATTCATGTCTTTAGCACAAGGATGCACTTTCATTTCTGCAAATCATATAATCTTTAATATAGGGTATTTGAAACAGACTGGTTAGAAAAATTGCAATTATCTTGATTATAAGTATATTTTTACACTTTTTTAAAAAATGCAAGAAAATTGAATTTCATGAAAAATGTCATGAAAAATTTATTCTATCGATGGGGCATGCTTATGCATATTGTTTTAGTAAAACTTACATTGTATGATACAGAATAAAACAAAAAAACAAACATTTCACCGTTTTATTTCCTAGAAAAACAATGTATCCCAAAAAAGACTGTCCAAATACTGCACCTGCTGCAAACACAGCCGGTCCTTGCCCTGTTATTTATTTTCCTGTTGTTCCGGGTCTATCATAGAGTAATGCCTCAAAAATGCGGAGATGGAATTGAAATTGTAAAGACCTTGATCACTCTTGTTCCTAAGGAACAGTCTGATCACGGTTTCCACTGTTTATACAGACATATCTGCCCGAAAACTTAGGATCTTTATGGTAGGCATAGTAAGTGTGTATATATTCCATAGTTGATTGATTCACCATGAACAAATACTCTGTTATGTGTTTTTATAAGTCGATACAGAGTTATTGTGTATCTAAATACCTTAAGCTTTGTAACCACTAACATTTTCATGTACATTTTTGTCTTGTACAAGAAAAATGACAAAGTAAAAATGACAAATGATGGGTGTTTACATTAATAATCAAACAAGAATTTTGCTTGAAATAATATAAGAGTTAGATTAGGTCAACAAAATATGGCAGTGATAAAACATGTATTTGTATTAATACTTTAAGTGCCAATGATGAAAATAGCTGAATTTTCAAACAGCTAAGATCCTGATGAAGCGGTTCATGATGAGCCGCCTCATCTAGATCTATGCTGTTTGCCCTCTAGTTTTTGAATTTTCAATATCATAGCTTGGAGAAAATATCTTTAAAAATTTTGCAAATGTAAAATTTATCGTCTGCTGTATGGCGCTTAAAGAGTTAAAAGTTAAGGCAGTATGCAGAATGCATGCAAATAAGTAATATTGCATTATACACAGCCAAACTCTAGCACATCCCTATAAAAGTCAGCATGTACCACAAGACAGTACAAGCTAGTGTATGGGAGCAAATTCTTTCTATTAAGAGTTGACCCCTACTAAGAAAGGAGGCAAAAATGCAAAAGGCTGAGGCCCTGAAAGTGTACTCATTTACATTGTTAATCCTATTAAATGCCCTGGGGGGAGTTACATTTTACAAAAGGGGGTGTTAGTTAGGGCCTAAAGAGTAGTAAATCAGCCATAGCCAAAATATTTCTAATAAAAACTATAAAAGTGAATGGAGATACTTTTGGATGAAACAATTCTCTTTGGCTCCCTTCTCAAAAGGGCTCACCTCTTCAAGGAAAGAATTTGCCCCATTCGAACATCTGTGTCTTCCAGAGAAGAAAACATGAATTCATGTTGTTCCCCTCTGTAAAACTGATGGAAAACACAGAGGTTAGCGAGTCAATATAACATTACTTCTGGAAAAAAAGGCAGGGACATTTATTAGAGCAGGGGCATTTATTAGGATTAATACAGAACTTACATATTTATCCAGTTACATATCTCCTTAATTCCTGGTAGATCACAAATTCCTGCTTGAAGGTTTGGCTGCAAGCAAATAAATGTACATGTACAACTTGAAATGTTTTTCAGCAAAAGACAGATGCCAAGATCCATCCTATGCCCTTCAAAATAAGGTCAAGTTCACAAATCAAATCAGCTCTTAAACTTGATTCAATGTATCCATGTAAGTTTGGTGAAGAGCTGCCCACTGATTCTTTAGATATGGTACATACAAAAACAGTAACATCGACTTTTATTAAATATCTAACACTACTGCCATATCTAATCAAGAATTTAGTCTAAAATCAGTGCCATAACAAAGCAATTTGTACTTTTTCTGATAACCCTTTAAGCGCCAAAAAGCAGACAACAATATTTATGTCTGCAAAATTTAAAAAAAAATGCCCTGTCTTAGAAACTTCATATTGAGAATTCAAAGACTAAACCGTGTATCTCCAGCAGAGACGGCTGTATAATGAGCTGTCTCATCAGGAATTATTGCAAATTCTGCTTTTTTTGTCAATGGTGCTAATATGATATGTCAGTGCAAAATGAATGAACCAAAAACATAACAACTTGCATTATTTTGGAGATGATTTCCTCAAGTTATTCCTTAGAAATTAATGGCAGTGACTTATGTGGCACATATTGTACCACCATATTTACTGTAAACATTCAGACACTTAACATTTTGTTGTTAAGTGGACCTGTCCATCCTTACCATTTGGATGAGTCCATTTCTAGTTTTAGGGTTTTCTGGTGAATGTTTTCATCTTTATTGTATCTTGCATAGAATTTCCTGAAGGCAAACTGTGTAGATCCTGATCAGACGATGCATTTTGCGGCATCTGAACTGGGTCTGCACTGTTTGCATATGTCCCTAAAATGGTTTTCCAGTATACAAAGGGTTAAACAAGTTGTGCAATCTCTTCCCTGAATTTTAACATCTTTCCATCCGCACTTAATCAACAGCCATTTGTCCTAGTAAGTTCTATGTCTTATCAAACTTCTGTCAAACAGTGTAGATCCTGTTCAGGCTGCTCCTTAAAATAGCAGCAGTCTGATTCAGGTCTGGACTTACTGTCCAAATATTTTTAAAAAAGAAATGAGCCGCGACATGAGAAAACAAACAAAGTGGTTTTGAGCAAAGCGCAGACTCAGATCAGCCTGGGCATCCGCCCTGTCTGATCAGAGTCTTCTCTAAAGGGTAGCTAAGAGTCTAAGCTACCTCCATGCAGACAGCAAAGACTGCAAGTTTGATAAGATGTAGAACTCGATAGGACAAATGGCTCTAGATTAAGTGCAGATGAAAAGATATTAAAGTTCAGGGAAGAGTTTGCACAACTTGTTTAAGGTGGTGATAATCACTGATTTGGGGCAAAGACAAAAATCTGCATAAAACACTCAAAATACCACTGATCTTTCCAAAACTTAGCATATGCCTTCTTTATGTTGTTTCTGACAATTCAGACTCCCAAAATGCAGCATTTGTTAATGTTAAAAAGTGTTTTTATAAGGAAAGATCAAAGGGTAATTTTGCGCGCAATAATCTGAAAAAATAATATTGTTATTGAAAATATACTTAGTACTGAGAGTTCCTTGTTGCATAATGGAGAGCGAGCTAGCAATTATTTTTTCAAACTCTTTCACACATTATCAGGCTGAGCAGATGAAAAAAGATGCGGTCTGTGTCCAAATTTTTTTGTCAAAACACACAGGTGAAACAGGTGAGACTATTTTAACAAGGTTGAACAATTCATCTACACACCAGTGATCATGTAAGTAATGTATTATTTATACTGTAGGTGTTACATAGGTATGCTTGCCTACCCTATATTTAATAAATGCATCCATTGTACATTACCTTGTACATGGTTGAACATTTGAGAAAAAGCTACCGTTTTCATCTGGTCTACATTACAATTTGAGAAAGAGTTGGAATAAATAATTGCTAGCTCGCTCTTCATTATGCAATAACGCACCTTCAGTACTACTTAAATTTTCAATAACGATGTTAATTTTTTTGATTATTGCGCAGAAAACTACCCTTTGATCTTTCCTTATAAAAACACTTTTTTAAGCAGCATGTACGTCTATTTTGTATTCTAAACTGTAAAGAACATCAAAAATAAGAAGTCTGCTTACTTTCAGGGAGATACCTTACTTTTTTATGGTTTTATGCAGTTTTTACATTTACCATAAATCACCACCTTAACCCTTTGTATACTGGATGCCCAGGCTGATCTGAGTTTGTGCTTGGCGCACAACCACATTGTTGGTTTTCTCGTGTCGCAGCTCAAAATTATATTGATGCTCTCTGCATGATTTTCTCTCATAATGGCTTTTCAGAGCTCGCTGTATAAGCCAACAGTTAAGATACTTCCAGGTTTACATGCAACACACATGTGTCATGCAACCATTTAATTTATGTTTAGACAATTATACAAGTTGAATGCAGCAGATTTGTGTTATGAAACATATATTTTGCTGTGTTTACAGAGTGACACATGTTGCATGACATGTCATAGTAGGCACACAACATGAAAAGATGGTGTTGACGTCCAACTGATTTCGATATGTCTTTTCGAGGCTGTGTGCCTGCTGGGTCTAAAGATGTTCTAATGGTACCTCATTACATTATGCTTATTTTGTGGTGGGGTAGGAAAAAGTCATCAAAATTTTCAGTCCCCAGTACATGTATTTTAAAGACTTATTCAAAGTACTCTGCAGCTGGAACTTACCATTTTGTATTTTTTCAGTTTCTTGGCAAGAACAGGATCTTTTGAGTAGTGGTAAAACTTCTGTAACAAATAAGGATTTCTTAGGGACAAAACATATACATGTGGACCCTCTTTACAATGGCCGCATTATTTTCCAAACATTTGGACGTTCAACTGAATTTGCTGTTATGAAGAACAGTCATACTTTGAACAATAAAGCCATTTGGTGCACATCAAAATGACGTCATAAAGAATTTTCTGTTGTATAATGTATATTCTAATGCACTTATGTATGTAATGCGAAGTCTGATTGGATAACACCAAAAATTTGATACAGTATCAGGGGATAGCCTAGAGCTTTCAGACAGGGAGAAATTTTTTACAACATTTTCAGGACTTTAGGGAGAAATTTTTACCCAAATTTTGGACTTCTCCCTAAGCTCAAAATAGGGAGAAGTCAGCCAGCTTAGAGATACAATTTCTCCCAAATTGCCCTCTAGGCTGAGCCCTGCAGTATATCCTGTGATATACTGTTGGAAATCCGATGTCATTAGGTAACGTCGCTTCTCATTGGTTGAAGTCTGGTTTTACCTCACTGAAAGCATTTGCTGTGGGTGTCAAACTTGTAGCACACTTATAAAGGTCAAAAATGTGAAAATCTGAAAAGTGCATTAGAATGGGGATAACTGTATTGAAAATTGCCCTTTTGGGGGTAAATCGTCAGTTTCATGGTTGCATATTGTGTTTTTCGGCTCCCCTGGTGCTTATAGGGCTGGGATGAGTACCCAAGTTCGGGTCGGGTAGACCAATTATCCGGGTACATATTTACTACCCGTTACCCGAATGCTTATTATTATTTATATAAATATTCTTTTTCAACATGTTCAATATAATTCCAAGCAATTAGAACAAAATTTAGAGTGACTGTCTTTTATAAATTTGCAATCATATATTGCCAAACCATTTTTGCATATTGTAACAGGCAGGTTTCTACAGTTTTGTGTCCTTCGCATGCACATATATGCAAATAACAGATACCTTACATATTATTTGATCTAAACGTATATTTTCTAACAGTGAACATGCTCAAAATACTATGATAACGGGTACCCGCGGGCAATTGCGATCTGGGTACCCGGGTACAAAATCTCTACCCGTCCCAGCCCTACCTGGTGCGTCACCTTAAAACAAAAATTCCGACCATAAAACCGAAGATTTACCTCCCCACTAATGACAATTTTAAGTACGGTTATCCCCTAATTGTAATACAGAGGGTTGACTGTACCATTTTTATTCAGTAATAAGTTTCCTTCTGCCCCTTCAAAACAACCTTATTAGGCCAATCTAGCCCAGAGGGCACATGACTTTGAAATGACGTCGTACTGACTTCGATGTGACATTACGTCGCATCATTAAGACGTCATTTTGATGTCATGTGCCTGCTGGGAGGTTTTCTTGGATTGTTTTGGAAGGGAAAACCCAATTATAGCAAAATCGCACAAGATCATTCTATAGAAGGAAAACCCCATCTTACAGCCGAATAAAAAATAAATCTAACACTGATAGAGGAATAAAGTGTTAAAATGAATCTTTCGTTCTCAAAGCCTTGTGGCTTTAGGGACGGCTGTCAAAGAACATTTATTACAATTCTTCTTATAGGGTGTCCAAATATGCATATAAAAATGAATTTGTTATACTATAATTTGCTCTGAAACTTCTCAACATGGAAAAAAGACAAGAATTCAATGGACGGCCGTACATATCTCGTCTGTCAGTACAGTGTCACAAAACAGAGCTAAACCAGAAACTCTAAAGTTTATGCCACTGATGCCAACGCCAGAAAATTAACACCTACCAACTGTAATATGTCTTGCTTCTGCTAGTTGCAAGCAAGACAATAACTGTCATAAATTTTATCTGGGTTCGAGGTTATAAAACTTGAGAATAATCTCAAACTCAAAATAAAGCACACTGATTGGCTGCTTCCGGGCATGTGCTCGGAAGCAGCCAATCAGTGTGCTTTATTTCAAGTTTGAGAATGTACTCAAGTTTTATAACCACAAGACCAGGGCACCCATCTCCAGATTTCACTTCCAACCAAAAGTGAACTAATATCAGCTCATGTCATGAGCCTTTTTTTCAAAAATTAAAATGTTTCTGGAGACATCTTACATGCATATATGCACTTACCTTGCCTTTCTTTGGGAATAAATTGCATTCTGGTTGTCCTGGATCAGTGTAACAAAGACCAAGTTTGTGACACAGCACATCAGGTGTGTCTCCTTCTTCTATCCTGAAAAATAGATAAGAAAGTGTAAAAAGGATAGTTCAGAGATAGTTTTTTTTATTTCTCACTGTAAACATTTCTTGTGACCCCTCATTAGAACCGTCTCGCCACGACGGTTCTAATGAGGGTTCACATTGTATGTTTTTATGGAAAAATAAGGAAAATTGTCCCTAAGTTATCACTGTTACCCTTCTTATCTGGAGCACTGATAGGTATGATGTATTGTATTTATTCTGCTATAAAACAGTGTTTTTCTATCTCTAGAATAGTCCAGGCCCCAAGATTATAAAACTTTTTCAAGCTAAACTCAGCTGAGCATGAAAATATACCTGCTAATAAATAGCAAATTACTGATATGATAAGTACAGTTGTTTTGTTGCTCAGTTGAGCTGAGTATGAAATTTTCTCTGCTGATAAATATGAAAATGCCAACTAATGTTGCTGCCCAGCCTGATCTGTGTCTTTGCTGGGCACATATGCCACTTTGTTGGTTTTGTCACAGCTCAGTATCTTTGCAATCTGATCATAGGAGGGTACATTAGACATGCTAGTCCAACAGTGAGAGCTTAGGACAATAAAAATATTTGAGATTAAACATTAAGGTGAATGGATACACTTCAAGGGGAGACAACTTTGCCAGTTTCATCTCTGCCACTCCTCCATGGGGATTAACCCTAGTTTGTTCCCTTAGGACATAGTCTTTCCTTTTTAAGTTTTAAGAGTAGACCCATTTTGGCAATCGGAACACCGCTCGGCCAATTCCATGAATCATGGAATCGGCCAAGCGGTGCTTCGATTGCCATTTTGGAAGGGCTTTGTTGTCCAAGGAATCAATCAGGAACTCACAAAAGTTTTACCCTTTTGCAAAAATGGTGAAAACACATAAACCTTAAACTCCGAAATCTCACAATCTTTATCTGAAGTCACAAGTCCAGATACAAGAAAGATAAACTTACAACTCAGTTATGATGGGGCCAATAAATACTGAAAAAGTATCACAGGCATCTCGGAAACTGTCTGGAAGAAAACTACAAATTCGTTCTAGGGCATGCGTGATTGTCTCGTTGTGGATCACAGACAGCTGGTCGGCCAACGCCATCACCACGTCACAGGCTGAAAAACAGACAAAACATTGGCAATTTTCAGAGGTAGGGGAGAGTCGGGTAACTTCGGACAGCGGGTAAATTTGGATAGTGACATTGTTTCCTTTATGTGTCGATTGTTTACAACTAAAACAAATTTAAGTAACTGGCCAAGCAGTGAAAATCCTGATGAGACGGCTCATCATGAGCCGTCTCATCTTGATTTTCACTGTTTGCAATTATGGTATGTTCGAAATTACCCCTCTGTCGGAAGTTACCCGACTCTACCCTATAGCAAAGCTGGAGTTTTGAGAGAAATTCTGGGATAATTTTTTAAATTTCATCCAAAACGCATGTTGTGTGTTCTCATTAGAATAACCTCTGAAGAGGCACACATGCCTGGATGACTTCAAATGCCTGAGGTTTTCTGGAAGCTGAGTTACAGGGCTGTCAGCAAAAACTATGCATGGTGTCCTTTTTCTCGAAAGTCACCATGACTTAGTTTTGTGGGAGCCAATTAGAACTGTTGTGATGCATATAGGTATGAAGTTTTAAGGTCCTAGGGTCTATGAAAGTCAAGATATGGTGGAACACAGACAGACACACCAGGGATCTCCCCAGACTATTAAGGCAAGTAGCTTGCAACATGCCTTCCTCTTCGAATTACATTTGCATATTTTTGCAACATGTCTTAATTTCCATTGAAAAGGGGGAGTCTCCATAAGGGCCATTTTCTGGTTACAAATGAATTTTCGCCAAACCTCACCAATCTCTACTTGTAAATGTTGGCTTTCATATACTGAAATGCTGATCTCATGGAAAGTGTATTTTGAGTGGAGCATAGTGTTAAAAAGGGTGGGGTAATTCCATCATTTTTTTCAATTATCTCTATAAGTAATATTGACTGATTTACCATTATGATTTTAAATAATATAGGCATAATGTGCTAATTGACTGGGTTATATAACTTACCACTGTTTGCTTATTCAATACCAGTATTTGAGCTTATACGTGGCAACAGGAATTTTACTTATTTTTGCTTCTCCAACTTTACTAAATAACATGTTTTTTTTATTATTTGTCCAGATATATAAAGGAAACTTTGTAATTATATTGATATGACAGTGTGCATTGCAGAAATATGAGAAAACTATCCTAGGCATATCAAAACCTGAATTATCTGCCCTTGATTCAAGAAAATATAAGTACCGTAATCGACCCAATTACTGCACCATGCGCTTAACTTTTTCAAAATTACAACGAAAAGGTGTGGTTAAAAATGTATCTAATAACCGCACACTCTAAACAATTAAATATAGGGTGACTGGAAAGAGGCAACATGAGTAGGACTGGAAATACTGTGTGTATATATGCTTCAAGGGACAGAAAATGATACGGAAGCCTCGAGTTCGCTGGTGAAATAGAAATGCTATTAAGTTGTTGGGTTTTGTGAGAGTTTCAAAAGGAAAATCAGTGTGCGCTTGTTCAGCTTTTCCAGAAATGGCCTTGGTGTGCGGTTATTTGGGCATGTGCGGTAAATGGGTCGATTACGGTAATTAAATTGAAAATGTAAGATCGAAATTCTACACTGGAAGGTATATTTTTGAATACTGTTTTGCTCATGTTTCCAATTTTATACTGATTGCTGAGCTTTCAATTCCATATAATGCCTGTGATATTACACAAGAACTGTAACTGAACAGCAGAGCTCATCCTGTTATAAGCCACTTAATTACATCACGTTCAAGATATATCATTTTCCGACCCAAAGTTTAGTCACTGATATGTCAAATGTTATTGAATACCTTAGTTTTGAATTTAAAAGTCTCACAAAAAATCAATGACAGAGACAGTGTACCAGACCCTCCTGCCCAACAAACACTTAAGCTTTAAACCACTGAGGTACCGGGGCCGCCAGTTTCGGGAGGTCATAGGTAAATCAATGAAAAATATGGGAACACATGTTCTTTACTGTAGGTATATGATTTGAAATTGTACTATGAGGTGCCCTATTACTATGTTTTCTGAATTTTTAGATAAACATTATGTTCGTTTTTGGTAATTAAAAGTTGATTTTATCATGAAGTTATCATGTAAAAATTCAAAAAATTAGGACAGACAAGTCGGAGCAAACTGTGCAGACAGAGATAAGAAAGTCTGATCACGGTCTACACAGTTCTATCTGTTCTTTTGGGATAAGTACTGCATTGTACACCTATTTTGCTTCATTTTTAATTAGCACAAATTACCAGTTATGGTAATTGTTTTAAGTGTCCAAATTTTCAGAGTTTTACCAATTATCTGGATCTTTGCATTCCACTATTGAACCACAAATGCCAAAACCAACAAAGTGGCATGTGCACCCAGCTAGGACTCAAATCAGCCTGGGCATCCGCCCAGTCTGATCAGCTTTGCTGTTCCCATGGAGGTAGCTTAGACCTTTAGCCATGCTTTCAGTGCACAGCAAAGACACTGATCAGACTGGGTGGATGCCCAGGCTGATCTGAGTCTTTGTGTGGCACATATGCCACTTTCTTGGTTTTGCGGTGTTGCGGCTCAAATGTTTTTCAGACCCCACAGATCCATGAAGCAAACCTTGTTCACTCTGATGACTATAAAACTACAGACTGCTCGGAATCCTTTAAGTCAGCTTTGTAGAGCTCTACATAAGTCAGTATATTCATAGCTAATGTTGCTTTGTTGTAAATCTGAATCTTTTAAAGACATACTCTCTTTATAATAATAACAAAAATGATTTGATGAAATATTTCATGCAATACCTCCTACATGGTCTAACTATATATTTGAATTAGAGTTTAGATAATAATATTTGATAAAAGTGACTTTGAACAAAAAATAAGATGAATTTTTATACAATCGCGGACCGCGGCTGAAATTGCATTATTGGACAAAACTAATTTATTCGTACGTCACAATCACGTGAACGAATAAGAAAAATACCTCTACCTGATCACATGGCACACGTGGTCAAAATCGATATTCTTACAGGCCTTGAGGAAATAGGTAATTTGCATTTTAATTTGAAGATTATTTTCCATTCCACATTTATCAAATAAATACGCAATTTCTCAAAACTTTTACGGTTAATTATGAGACTATTACATATTGTCTAACGAAATTTTGTTAAAATATTTGTTTCTGAAAACATGAAATAAACGAGGGAGACAATCTTTAAGTCAGCTTAATTGCTATATAAGCTGGTTTAATAGCTACTTATAGCTATTGTTGCTCTGTTGTAAACCTCAGTCGTCTCTAATAAAAATTGTATATTGTATTACAGTTTGTGAATGCTGCAGGTGCATAGTTAAGCACTTCGTTGAGTGGGGGAGTGTGTGTTGTGTGTGTGTGTGTGTGGGGGGGGGGGGGGGGGGGGATTCTTGGTTGGTGGGGGTGAGTTGGTGAGTTCTTGATCTCTAGGGCTCTAGGGATGTTCCAAGACATTAGGCATTTATGTTGAAAAAAGAAAGAAAAAAAAAACCCATCAAAATCCAGACAAATTCTGCTTGGGATTGTGTACTTTTCAGAAAGTTCTGTCAAATGGTCTGTTGTAATTGGGAAAACATTTCACATAACAACGTAATTTCTTGGGGCAAGCAAGACTAATGAAAAATAAGAAACTTCATTTTGACAACATACATCAACATAGAACTAAAGAAAGTTGAAAAAACATAAGCCCTGAATTCAAGGGCAACTAAATTGTACCTAAGGTATTGTTTTTTTGTTGTTTTTTCTCAGTTTGTCTTTTCTTGAAATACCCGGAACTATAGCAAGCCCTTTTGTACTTTTTATTGTTAAAATGGATATCTTATATACTATATATATAAGATATCTTATTTCCTAGTTTAAATATCTTATATACTTTAAAAGAAATCAAATATAACATATAAGATATCTAACAAAGTATATAAGATATCTAATATCTTCTCTAAGATATCTAATTATTGTCTTATTGAATTTAACATATAAGATATCTTCAATGTTAAATCATATATATTAGATACCTTATATACTGTACAAGATATCTGATATAATATATAAGATATAGATTTAATTCAAGTAGATATCTTATAATATTTAACATATAAGATATCTTACAGACTAAATTAGATATCTTATATGTTAAATAAGATATTAGATATTAGAATATATATTAGAAATCTGATATATTAGATAAGATATCTTAACTATTCTGATATATCAGATAGCTTATTTTACATATCAGATATCTATCAGATATCTAATTTAACACATTAGATATCTTCTTTCATAAATAAAATATCTTAATTCCCTTATAAGACGTACATATTCATTGATATATAACATATTTTTATCTGACTGTTTATTGAGATATTTTATAGATAGAGGTATCAGATATCTTATATCCCACATTAGATATCTTTGATACTATATAATTATCATAAGATATCTTATTTCTCAAAGCAGATGTCTTGTTTACTATATAAGGTATCTTATTTAGCATATAAGTTATCTTATATGTTACACAGGATATCTTATAACGTCAATCGGGGTATTATCAGACAAGGGTAGTTATCGGACAAAGTCAAATGGTTATTAATCCCCTGTGCCTAATATATTCCTGTAGCACACTAAAGGCAGCTGGGCACCAATCATTTTTCCCGCCACTAGCAGCAGCAACGTGGTGACGAACAGCGTTGGCCAAGATCAGAAAATCCGGGCAAAACTAAGTCCACCCTGTTAAAAACCTCCACTTCCGGTTGTTATTACTATTTTCAGTTCACGTTGAAACGTATGTCTGCATTTTTCTATGAAAGTTTATCAGTTATAGCTGAATTTCAAAATTGGCATCAGCCTCGTGTGTGTCGGTAAAATGGCATCTATTTATAGATTGATCGGGTTAGTGTGTTGGAGTTATGAGTGAACCGAATGAACCCAATTACGAGAATTATCGGACACGATTTCTTATTCAATCACGTCGCAGTCGTTTTCATTGCATGCTTCTATTCATATTCATGAAATTCTTTTCAGTGTAATGTCCAAGTCATTGTTTTCATTGCCTTTTACATCATTTTACATATTCTTATATGTGCATGTTTTTACATTTGTTTGTATTGTTTGCTCTTATGCCATCATAGAGTGACCGGAGTCTTATGTTTAGCAATAAAATTCTGTTCTGTTCTGTTCAATAAAAGCCCCATGAGTACACAGTACGACAGGGTTCCAATAGCGTGGCCAATTTTGCATTTAAGGTGGTAATTTGTGATAAATGCAAAAATCTGCAAAAATCATAACTAGATAAATAAACATATCTCCCTGGAAGTTAGCAGATTTCTTATTTTTGTTTAGAATACAAAAAAAGAGATACATGCTGCTTAAAAAGTGTTTTATAAGGAAAGATCAAAGGGTAATTTTCTGCGCAGAAATCTAAAAAAATTAACATCGTTATTGAAAATTTACATAACGCTGACGGTACGTTATTGCATTATGAAGAGCGTCCTAGCAATTATTGATTCCAACTCTTTCTCAAATTGTAAGGTAGACCAGATCAAAACGGCAGCTTATTCTCAAATGTTCAACCATGTACAAGGTCCATGCATGTACAAATGTACATTAGATGCATTCATTAAATAACGGGTAGGCAAGCATACCTATATGACACCTTCAATATAAATAACTTATTACTGATACTAAACAGATGTATGAATAAAATTGTCCAATCTTGTTAAAATAGTATCACCTGGGGTTTTTTTGGACAAAAAATTTGGACACAGGCTACGTCTTTGTTTTCTGCCGAGCCTGATAATGTGTGAAAGAGTTTGATAAAATAAGAACTAGGATGCCCTTTTTAATGCAATAAAGTACCCTTAGCATTTAGTATATTTTCAATAACGATATTATCATTTTAGATTTCTGCGCAGAAAATTACCCTTTGATCTTTCCTCATAAAAGCACTTCTCAACATCAACAAATCCTGCATTTTGGGATTCTAACTTATGAGAAACGTATAAGGAAGGCATCTGCTAAGTTTGGCAAGATCTGTTGTAATGCAGATTTTAAAGTTCTTCCCGATGCTTTTTAAATATTAGAAAATGAATAATAGAACTAAATTACGTTTTGTAAATTCACCTCTTCATGTCTACCTCATATTTCCAACAATGAACTCTTTACATTTATGCAAATTATTTGTCACATCTGTTTCAAATAGAATTCTACGCATTTTGACCAAATAACTCCCATTTCTTGTAAATTCCTAATATCTGAATGCATTTATTAAAGTTAAAAGAACGCATTCTGAACTGTTTTAGTTGTTTAATTGTTGTTTTTCAACAACCTGCTTTTTGTCCGATAACTACCGTACATGTCCGATAATTACCCGATTTGGGTTGCCTTAAAAACCATGCCGCTCTCTACAGGTTATCAAGAAAACACAACTCAAGTCTTACTGACAAGCTTCGGCTTTCTTCAAAGTATTAGGAGGTCTCATTTTAAAGAGTAAGGCAGTAAAGGTTAAATTTGGAAAGCCGAAAACCTGGGTTTTGTCCGATAATACCCCGACTGACGTTATAGAAATCTGATATATTAGATATTATAATATCAGATATCTTATATATATACAGTGGACTCGACAGTATCGGATCATCGACAGTATCGAATCACTCGTAAGTTATCACCCATTTTTCTCACAAATGAAGCAAATATTTTTTACCATTATATTACAGTCATAAAGTTAGACCAATGGCAAAGTGCAGAATGAAAAATTCGATCGAAATCTGCGGCTGTGAAACAAATCAGAGTTGTTGAAAAGCTTGGACCCTCTTCAGCGGCGCTTGCATTTTGCCTGTTGCTCGTTAACTCCAAAATAGATTTCGGTTATTTAAACTATTTTATCATTAGGCGATTGAAACCAATTTTGCTTTGTAATGTGTCCTAGCATCCCTAAAATTGCAGGCAGTCATTATTTTTGTAACATCCCAGTATTTGATGAAATTGCAGACTTGAAAAGTGGGGCACCGATGTGCGACAGTAACGGATCATTATATAATTTGAACAGAATTACAGGCCTCAGCTGGAAAACTGCATGTAGGATGTATGGTCTGATGCTGAAAACAAGTCATAAATCAACTACCTGAGTGGCTGATGTGTCTTCTTTAAAAGAAGACCAGTATAAAACTAAGACAACATCCTTTTTGTAAAACACCCCAATCCCACGCCGCACAAGCTAGCATATGATAATGAAGGCTATGCTTAGCACAACTAAGCTTCTGCTAAACATTCTGAAGAAACATTCTAGATCAGCTCGCATGTGTGTTGTGAACCTAATAATGACTGGCGTTCATCGGATGGACATCTGTACACTGTGTTACTCAGATTAATGCCGGAGAACTCGTTGAATGACCATGTAGTGCTTATACACTGATTGCACCGAAATATCATTAGGGCGGAAAATCACCGTAAATTTGTTGATCCTGACCAGACACTACGGTCTAGTCAGGGTCTACACTTTGCAAAGGCAGATTATGATCTTTACTGTTTGAGTAGTTCCGTGCTATGGGCCGCAGGAGATTACTGAGTTAAGATTTTTTTGGCATGCTTGTACTTTTGTATACATTTAACTTTTATTTAACAGACATAACCCTTGCTGGTGAGGGGCCACATGAAAAATATCGTTGAAAGCCGTACAAGTTTTTCTCTCAGAGTTTAATAGGTCCAACTGTTTATATATAAAATTATGGAAGCTATGAAGGTTGGCAGAATGCCACCGAGAAACTCTCCCATAACATAATATCAGATGATCCGATACTGTCGCACCTGATTCGTTACTGTCGTAAGACCCCCCTGTAAGTCTCACTAGGTTATCTGCCCTTAAAGGAATAAATTTCGTAAATATTTTAACATGGATAGATAGAAGGGATATTTTGCAATTGTTATGTGTCATAACATACATACTTTTAGCATTCACATACAACAAAACAGGAGTTTTATTGAACTTGATCCGATACTGTCGAGTCCATTGTATGATATAAAATATCTCTGTAACTGGATAAAAAGTAAAATGGATTACCATATACAGAACGGTGACCAATCAAAAATTAAAATAAGAATTACGTCTGTTTATTTGACTAGCTAGGCTTGAAAGGCTTTTGACCATCTATAAGAACTCTGTCAAGTATCAATCCATTGCACCAATTTTTTTTATATAGATCTATAGAGATTTAAAAAAAATACAATTACCTGCACAATTTGCACCTCCATTAACATCTGCCGACACTTGATTAGAATAAAATGTCAGTAATAAAAAGAAAATCTGTAAGACCATTTGAATCTTCCCTCCCTTCAGAGCCATCGTTGCCACTCAACTTCAAGAGTGCAAAGCGTCACGTGCAAATCACATGACTACCTTATCATGTGACATAATAATCAAGATCTGAAAACGCTTGCATCGAAATATAAAACCCAAGACCTCCTTAACATTGACTGGAGTCGCAACTGCCTTCGTGCGTCCTCTGATCACAGATCCTGTGATAGAACTAGCTTCCCTGATCACAGGTCCTGGTGAATGATTGTCCTTGGACGTATCACCAGTAAACAATTCTGATTCCGATTCTGATGGTCGTGTATGCGGGTGTACCTAAAATCAGTAAAGCGTAATATTCTGATGGTACCACTGCACTGACATGACTAGGCAGTGAATGATCTTCCTCTATGGGAATTGTTAATGTAGTTCTTAATTTTATTTCAGTTTATATCGAGCCTAAATCTGAATAGTTTCTTCAGTCCTGATTCCTGTGATTGTCACATCGTAACATCTGCTGCTGTTCTCAACAGTAACTTTTCCTTGCCTCGTTCCCAGGCGACTAAATAGACACCTAGTGTAAACGATGTTGGTTTATCTATACATAGTTCAGATATTCCCATCCTGACATACTGCGTATCTGTTTATATCTCGGCTGGGTGTGATCGGCTCTCCTTGAGAATGTTTATGTTGGGATTATTTTTCTCACCAGCCTCCAATGAAAGAGTTTGGTTAAATGAAGCAGCCTACGCCGAATACCTCAGCAAATACACTTAACATGTATTTTGTTTAAGAAATAGATCAATTCTAGCAGTGAATTGTTGAGTAATAATGCACTGTTAGGAGGACAGTTGTAAAGTAGATCATATCACGAGTGCGGAGCGCGAGTGATATATCTAGTTACAACTGACCGACAAACAGTGAATTATTACCAAATAATTCAATGCTAGAGCTGAACTGTTTCGATTCTAACACTCAAAAACGCTAAAAAAATATTATTTTCAATCAAATTCTCCCAACCATCTTGCCAGCGCGTTCATGTTCCCGCTAATTTTCTAAACTGTATCTAATATAAATGTACATTTTATGGCACTTTTGGAAAGAAAAAGCGACGTTACACCATCTAACGTCTCAAAATGTCACAAAATTACGTCAGTATTGCCAGTGACGTCAGCAAGTAGACTCACGCGCTCCTAAACAGTGAATTGTTGCAGAATAAAACACGAAAACTTTCCATTGCTTCTATAGGCGCACTGTGTTAGAATAACCCATTAATGCATCACATTCCATAAATGGGACATTATGTCAAACAGTGCAAACCCAGCAAAACGTGGCGTCTGTTCAAGTTCCACATTAGACTGCCAAATCATACCATACAGTAACAAACCATAGAGAAAATGAATTTCAGCAAAGCCTGTCTTGACAGAGCAGTCAAATGGGCTAAACATTGGGAAATGTTCTACAATACTGATAAATGTCATCAGCTTCATAATGGAAAACATGAATCAGATTTTATGAATATCATGCAAACAGGAACTTATCCCACTCAGCTTGAAAGGGTGGACAAAGAGAAAGAATAAGGAGTAATAGTAGATAGTAAATTTACTTTTAGAGACCATATTAATGCAAAAATAAATTTAGCAAATAGAAATCTAGGGATAATTTTTAGAACTTTTACATATCTCAGTCCGGAAGTTTAAATCACTAGTTAGACCAAATTTAGAGTATTGTACACCAGTTTGGTCACCTTATTATAAAAAGGATAGAATTATTTCAGAAAAAATTCAGAGAAGAGCTACAAAGCTGGTCAGTTCCTGTAACAAATTGTCTTATTCCGAGCGTTTAAGAAAATCAGGATTACTTAATGTTGGGAATAGGGTTTGGGATCTGATTCAGTCAGTTCCTGAAGTGTAGTTACTCTTTAAATTACCAACACTAGAGTATAGAAGAGAAAGAGCTGATTTGATACAAGTATTCAAAATTTTTAATGGTACTGATTGTATCGAAAGGAAATAGTTATTTACAACAGCGCAGTACACAGCAACTAGAGGCCATTCATTGAAAGACCAAGACTTGATGTGCGTGCAAATAGTTTCTAACAGAGTAATAAACTCTTGAAAGAGTTTGCCAGAAAGTGTAATAGAAGCACCCTCCCTTAACGCGTTCAAACGTCGCTTGAACAAACGTTGGAAATATCATCCTGTTAAGTTTGAAGCTGTGTGCTACAAAGCAGTTCCTTCTGATGGACAATATCAAAAGGCGCCTCAAGAAGTCAGAGAGACTTATGTTGGTGTCGACGACTGGTAAAAGATAAATGGACCATGGTATAATCTGAACCTGTGTTGAAAGCACCTGTCACATAGACTCACTATATATGTTGTTGGTACATGTGGCAGTAATTAAGGAAGTGATCTGTTGTCTCTACATCATCACAAAACACTTCTGATCTTGACCTCGGCCGAGTTTATATATGTCATCTTTAAGTCCTGGATTCCTGTTTGTGAATGCAGAATATAGCAATGACCTCCTCTGGTGGTATCCAAATTCTTTTACACAGAACAGAAAAAAATCTTTAAATTGTATTGTCGAATATGGTTAATATGTAAATACCTCGTTGAGAATTATCGGCCGATATCCCTGACAAGTGTGTTATGCCATATCATGAAACAGATCTTAGCAAGCAACATCATAAAACACGGAGAAGAAAACAGTATGCTGTTCCCCTTACAACATGCTTCCGAAGAAACAGAGCTTGTGAAATTCAGCTCATCGAGTTCATTGACGATCTCTCATCAGAACTTGTGGAAGGTCAGCAAACTAATACCCTTAGAATATACTTTGCTAAAGTCTTCGACAAGGTATTACATGTACAGTCTGTTAGTTCACACGCTTCAGGGTAGAGGTAGACAGATGGATGAAGAGTTGGCTGTCGAAGAGGGAGCAAGCTGTTTTAGTCGAGTGAGAGTAGTCAGAGTCCGTCAGTGTAGACTACGGCGTCTCACGAGGCTCTGTATTGAGTCTAGGGTTATTCCTATACTATATTAGTGACCTCTCAGCAACACTTCGATTCAGAGTTCAAGTATTTGCCGTTGATACAATCGCCTATCTGGTCATCATTCTTCCCAGTGACACGAAACCCAACAGGTCGACCTCGACAAGTTCTCTACATAGGAAGACCATTGGCTCATGAAGTTACATGCACACAAGTGTGTCGTGCTGTCTGTCAGTGGAAAGAAAACACCTATCCAGGCCGATTACAAGCTGCATAGAAAACCCGTCGAAAGAATGAAGTCAGCCAAATACTTTGGTGTCACCATAATTGACGACCTGTAATGGGATGAACACGTGAAAAGCATCTGTGATAAGGCGAACAAGACGATTGACTTCTAGAGAAGAACCTGAACATTGGTGCTACCTCGATTAAGGAAAGAGCATATTTGTCCCTTGTGAGGCGCCTGGTTGAGTACGCCAGTACAGTATGTGATGCATACACCCAGACATGCGTACAGAAACCAGAAAATTAATGGTATAACGGAGAGCAGCCAGATATGTGAAAAGTACACACTGCAACACCTCCAGTGTAT
Source organism: Ctena decussata (assembly GCA_963989385.1). NCBI lineage: Eukaryota > Metazoa > Mollusca > Bivalvia > Lucinida > Lucinidae > Ctena > Ctena decussata. The sequence continues at coordinate 55,305,931 of OZ022503.1, read as the reverse complement.
CAGACTTGCTCAGCACCCTGAAATGGCGAAGTTTGCAAGACAGGAGGAGAGATGCCAGGAAGGTCAGTCTGGGAATGGAATCTGCTACCTCAAGATACAGTGGAATGAGAATCACTAGCAGGCTTAAAGGCAAAGGTGACACAATAAGCCTCTGACCAGCTTCAGAAAGAGATGTTTTAATTGTAATATATATGTTACTAAACCGAATTTAGTACGACAGACGCGTGTTTCTGTATTTAACTTCTTCAGTGTTGCTAACCCCAGAAGTTTGAAAGAAAATGTGATGGGCATGCAGGCATCGGCAGGCAACGAACAGCCCCATCCGAGCCATACTTACCGACACATTCCGCGAGAAAAAGTAGCAGACATCAGGTAAGAGACGCCTACCAGAGGCAGCGCATGCGTTCCCACCGACCCACCTCAAACCCTGTGTCTCGAGATAAATAATGATATTTTTTTAACTTATGGAACCTTTCTTTGGGCATACTCTAAAGACCAGCTTGGCTACTCGACGGATGAATGGTTCCTTCCCGGATGTGTCATTATATAGCATAATCCTCAGAAAGTTTAAGAAGGCTATTTCCTGGCAGAAAGTCAGAAACAGAATAAGCCCTGTAGGGTTTTTATTTAGACAAACAAATGTATACCAACACAACTAGTGAAAGAAATTATGTCACAGAGCGTGCTAATATTATACAATTATACAGAACCTGGAAAACTAGTAAACATTTTCGGCTCTAGCATGTGTTATGCTCTGCCATACTGAGCATTTGTCCATCACACCTCGCAAGTTAAGCATTCTTACTGGTTTCCTGAACCCCCTATACTGTGAACTTGGCAGTTTGAAGGGCGGTAAAAGCATGGATTGTCAGCGATTTGGGTTCCAGCGATATTAGTTCCCATTGGACGCAAGGTTGAATCAGTATTGAATCAACCTTGATTCAACGTCATGACTGCTAGGTTAACTGTTGATACATCTAACATTCATTCACCAGAGGAGACGACAGGGAAAATTAAAGTCTTGAACTCTCTGCGGGAACCTTCAGTGGAGGAAATGAGAGACGACGGAGTGTGTTTCAATCCCAAATTGAGCCTGGGATGAAGCTGGACTTAAAAGTGTCAGTCTTAGCACTTGATATTTGGAATGCAAAGAATGATGAGTTCTTCTCTTCCTATTTGGTGGTGGTGGAGTGGGGGTGGTGGGAGTGAAGAATGTCATTTTAGGTATGTCAGCATTACTTTCTAGACCCGGATAAAGAAGTATATAAATCTTATTTCCTCTACCGTTTGTTTGAGGGACGTCCAATGTAATTTCTCAAGCATACCAGTCATGCTCACGGTTTTATTATTATATGTTCCTTTAAGAAAATGAACAGCTCGATTTTGAACATTCTCCGTCTCTTCCTGGAGGATGATTGTCTCACACTGTACATGCAAACTCCAGGACGCCTAAAACTAGAAAATTAACCATATTAACTTCAAAATAGTTATGGCAAGCCCCATATATATATTTGTTATGCAGAAAAGATTTACCTTATGTATTATATCAGATATCTTTTATAGAATATAGGATATCCCATTTATGATATAACATATCTGGTAAAATTATTCGGATATTATATGCAGAATTAAATAAAATATCTAATACATGTATATACGATATTTTATATAGGGATATAAGATATCTAACATAAGCTATTTGTATTGCTATATTTGTATGTCAGATATATAATATTCTGTATAAGATACCTTGTATCATAATATATATCTAATATGATTTATAGGCTGTCTATTTGAATAATAAATATGAAAACTTGACATCTGATTTAACACATTAGATATCTGATATAATATGTAGTGCACCTGATGTATTCTTTTAGATGTCTTTTATGACAATGATTTAACATATTAGATATCTGATATGATATGTAGTGCACCTGATGTATTCTTTTAGATGTCTTTTTATTACAATGATACTTTCTGTGTCAAATAAGATATCTTATATGAACATTACATAAATAGTGAAAATGGTTGATTTCTGTCAAATTGTCAAGACCCAAAACAGCTGCCTTTCTCAATGGGTAGTCTATGACTGGAACATCGAAATTTACACATTTTAGTAGGAACATTTATCGACAAGAGGTTAAGATATAATTCAAGCTTTAATGAGTTCTTATAAATTCGATAGTACATGTTGATGACTCAAAGGCATCACTATTCTATGTTTAAATAAAAGTAACATAGATAACAGTCTATGTAATTCAAATGAAATAGGGGATGAATATCATTAAGATTAAGATTAAGATTAAGATTTATTCAGGAATTAAGATCATTTAACAAAGTAACATATACTATCTAAAAGCGATTTTTGAAATTAAAATTTAAAAATGAATCAACAAGTGAGGTATTTAAGAGCACACTTAAATGATATTTATGTATATATCTATATGGATTTAGTTTAAGAAAAATAAAATTATCATTATCATTACGGGTTTCAATGTATCTCCTTTTCTGCTGACAGACACAAATTATCGTCCAACATCCAATACAAATAAGTATCAGTCACTCATGACCTCAGCTGAGAAGCGCGGTGGCTCAGAGGTTAGTGCACTTGACTCTGAAGCCAGAGGTCGTGGGTTCGATCCTCACCCGGGGTGAAGTCTTCCTGTGTCCGAACGCGTTTTCTAGCTTCATTTGCAGGGATGATGTTAACAATCGTGCCGTCCTTAGGATCGGGACGTTAACTGGAGGCCCCATATGCAGGGAGAGTCGTCCCCTGTGCAGGTTAAAAATCCCTACTATAGCTACAGGGCTATATGTAGGCTTTCATCCTGCAACACCGGAGTGTACACAAGTACACCGTCTGTGTCCCCCTCGGGGTTTAAGACGTAATGATAGATAGATAGATAGATAGATAGATAGATAGATAGATAGATAGATAGATACTGACAAGACTTGAACTGTTTTTAAAACGCATAATGTCCTGATTTTCTTGATGTGTTAAAAAACGTCATCTGCCTTGAAGCATTACCTATTCATCCAAATGAACATTATGATTTTGTATTTGTGGTAGTTTTGTCATTCTATGTTTATATGTAGATCTATGCATGCGTGCAGTTTTAGTCAGCTCTGATGCTATTATTGGGCCATATCTTGAATCTTGAATTTTGGTATTTCTAATAACCGCCGAAATGCTGGATCGAACGTTTGCATTAACTACCAAAGGTGTGGCAAAAAAAAGCTACCGGCCCCTGTATTTTGTCAGGGGCAGGCAGTCTAAAAAGTCATCGGTGCACCGTGGTACCCATATACACCTTTCCTATAATTCAGAGTCTGTTCGAGTTTTGTCCCTTGCAACGCCTATGACGTCATCTATAGGATAGGCTGTTGTTTTCATTGTGTTACCATATTAAATGCCGGTTTTCGTATATTCAAAACTAACATTCAACGGTTAAGATTAAGAAAACTATTTTGTTCCAACTATATTTAGCTATTTTCTGTCGGAAAATGAGCTTTATAACTTATAGCATATGAGACTTTGACATAAAATTAAAAGATTTCCGACTAAAATTTCGGGCCAAATTGCCGTAATCAAGAGCATGTATCATCAGTACAGCTTCCAAAACATAAGGAAAAGAAAGAAAATCGCGGAAGATGTTCAGACCGTTATTACAAAAGATACAAAACGAACGATTAGTTGAATATAAAGCAGACACACGCTAAAATGACAACAAAGTGTGCTGACATGAAATTCGTTTGTGTAATCACCGAATCGCGCGAATTGCCACAATAAACAAACACCTATGATTGTGTATTACCTAGACACGTGTTCCGAAGGCAGCTTTAAGAACACCTACCGTGAAACGGAAACGATCAAATAAATAATGCCGAAGATAAGTAAGAGATGGAAAAAATAATATAAATTCAACCTCGGGTTCAAACTTACGGAAAACCGTCTGGTTGCTGATGCTTTTAGATCGGTGTATCGCATAAGAAACCATAAATATCAGCGCTATAATCTGTCCGGTAATAATGCGTAGCTACTATCTGAATGCTGACGTTTACCTGTCGGAAAAATGGAAAGAACTTTTCAGATTTACGAAACTTATTTATACGAAATGTAACTCTTTTATATTGAACAAACGTGAATGTATTGCCGGGATGTTAAAACACGGCGTCGATGAAAGTGGTAATGAAAATTATGAGCGACTTGTCGGGATTCTCAATATGAAACATGTATTAAAATCAATAAAAAATACAAAAAAAATATATAAATAAAAATGTCACATGAAAACAGGGCAATTATACTTTAATTTGGTCTTCAATGAATTTTTTTGCAGTTTACATTTACAAAACGTCTGCTTTATGCATGTTATGTGTGCTTGCAGTTGTACTGAATTATATGAGATGCTCCTATAGATGACGTCACAGTCTGCTTGGGTAGATAACTCGTGCGCGACTTTATCGATTTATAGGAAAGGTGTATAGTAAGTCTGGTTACAGTTTTTAACCATTGACAAGCGTCCACCTGATCATTTTTCAAATCTCGCTGAAGTAAGCGATAATTTGCGTTATTTTCAACCGCCAATTTCAAACCAGACAGCAGCGAGAGCAATCACCGAAATACAAGCCAACCATGGATCCTTATACAGAGGTGGGTTTAATGAATTCCGTGTGGTCGGAGAGGAAAAGAAGCGAAGATTCATCAGTGTCCCATGAATGACCCTGGCTGATATACAGAAGGGGCCATTTAAGTCAAAAATAAGTTTTGAGGTGTCCAGATTCATGTCATTTTTGTTTATCAGTGATTTTTTTCACTATTTTGCAGAAGAGGCAATGGCCTAATAGACATTCCCCATAAAACTAAAGGTAAAGATATTTTGGGAATGATGCCGGTGCCCATGGACTTGGGAAAAACGTGTCACATACTCCTAAATTTTGGAATTTTAGAAACACCTTTATTTAGTCTCGTGTTCAATCTATTGAGAGACTAAATGCACTCAATTTACCTAAATCTATAAACATCTAAATCTGTTGAGAGACAAACTAAAGTTAAAACCGGTAAAACAGAAGAAAAATGGTGTAAAGAAGATCAGCAGTGGAGCAGACAAGCCTTTGGCTTACAGGGCCATAATAATCTTTGATCGAACTTAATGAGGTAAAGAAAAATATCGCTTTTGTTGATGACCTCGTTTTGATTTGACAGTTCTTGCGCGTGCCGGTGTACAGGTAAAAATATCCATTATTTCAACATCACAAATCCGGACGTTTCGTGCTTGGACAATTCGCGTTTCGCGCTTGGATAAAAAATTAGTCCCTGGCTCTCAGAGTTGAAAGATGTCTTTGGTACAATCCATCGCGTTATGACTAGGACCGAAATGACCATACCTACGAAATGGATAAAGTGACCGATAGAATTTTTTCTTATAAACACCGGATTGACCTCGAACGATCTGTCAACAAAAACAATAATGGCGGAGATATGTTACAAATCTCGACTCCCTCTAAAAAAAATTGTTATTTATCTGCTTTTAGACGGGATATCACATTGAATTACTGTGCCGAGTCATCAAAAGGTATTTTTTGATAGGATTGCAAAGTTTACATATAACTGCAACATAATACGCAATAGAAATTCAACCAGAAACCAAGGGCATCAGTGGGAAATACAATATTAGAGTTTTCACCACTTTCGTTCCTCTGACGTCAATAAGCCGCCAATCAAAATTATAAATAGGCTTTTTCAGTCAGAGAAGGCTCGGATTACGGGACATCATAAGAGTGCTGATGAAAAGAACTACAAATACTTCGGTTAAAAACATAAAAGCAGATCTGCACTTTAGAAGGAACTGATAGAAGCCAGTCCAGCAGTGAACTCACATAAGCTGGAGCTGGCCTTGACACTATAAGGAAGATTGTTCCAATATCTGATAGTTCTAAGGAAGAATGAATTTTTATGATACTGGGTCCTGGAATAGGGTACTCGAAAATTTAAATTTCTGGTTTCAGTGAGATGATGATCAACAGCAACTAGGTGAAACTTAATTTTATACAGGATGATCAGGGAATTTTTTATGGGTGGGTATCGCCGCTGAAAACCGTATCGCGATATATCACAATACACTGGTCTGTATCGGGATATGTATCACGATATATCGCTACTTCCTTTTCAGTTTGTACTTCTATGTTACTGGCTTGCTTCTGTCTTTTATTAAATGATTGTAATAAAAAAATGAACATCCCATTCTTTACCTGTTTATTTTAACACACAAAAAAAATTAAAAAATAACCAGCTCCTGTACTTTATTAAAATGCAACTGTTCAGAGTTCACAAAAGTCTGCAAAAGTTTACAAGACCGAATTTGGTAATATGATTAAAATGTACTTGCTAATTCTGAATATTTTGACCAGACCGAATGAATTTTTACCAGACATGTCAGGCGGTCAGACAGAATTTCGTGCAGACTGCTGTTACAAGTCTGCTTTACTAATTGACTTACTTACTGACATGACCCTAGTCTCCATGCTTCTAGTGCATGACTTCTCTTCTTTGTTATTCTGCTCTGACCCAGTTTTGCCCCAAGGCGAGAATGAAAAAAGCATGCAGATTTTCAACACCGGTTGTCATCAAAGATCAAAGGAATTGACACCTGTCTGAAGTCTAGGTGAATTATTTTATCGGTGACATGAAAAGGAGATACACTAAATAATCGGACAGTAATTGCTGAGTAAATGTTGTAGATCCAGATCAGACAACTGCTTGGAGCAGTGTGATCAGGATCTGCAGTGTATGTCAACTAAATAATGAAACTTTCCGTAAGTGAAAATGTACTAAGATATACACACACAAAAAATGTTCAATAGATGTTCGAATATTTAAGTTATGAAAGGGATTATGTATCAAAACGATCATACCGACGGAGTGATAGGATCAATTGGATACTAACAAAAGGATTAAACTGGACATTATTACATACAATCACGGTAATTTTTGTTTACATCTGTCTTTGTGTGTGCAGATTACGGAGATAAAAGACATAAGAGAAAGCGAGTCTCCGGCAAAAGTAAACAAACAGAACATGTTTTTAAAGACTATATTCGCTTTAATTGACTCCACTACCTAGATCCGTTTCATGAAAAAATATTATTTTGGGAAAAAATACTAACGAAATGAAAAGGAACTGTTAATTAAAAGCATATAAAACGTTTTCACGAGAATGTCCGGCAACTTCCGTAATCTACCAAGCGTACCGGTATGGCCAAAACGTATCGTGATTCGTATCATGGCAATTTTGAATCACGATTTACCGGTATACCGGTAATATCGTGCACCCCTAGAATTTTTAATTCTTCTTCGGTAGCCTTCATCATATGGTATTATAAACCAGTTCAGTTCTGTACTATGTGACATAATAAAACACGGAATAGTGAAGCGACGAACTTGGTGTTTGTTGAAGTTTTGTGATATGATTTGTGTCCTGGCTCAATTTATAAACAGTAAAACATGCTTTGGCAAAGTGATGCAATCCAGATCTACTAGTGGTCGGAATCGGTTAAATTTTCATGATCGATCATCGGAAGATGTAAGTGACCAATGATCGATCATTGATCGATCAAATGAAAAATTATTGGTGGACTGAATAATTAGTCAGCTACTCTATTATATGTTCTGTTTCTTGTTTGTATCATGTTTTTTATCATTAAATATTTGTCAAATGAATCTATTTTAGCCTTGCCTATCATTTTAGTTCCCTTAAATCAGTCCTAATATCTAAAACAATAGAACTCATTTTCCCGAGTATACCAGCTAAATTGCTGAATATGGGTGCTGGATAAAATTACCTTAATGGGGTGGTTATAAAGGTACTCACTATTATTTTAAACAGAAATAATAATATTTATAACGATTTACCTACCATTGAACGCATACGACTTGGAGCAGTGGCGGCAAACGGCCCTACTCATGTCCAGGGTAGCTTTAGAGATCGGGCCATTGCTTTTTCTCATGAAGCCAAAGTGCTTCCACACGACAGAGCGGCCTTTTCTGCCTGGAAAATCGAATAGCTCGCTCTTTTCAGCCATTCCGGAAGTTTAAACACATGCGATTGCAGTAATAAAACGAATCGATCAAAACTAACGGCAACGTCCAAATACTGTTAAAAGCGGGAACCGAGTAAATCGAGTACGGAAAAAAGTACCGATCATCAGCTCAGAAGTCCAAAAACGAGCAATGCTCGACGAACTCGATTAATCGGCCGACCACTACCAGATACAGGGATCTGGACTACAAGTAGTCATTTATATAGCTGAAGATGTATTTTTTGATATTTAACATTTATATTGCTGATGATGTATTTTTGATATTTCACAGAAACTTGTGGAGCGGACACGGCAGAGAAGAGAGATGCTGAATCAAAAATTGGGAAAGACACCTGATCCCGCCCCTAGAAAAAGAGTATTAGAGGACACAGCAAATTTACAACCTAAACCACCCCAGTTGGAAGATGGTAATAACCATTGATAGTCCCTTCAGCCTGTCAGAGGAGATTAGAATCAGATCTGCTGCAATATGTGGTCTGCTGCAATATGTGGATCCAGCTGAGATGGCTCTGCATGAGTCATCTCAGCTGAATCTGCAAGTTGCAGTTCTGCCGTGATATTCTGTCAAATTCCTCTTTGTTTTTCTTGATATTGCTCTTGTAGATTTTGTAAAAAATGGACAGCCTGTCCAAATTAAAAGCCAGGGCTCTAATCAGATGGAGCACCTGTGTAGAGGCTTGCATCAACTTCTCTTGGTGCAAGCGCCAGTTTCAAACTTGTGGGTTCACTTAAATTCCTTGATACAGCATGTCGTAAGATGATTGGGTACACGCCCTTGTTCTTCTGCCATTTTTACTAGGGGCAACAACTTTTGTAACCCTTGATTTTCTTCCCTGGATAACGAAGCCCTTCCAAAATTTGCTTCAAAGGCAGCAAATTCTTCTCCTATGAGCTAGAGGGTTAACCCCCCTGTTAGAAGGGAAACAAAATGACGATAGAATTGCTTCCCTTGAAAGTACATGTATAACCATACACCTTAAGTAATTTACTCATACATGTATCACAGCACTAGATAAGAGGGAGTATTTGATGATAATTAAGGATAATTTTTCTTATTTTTCATCGAAACCATATGTTGTGATCCCTCATCTGAACCGTCTCATTGAGACGGTTCAGATGGGAGGTCACAACATTATGGTTTTATGCAGAATTAACGAAAATTATCCCTAATTATCACCAAATACTTCCTCTTATCTAGAGCTCTGTGTATAATATACATAGAGTGAAGAAGTTCTGTAAGAAGCTTTGGCAGAGCTCCAGGTGTCAGAGTTTTTTTTTTTTTTACGAAAATTCCAAAATAATAATGTCTCTCTTAATAAATAATAATTTGTCTCACTTGCAACTTGCAGAGAGGCATGTTTGTCTGGCTGCGGCCATGGCTTAAACTTCAAGTTTTCTGGTTTACAAGTTTTCTGGTTTAGTTCTGTTTTGTGACAATGCACAGGTAGGCGAGACACAGTCTTCTGAGGAATTCTTACCATAGAAATAATGCTGGTATGTGTCTTGTGACATCTCATCTGAACTGCCTAATTTAGGTGGTTCTGATGGGTATCACAGCATAAATTTTTGAGAACTATGAGAATTTTTTTTTTGTCCCCAGCCTTTTCGAAGAAAAGCGGAGGGACATAGTTTTCGACATTCCGTCCGTCCGTCCTTCCGTCCTTGTTTCCGTCCTTGTTTCCGTCCTTCCGTCCCCCTAATGTAGTAGGTACCTTGTGTGCGCAACTCCTCCTACAGTTTTATGATGATTCTTTCGAAACTTCACAGATGTTTTTGTCATGGTCTGAAGATACGCATGTGGTTTGGATATAATCCTGAGATTATTTTGTGTCACTTTTTCCACAAGTTGAACTTAGTAATTTTTTAGGCATTTTTACTATCAAAGTGACTAGATAGTGGGTACCTTGTGTGCGCAACTCCTCCAATAGTTTTATGCCGATGCCTTTCAAACTTCACAGGTGTTTTGGTCATGGTCTGAAGATACGCATGTGGTTTGGATATATTCCTGAGATTATTTTTTGTCACTTTTTCCACAAGTTGAACTTAGTAATTTTTTAGGCGTTTTTACTATCATAGTGACTAGATAGTAGGTACCTTGTGTGAGCAACTCCTCATACAGTTTTATGCCGATGCCTTTGAAACTTCACAGGTGTTTTGATCATTGTCTGAAGATATGCATGTGGTTTGGATATAATCCTGAGGTTATTTTTATTACTTTTTTCGCAAATTGAACGTAGCCATTTTTCATACATTTTTACTATCAAAGTGAATAGATAGTTGGTACCTTGTGTGTGCAACTCCTTCTACAGTTTTATGCCAATTCCTTTGAAACTTCACAGGCGTTTTGATCATGGTCTGAAGATATCCATGTGGTTTGGATATAATCCTCACATTATTTTTTTTATTACTTTTTTCATATTTTTAACTTAGCCGCTTTTCCAGCTCAAACACTTCAGTGTATATACAGTGGAGACCTAGTTTCCAAGGCGGGGGACATAAATTCGTCGAATTTGCTTGTTTTTACAGATCTTTATTCAGCTATAACATGGGAGTTTTCCAGTATCATAAGTACCTCTTGTTATATACATGTATACTTAAGGACAAAAGTTCTGCACGGATGTTAAATTAACATCCGTGCAGAACTTTTGTCCTTAAGTATATATAAGTTCTGTGCAATTTGGCTGTAACATAAGTTTTTGTCTTCCAAAACAATTAAAAATCTAGATCCATCTTAGAAGACGGATCTAGATTTTGGGAATGTTTTGGAAGGAACAAACTCCTGTCTTATAACTGAAGAAATACGCTACCATCCAATACTCCCTCTTATCTAAAGCTTTGCTTTTTACAGATTCTCCAAAGCGCCAGTGTCTGTGGGAGTCAGAAGGACAAGGAAAGCCGGACACACCAGCAATAACTGGAGTAAAATCTCGTTTACAGACTTTGTCCAGCCAGAGAATGCACTGGGAAGGTAACAGTGGGATTCAGACGTTTATAATTACTAAAAGTGAAAGGATTCATGATATATTTGCTAATGATGCCATAACATCATTATCATATAGGGGCAACATGATGAAACACTACACAGGGATCAAGCTAGACTCAAAGTTTAGGGAGAAGTGACTTCTCCCTCCAGCTGAAATAGGGGGAAGTGACAGCCGTGAAGGGAGAAGTGGTATTGCACGAGTATGACATTTTTCATTCAGTTTTAAAGAAAAATAGCTATTATGCATACTATTAACATTAAATTGAAAGATTAATAAGCTGCAATGGGTTTATAGGGTAAATTGTCATAACAGCTTGTTTGTGGAATGATTTGATGAAAATTCTACCAAAAAAAAAAAAAAATTTTTTTTTTTTTTTTTTTTTTAGGGAGACTCCCACTTCTCCCTAAGCCCAATTTAGGGCGAAATTTCGGTCCCTAGGGCGATTATTTCGCCCAAATCGCCCCCTAGCTTGATCCCCGACTACAGTATACATCCAAAAGTGCAAGTTTCTTTTACATGTTAAAATAGTTTATGTAAAATCCGTTTCTTGGCATATATTAGTGCACACTTTCTCACAGTCATTTTCCAGTCATTGACTTCATTTCTGTAATTTAGTGTAATGAGCAAAATACTTTCAGATCATCTCCTTCCGCTGTGTCAAGAAGGGCAGTTGTCAGTTACTGGCAAAAGTATGTGCACTTTGTACTGGTTATCCGCTTAGGAGGTCTAAGCCTGTCCAGGAATATTGTGGTTAGGTTAACTGGCCGTCCCAACATGACCATAGCTGTTTACTGGGGACGTAAAGCAACAAAACTACTTCAAATCATCAGCAGATACCTTTCAGTCTTTACAGTAAATATCCAAGCCTCTTGCCTGACAAATTATTCGCCAAACTGTTTTCTTATAACAGTCTTGATTTGTGGAAATGGATCATAATCATGTTGAGGTAATGTTGAGCAAGTCATGTGGTTTCTTTAAAAAATGAATGGGGAATAATTTGCCATACAGATCTATGATTACCATTTTGCAGATACCTCCAAAACTGATGAGGAGATGAGACCAGCCACACTGACTTACGATGAGAATGAAACTGCCATACCAGCTTCACAACCATCTAGAAAGAGTAGATTTGCACAGCTGGCACAAAACATCAACAATTTCGAGGATGACCTTTCACATCCAACCATACAGTAAGTTTATAGCCTTGTACAACTTACAAGTATGTACCATATTTCTTTGGTTATAAGACAGAGGTTTTTCCCTTCCAAAGCAATCCTAAAAATCTAGAAGATGGATCTGGATATTTGGAAGGGAATATAACAGAATTCCATGAGACTGATGTAGATATCTGGGGTCATTTTAGAGAGGGGAAAAGCTTCTGTTGTAGCAGAATAAATACAATAGAGTGAATATTTAAAAAAGACTTGTAACATTCAGCCGGGCTGCATAGCGCAGTTGGTAGTGCATCTGACTCATGGGCCAGAGGTCCCAGGTTCGTTACCCGATCCGGCCACATGCTTTCGTTTCTCCTTCCGCTGATCCAATAAGGGCAGAACTTTGTCAGTTACTGGTGAATGTGTGTGCACTTAGTACTGGTAAACCGCTTAGGAGGTCTAAGCCTGCCCAGGAATAGTGTGGTTGGGTTAACTTACTGTCCCAACATGACCATAGCTGTTAACTGTGGATGTAAAACTATATTATTATAAGAAATAAACATTCAGTAATATGCGTCGTGACTGTCTAAATACATATGTGACCTTTGCATGCCCTGACCAAAGTTCCAACATGCATACATGTAAGAAGACTGAATAAGATAAGGTCTCATAAGCCTGTAACATCTTAAAAGAAGCACTTTAACTGGTAACTGAGATGGTTCTAATGAAAGGTAAAACATTTATTCAAAGTATTAGAGTACACTGCCGTTGTTTTGTTTTTGTTTGTTTTTGGTCATTTTAGCTCCCCTATATGAAAATTGAGGAAGAGCTGTTTTGTCTCCCAAGCACCAGCTAACAAATTGGATGCTTTCAAAGTTTGGCTAAAACTTTATATGATGCAAGATGCTATCAGGCAAGCATTCCTGTATGCTGACAGGTCTTGTTACAAAGGAGGAGTGTGACTTCCTGTTTGTTTCCCTGGACTATGATACCCTTCCAAACTGGGGTCTAATCTTTGAGATAAAGGTTTTACCCCTATTGTGAAGGCAGGCAAAAATGATATTCGCAGAATTTCTTCCCCTGACTGGAGAACAAATTCACCTGACTGGAGAACAAATTATCTCAGCATTACCAAGAAAGAAAAGGAAACGCTTTACATCTCTCTCTCTCTCTCTGAGGTACTGATATAGTTATTATGTCCCCCCACCAAAGGTGAGGGGGGACATATTGTTTTCAGTGCGGATCCCGGGCGTTGGCGTCGGCGTGACAGATTTCTTGCGTGCGCGATATCTCTTGAACCAATGAATGGAATTTCACCAAACTTGCATGGATACATCATTGGGACAAGTTTAAAAGCTGATTAGATTTTGGTGACCTTGACCTCATTTTCAAGGTCACTGGAGGACTTAAATGATAATTTCTTGTATCCAGTATATCTCCTGAACCAATAGATGGAATTTCACCGAACTGGCATGGATACATCATTGGGACAAGTTTAAGAGCTGATTAGGTTTTGGTGACCTTGACCTCATTTTCAAGGACACTGGAGGATTTAGATGACAATATCTTGTACCCACTATATCTCCTGAACCAATGAATGAAATTTCTCTGAACTTGCATGGATACATTATTGGGACAAGTTTAAGAGCTTATTAGAATTTGGTGACCTTGACCTCATTTTCAAGGTCACTGGAGGACTTAGAGGACAATTTCTTATACCCACTATATCTCCTGAACCAATGAATGGAATTTCGCAGAACTTGCATTGATACATAATTGGGACAAATTTAATAGCTGATTAGGTTTTGGTGACCTTGACCTCATTTTCAAGGTCACTGGAGGACTTACATGACAATTTCTTGTACCCACTATATCTCCTGAACCAATGAATGGAATTTTCAAAATTTTCATGGATACATCACTGGGGCAAGTTTAAGAGCTCATTAGATTTTGGTGATCTTGACCTCATTTTCAAGGTCACTGGAGGACTTAGATGACAATTTCTTTTACCCACTATATCTTCTGAACCAATGGATGGAATTTCACCAAACTTGCAGGGCTACATCATTGGGACAAGTTTAAGTGCTGATTTGATTTTTGGTGACCTTGACCTCATTTTTCAAGTTCACTGGAGGACTTACGTGACATTCTTGTACCTACTATATCTCCTGAATCAATGGATGGAATTTCACCAAACTTGCATGGATACATCATTGGGACAAGTTTAAGCGGTGATTAGATTTTGGTGACCTTGACCTCATTTTCAAGGTCATAGTCATCTATGTAGTATATCTTTAGAACCAATGGATGGATTTTCTCCAAACTTGACTAGATCTTTTACTTCTTCGGGCTTTTTATTCATTATAGGGGATGGGAAATGGGCTGGTGGGGGGACATCAGTTTTTCTCTGAAAAACATTTCTAGTTTTCAAATTAAAGCACCTTCCTTATATTATTCAAATAAAAAATACTGGATAGCATTGCTTATCTAGAAATCACCGATAGTTTTCACATGTTTCTTAAACAGGAAAGTTGAAGATAAGAAACCAAGATGGCAGCCTCCAAGACCAGAAAAAGAAAACGAGCTAATGCAGAAGACAGTGAATGATGCCAAAGACAGACATGTTTCCTCTCCCAGGAAAGAATATGAATCATACCAGGGTCCAGTCAGGTCCCCCGGGCCTAGGAACAATCATGGCCCAGATCCTCCTCCTCATTCACCAAAGACAAAGCATGCTCCTGCACCCCCACCTGCTCCTCCAGTTCCGTACCAGACAAGCCTGTATGGACCTCCTAAGCCACCCAGGGCTATATCCCCTGTCCGATGTCCCTCCCCCAAGAAGAGTCCTGCACCAGCGGTACCGTCAGGGTCACCTGCAAAAGTTAGTACATACAAAGTGGAGCTACAGACACCAGATCGGCCACAGTCTCCTAAGTTCCAGCATCAGGTACAGGATAACATATTTACAGAGCTCTAAATAAGAGGGAGTATTTGGTGACAGTTAGGAATAATTTTCATTAATTCTGCACAAAACAATATGTTGTGACCCCCCATCTGAACAGTCTCAACGAGACGGTTCAGATGAGGGGTCACAACATATGGTTTCAATGAGAAATAAGGAAAATTATCCTTAATTATCATCAAATACTCCCTCTTACAGTATCTAGAGCCCTGTATTTACCCTAAATATTGGGGAGCCCTAGGTGTGTGGATCCACTTTCATGGGGAAGCAACTCTACCACTTTCCTGTTTACCTCCCATCTTAATAGGAGTCACTCTTAAAGGAAAGAATTTCTCCTCTTTCCTTTAGTACTGGACCTTTTAAAAGGGCTTTGTGGTGCAAGGAAGCAAACAGGAAGTCACAAAATTGTCTCCTTTGAAAACTAGTGAGAGTATCAAAAAAGCAGTATACCCACACACCTTCAACAATTACTGCAATTATCCTGAAAAGTTACTGACCCAGTTGTTCAAAACTAACCACGTTGTAAGCTAACAAGACGTTAAGTTTTCAAACGTTTTGTACCCAAAACACTGCCTTTTTTGCTGAAAAAATATGAGGAGCTTATGCACTGCAGAAGCTCCTCTCTAGCTATACTAGAAAACTTAATGAAGCCTTGACTAACGATATTGTTAAGCTAAGGATGCTTTGAACAACTGGGCCCAACATGCTGAAAACGTGGGCAAAAGAAGATGGTGAGACTGCTCCTGTAGAGTCAGTGTCTTCAGGGGCCATATTTATAAAATGACTTAAGTGGTTGCTATGCTGTTGCTAAGGCTAAATTTCTTTGAAGGAGATTCCCTACAACTATGAAATTTGGTCTCAGGGCTTCCGTTAACGGGCGTATGGCCGTATATTACGCCCAGGATTTGCTCCCGTACGTCGAGAAATGAGACCTCTGGCGTCTGGCATACGCCCGGTAATTGTCACATACGGCCATTTGATCTTGTCCCGACGTATAAAATATCGCCGCTGTCTTTAAAATTCAAGCACGTGTCATAATTAATCGGATTAACGCAGGTGTCAGCCAGACGAAAAGACCGCCTACGGGCCAATCAAGATTGTCCGTATGGAGCACTGAACCAGGTAACACACATCAGACCGCCTACCTGACAAAACGATTATCAAAATAACGCCCACTCATAGATTCAACCTCTTCAACGACGAGTGGGCGTTATTTTAATAATCGTTTTGACAGGTAGGCGGTCGTATATTCAACCTCTTATGGACGGACGCTCGGCGCCCCGTTACTGCGGCTATGGATTCGTTCAACTGAGGTGTGGGGGCAACGTCGATATGAGAATTGAAATACTACATGTACTACAGATTCAACCTCTTACGGCAATCTGCAAAACAACTTATCAAATCACGATGACCGAGCTTTTGGATGAAAGGTGTCCATCTTTTTTTACGAGCGCGAGAATGTAACTGACCTGTAGGTGTAAGGCGTATGCCGACTTCAGAAGTTTGTGAATGTATCCATAATACACGAATACTGAAGCATGTATTGACAAACTCCGTCCGAAATTTTTACAAACATAACATTCATATTAACGCTTGCCCTTACAACGGAAGGTCTTGTCATGATCCATACTGTCGTCAATGGAATTTTTAGGAATAAGAACCTCTTCCGCGAAAAGTGTTGATACACTGTTAATATTAATAGTCGCTATTTCCGACGTGTTATGGTCTACGCTCTGGTAATATACATTGTTTTGATTAAATGGTACTATTAGAATACGAATACTGAAACGTCCATTTCACCGATTTCCTAGTTGTATCGTCATATCGTAATGCAACCCAGTGCGAAAATAATGCCGTACAGTGTGCACAGAAATAGCGCATTCTTATCAGGGTCTACGCAATTATATATACGGTAGCGTTGATATGCAATTACCTGCACGTTTATGGGTCAAGCACGTTTTCTCTTTGATGTAAAGATCAAAGACGCCGCTGCCAGTATATACACGTGCTGTACGCAGTGTCATTTCAACCGTGAGACGGCCTAAAGTACCTCAGTACACACACCGATAACTAACAATCGTATCAGCCAGAGCAACTAAGCAGTCAGACCGGTCTTTCTTGTTCGCATCTAACATGGATAATAATGAACATCGACCTAGCGACAACCGAGTTCTTCGGTGGAAGCGTGTCATTATACGTTCCGTAAGTCACCGTATTTCCAACGCAGCCCATTCGGCGGCAATGAAAGGGAATATTATGCAATAGCTGACAGTGCAACGGCGAGTCTTCAGTTTTTAAAGTCCTCAGGACTTGCGTATAGTTCACAAACAAACAGGAATGACTCTGATTAGACTGCGCAAATGCTCAGGCTTCCCTTCGTACAGAGACCTATAAATACATATATATATATATATAGGTCACTGCTTCGTAGAACAAAAAAGTTCACTACAGTGTGGGAGAGAGAGGGATGTGTAAAGGCGGGGGGGGGGGGGGGGGGGGGGGGGGTTAAAAATAACCATGCATAAATCATTTCTAAAAACTTCGGACTTCCAAAAAATTCTCTCAATACGTCCAAATCTGACACCATGGAAGTCTGGACTTCCAAATTTTGAAAGTTAGTGGAAGCCCTGTTGGTCTGGAGGAACAGTCTTTGTATAGATATTAAGCCTTAGCAACCGCATAGCAACAACTTAAGTGGCTAAAAATATGAATACGGCCCCAGTTTACTGCAGTGATTTTTTTACAAATCTCTTTCTTTGAGTCCCAGGACTCACAAGACCTAAAATCTTTGCATCCCAAGCTCCAGGGTTTGCATCTTTACTGGGATGCAAAAGCAATATTTTCTCTGCATCCCAAACTTAAAGGGCTTCAAAGGACAAGCCCTATAAGTAAAAAATAACCAACGTCAAGCTCCTGTGGTCACAGGAATAAAATAAATCACCTGTTGTCTCATTGTCAGACAGCGTATTGGATTTTGAGACATCCGTTGTCATTTCGGATTCGAAGTTTGATCGGTCGCATCATGATCTGCAACATCAGGCCTTGCGTGTTTGTCTTGCCCAAGAAGACCAAATAATGTTTGCTGCTTTGAATCAAGTTTGATCTTTTTCTTGTTTTTCGGAGGCATGATTACTTATTGACCCGTTGTATTAATAAAAGTTTGCACTTAGGTAAAAGACATCACCGTGGTCAATAATACTATGTTCCTCCGGTACTGGACAACCACTATTGATTATTGGTATTACAGGTAGACTTCGGTATTTAGCGGGAGTAGGAAAGACTATGGTACTGTTTTTTACCAGTAATATAACAATCTGCCAATGCACCGTTGCTATATTCTTAAAACGAAAGTAGCTTTGTAAACGAAGCCGAAATCGGAAGTTGGACTACCCATCGGCTATTTTTATGCGTCCCGGAACGCAGCCAAGGAAATATTTTGCGTCCTCTGGGAAAATTATGCGTCTAAGACGCAGGACGCAGGGGTAAAAAAATCACTGTTACTGGGACACTTATTATGACCTAGTAGTAAGCATCATTTACAAAATGTTGTATAGAACATATTAGATGATACCGAGAAGTGTGCCACCAGTAAAAACATCCATTCTCATTTTTGCGATAGAATTCAAAAGGATCCACAGAACCTTCTTGTTGTCAGGGTAGACTCGGGGCTCAGCCTTGAGGGCTATTTTGGTGAAATAGTCTTCCTAAACTGGCTGACTTCCAATTTTGAGTTAAGAGAGAAGTTAAAATGTATAGAACATATTGGGATACAAAATGGGGCCAAAACTTCTCTGTAAAAACTTAAGGCTGAGTCCTGATTTTACTGAGCAGATGTACAGGCTTATCCAGGTCTGCCCTTAGTAAGTTAGATCTTTATTTTTGTCATAAGAAAAATCTCAAAGAGAAAATCTGATTGTAAGAATTTGTCTCACAATGTAGATATTGATTATTATGTTTGCATTGCTATTTTACAAAAAAACAAGTCAAGCTCACTTTACACCATTTTACAGCCTAGTTTTGATGCGAATTTTGTTTTCTATCACAGGTAAAGCAAGTTGTGAATCTGACCCCAATCAATGCTAGGCCATCAGACAGCACAGCTGAGAGAGACCAGGACCCATCTGCCAAGCCAGTAACAGAGAGGCTGGCTACCTGGAAAAAGACAGTTGATACTCCACAGAAACCCAAGGTTGATGACCCCACGGAGTTGCCCCTGTCAGAGAGATTTGCAGGCTGGGAGCAGAGGGTATCTCAGACCCCTACAACAGACAAGGTGACGTCCAGTAAAGTCAATCCAACACCAAAACAAGTGTGTACAACACCAGGGGTAACTAAAGCACCTGCGGCAAATAGCGAGGCCATGGGTAAATATAAACATTTTCTTGAATATTTCAGTCATCACAAATAACCCTCTTATAAATAGAGACTTTCATGAAAGTGTATTTATAAGAGGGTTATTAGTGATTATTCTGATATGAGCCGCGACACGACAAAACCAACAATGTGGTAGTGCGACCAGCGCAGACTCAGATCATTCTGGGCATCCGCCCAGTCTGATCAGATTCTTCGCTAAGCGCTTAAAGGGTACCTTCATGCAGACAGCGAAGACTGATCAGACTGGGCGGATGCCCAGGCTGATCTGAGTCTGCCCTGGGCGCACAACCACATTGTTGGTTTTCTCGTGTCGCGGCTCATATAATTTTTAGTTAGTGCAATACAGAAACATGCCTTGTTGAGGCAGGTCTCATGATCATATGCTGGTAACTAAAGCACCTGCGGCAAATAGCGAGGCCATGGGTAAATATAAACATTTTCTTGAATATTTCAGTCATCACAAATAACCCTCTTATAAATAGAGACTTTCATGAAAGTGTATTTATAAGAGGGTTATTAGTGATTATTCTGATATGAGCCGCGACACGACAAAACCAACAATGTGGTAGTGCGACCAGCGCAGACTCAGATCATCCTGGGCATCCGCCCAGTCTGATCAGATTCTTCGCTAAGCGCTTAAAGGGTACCTTCATGCAGACAGCGAAGACTGATCAGACTGGGCGGATGCCTAGGCTGATCTGAGTCTGCCCTGGGCGCACAACCACATTGTTGGTTTTCTCGTGTCGCGGCTCATATAATTTTTAGTTAGTGCAATACAGAAACATGCCTTGTTGAGGCAGGTCTCATGATCATATGCTGTACGATATGTTTAGCTTTTTGGTTTTAGAGAATGGAGAAATAAACTCATTTCGAGTTAGCTGCAGAAAATCTGCTAGAAAATATAGAAGTTGCATTATATAGTAAAATTTGTTTGGCACTTTATATGTTCACGTACAATATTCAAGTGAAGTTTTGATGCTGGCTAGAAGTATGGATAAAAAACACCTATTTACTGCTGGGTTGACAGAGTATTTCAGTTGGTGGCTTGCCAAACGGGGATTCCAGCCCGCTACTCTGCACCATAACCAAGCATCTCTAACTACTTGACCATGCACCTCTCTGGATTAGACACTCAAAATATCAGGAATGTATTTTAAAAGTGTGCCCCATATACCATACAATGTTTCTGTGAAGATATAAGGAAGAAACTAAACTTATTATTATCTAAAGTTTTTGTATTTTTTGTAGACACAGATGGAGACCCAGTCACAAAGTCAGTGTCAGATAGGATGTCTCAGTGGAAACAACAAGATTCCTCTGTCAACCCACGCAGGGAGCAAGAACCCACAGCTTACTCAGTGACAGATCGTATGTCGGCCTGGGAACACATGTCTAGCGCTAACAAGGTAACGTACATGTCAAGTGTTTTGAGGATATTTCACAGGATGTATTGCACTGTAATGACTAAATTTTGGGATAGAAGTGCAAAATGAGATGAGAGTGCAAACCCACAGCAAAGTGCTTAATGGAGGTCTTGTTTTGGAAGCAACATTTAAAAAGCCAAGCATACATTTCTAGGAAGAATTATCTGCCATTTTCACAAAATTATTATCTACACCCTCAACAGAAGCTCAAGCAAGTTATCAAGTAGTAACATGCATGCGAAACTGTATCATTATTTTAATACAGCTACTTTTTAAACAGCCTTGTTCTCCACAAATGAACTGTCAGAGTATGAAGCCAAACAAAGTCAAGATGACCCCTGTTTTGCTGTTTGCCGCCTGCTAGAATTGCCCTATTTCTGTATAGAACGGTTTAGATAATAATTTTGTGATAATGTCTGATAATTTTACCTAGAAATGTATTCTTTTGCTAAAGAAGTGCCTCCCTAATCTTATTCAAATGCTGATCACATCAACAAAGGCTTTTATAGAGAAATAAAAAAAATTGAAATAAAACCCCAAATCTGGAACTCTGCTGTCATATAGTATACATGTATTGATGTGCATGTTACTGTATTAGAAAAATTTAGATAGCCCATATGTGAGGTGAACTGTTATGTTATTGAAATTTAATGCCAGCTTATGGTCTTGTCTTGTAAAGCTCCAGGGATGTGTATTGAGGATAATTTTGTGATAATTTTTCATATTTCTCAACACATAGGTATTTTCCATGTTTCTCAACACATATGTTGTGACCCCTCATTAAAACCGTCACGGCAGGGCGGTTCTAAGTAGGGGTCACAACATACGTTGATATGCAGTAATATAGAAAATTATTATCCATAAATTATCTTTGTTACCCCTCCTTATCTGGAGCACTGACTTAGGCTTGTATGTGTAACAGTTTAAAGAAGAATTGAATAATTGTAGGAGCAACAGAAGGCAAACAAAAAGGCAGTGAGATTCAAGCTTGATACTGACGAAGAGGTTATTCAAATGTTCATGTTTGTTATCTGTTATTATTAATTATACCCCCGGTATACGAAGTATATAGGGGGTATATAGTTTTTGGTTTTTCCGTTAATATGTTTGTGTGTATGTTAACATTTTTTTCTGTCACAGATTTCTCAGGAACCACTACAGCTAGGATTTTGAAATTTGGTACAAACGTTGGGTATGACTAGTTGTACCGTGTAAGAGAGAATCAGCCTCCTGCTGCTTATCATTCCCTTTATTTGTCCATTTTTTCTTTCTCTCCAATTAATTTTCTGTCAAAGATATCTCAAAAACTTCTACAGTAAGGGTATCTGAAATTTGGTAGAAACGTTTGGTATGACTAGTTGTACCGTGTAAGAGAGAATCAGCCTGATCCAGCTTATCATTCCCTTTGTTTGTCCAGTTTTTCTTTCTCTCCAATTTCTCTCCAGTTGAATTTTTGTCAAAGATTTCTCAGGAACCAATACAGCTAGAATTTTGAAATTTGGTATAAACATTGAGTATGACTCGTTGTACGTTGTAAGAGAGAATCAGCCTTCTGCTGCATATCATTCCCTTTATTTGTCCATTTTTTCTTTCTCTCCAATTAATTTTCTGTCAAAGATATCTCAAAAACTTCTACAGGAAGGGTATCTGAAATTTGGTAGAAACCTTGGGTATGACTAGTTGTACTGTGTAAGAGAGTATCAGCCTGCTCCAGCTTGTCATTTCCTTTGTTTGTCCAGTTTTTCTTTCTCTCCAATTTCTCTCCAATTAAATTTTTGTCAAAGATTTCTCAGGAACCACTACAGCTAGAATTTTGAAATTTGGTACAAACGTTAAGTATGACTAGTTGCACAGTGTAAGAGAGAATCGGCCTTCTGCTGCTTATCATTCCCCCCCATTTGTTCATTTTTCTTTCTCTCAAATTATATTTCTGTCAGAGATTTCTCAGGAATTATTACTGTAAGGGTATTTGAAATTTAGTACAAACCTTGGTAATGACTAGTTGTAATGTGTATGAAAACACCAGCCTCTTCCTGCTTATTATTCCCTTTGTTTGTCCATTTTTACTTTCTATCCAATTAAATTAACCTTTTTTCTGTCTCAGATTTCTCAGGAACCACTACAGCTAGAATTTTGAAATTTTGTACAAATGTTTGGTATAACTAGTTGTATAGTGTAAGAGAACTTCAGCCTCCTTCTCTAATTGTTCCCTTTGTTTGTCCATTTTATCTTCCTCTCCAATTATTTTTTTTTGTCAAAGAATTCTCAGGAGCCACTTAACCTAGGTTTTTGAAATTTGTTACAAAGTTGGGTATGACTAGTTGTATCATATAAGAGACCATCAGCCTCTATCTGCTTATCATTCCCTCTTTTTTTCTTTCTCTCCAATTTAATTTCTGTCGAAGATTTCTCAGGAACCATTACAGCTAGGATTTTGAAATTTGATACAAATATTGGGTGTGACTAGTTGTATTGTGTAAGAGAGTATCAGCCTCCATTTTTTTATCATTCCCTCTTTTGATCATTTTTTTCTTTCTTTCCAATTCAATTTTTGTCACAGATGTCTCAGGAATCACTTTTGCTAGTATTTTGATATTTAGGCAAAACATTGGGTATGACTAGTTGTATCAAGTAAGAGAGTATCTGAGCCTCTTTCTGCTTATCATTCATTATCATTTATTTTAAAGTTTTGTATTAAGTGTGGCAGTGTTTCTTTTAGGCGGTGGTGCTGGCCAGGGGTATACGTGAGCCCCTGCTCACATGCTCTAGTTACCATTGTATTCATTTCATTTGTGATTTGACAGTGTGTGTTTGGGAATGGACTTTGGGGTGATATTTGATACATGTATTGAATGGATGTCTGAAATTTAAATTGTTTTGATAGTAGGTAACTAGAGGTTGGGCAGAAAGAAAAGCTGCTCATATAAAATGATTTAGATTATAAGATATAAAATATTTTCTCGCTTGCAACTAGCAGAAGCAAGACATAGATATTGCATTTCTGGCAATGGCATAAACCTTGCATCAAGTTTACTGATTTAGCTGTTTTGTGACAATGTGCAGGTAGGCACAACACCGCCTGCCGCAGAACTCTTGTTCAAGTTTGACCTATGCTTATGAGATGAGTTTGCCAGCAGATTTTAAAAAAGATGACTGGTAATAACAAAAAAAGGAGACTGACCATGACATACAATATTCATTTTCTATTGTTTTGTTTTGCTTGCGGTTACCATAAATGAGACAGGTCAAAATTTGTGTTGAGTTTCATAGTTTAACTTGTTTTTATGCCCCCGCATCATATGATGCCGGGGGCATATAGTGTTGCAGTTGTGCATACATTCGTACATTATTACGTACGTCTGTCCGTACATACGTACGTGATCGTGTTAGACTCAGGTTAAGATTTTTGTAAGAGGTAGATTTCAGGGTTCCTGATATTGTAGCAACTTGAAATTCGAGGATTAATATAGATCTATAAGTACAAGAGGAATATACAAGAACCAAGGTACGATAATCCATATGTCACGGTCCACTGACTTCAGACTTAGGCCAATTTTGCAAGGTTAAGATTTTTATAAGAGGTAGGTTTTAGGGTTCCTATTATTGTAGCAGCTTGAAATTTTGTATCACGGTTCACTGACTTCGGACTTAGACTAAATTTGCAAGGTTAATTTTGAAAGGTTTTTGTAGATGAATGGATACAATTTCAAATGAAGCAACTCTGCTATTTTCTTTTTGCCTCACTTCACAATGGAGAGTCAATTCTTAAAGGAAAGAATTTGCATCAGGAGTAAATGTTTTCCTTTTAAAGTTTCTACAGCAAAGTCTGTCCGTTAAGAGTAGATCCCATTGTGGGAGGGCTTTGTCCTCCAAGGAAGGAACCGTAAGTCACAAAAGTTATCTTCCTTAGAAAAAATGATAGAAAAAAAATCATTGTGGTGTACTGTTAACTTCAATATACATGTAGAAGTAAGGTGAAAGGGTTTAAACATTTACAGAAATTTTCTGTAAATGTTTAAACCCTTACACCTTAGTTTGGCAATAATGATTACCATGGCCAGGGAATATTAAAGTAGAATTTACAGTTTTGTCATTTTGAACCTACTATTTCAGGTGAGCTACATTAAAAAGGTTGATCCTGGTAGTTCACCGAAGTTGTCGCCAACCAGACCACCTCCCCCTGTGGCAGCAAAAACTACTGGTACCCCAGTTAAACCAGCTGGGTTCAAGCCAACTGGTACTCCAAACAAAGGATTGACACCACAGAAAAGTTTCAAGGTTTGTAAACACACTTGAATGAAATTTCAATATTGCCTACATAAGGTGGGACAGAACCGCTCTTCATATGAAGTTCTGATTCTGTATAGTGAGGAAGCTTAAATATTTGAGCCGAGACACGACAAAACCAACAAAGTGGTATGTGCGCCCTGCGCAGACTCAGATCAGCCTGGGCATCCGCCCAGTCTTATCAGAGTCTTCGCTGTCGGCATAAGGATAGCTTAGACCCTAAGCTAACCTTTAAGCGCACAGCAAAGACCCTGATCAGACTGGGTGGATGCACTGGCTGATCTGAGTCATCGCTGGGCGCACATGTCATTTTGTTGGTTTTGTCGAGTCGCGGCTCATTTTATGAAAGTTCTGTATCTGCTTTCTGTATTTTTAAGCTATAAATCCCAGAATGAGCCCAACTTTGAAGGTCAACATTACTATCCAGAGTACTACAATATAATATGTTGACTTTTGAAGTTGGGCTCTTCTTTGTGTTACAGGAAAGTATTGAAGAGAGGGCCGCACAGATGGGGCGTCGCCCACGTCCCTCTGGGGAAGGTCTCCCACCAAAGCCTCCTACAAATAATAAGTCTCCTTCAAGATTTGGCAACACTCCTGCTAGATCACAGCCAACCTCTTCTCCAGTAAAGGACCAGTCCTCACCAAACAGACCCCACTCCTCCCCTGTTAAAATGGGTAGTGCCACTAAAACACTTCAGCAGAGACTTATTGAGCAGACTCAGCACAGCAAGACAGACCAGCTGGCAGAGAAACTCAGACAAGAAAGAATGGCTGAGGTGAATGCCCTACAGAATCGCTACCAGAATGGTATTTTAAAGGAAAACCTTCAGTTGTCTGAGTCAGAGGTATGTATATAAGATTTCAGACTAGGAGAGCCTTGGTTATTTAGTAAGTCAAGCACTGGCTTACTGAGCTTGACTAGTAGTGGTACCAGGTTCAAATCGCGTCACCAGCAGCAGAAATTTTATTTTCAATAAACAGGTTCCTTTGCAAACAGGCTTTTATAATCACCTTTACATTGTCTCAATATGACTGAAATATGTTGAAAGGGATGTTGAGGCAGTTCTAGTAAAGCAGGGGTTTTATTAACCATAAGTCTGTTGGTCCTGGACCAGTGATTTTTGGGCATGACCAGTTGATGTCTTTGGTAGCTTGTCCTGCAGACCAACTGATTTTAAAATTAAATGAAAACACATGATAACAAGGAATAGCTGAAACATCGGGAGAACCACTTAAATTGTTGATAAGTTGGTCCTGTGGACCACCAGTCATTCAGTCCTTAGCGAAATCCCTGTAAAGGACGACATAATAAATTCAAATGGAGAATAAATTGTCCAAATAGTCATCAAAATCCAACAGCATTTTTCTGTGAAGCCTTTATTAGGACTGTAATCACACATGTTAGTCTGGGTATTTGGAATTGGATATACAATGTATATATGAGTCGCGACACGAGAAAACCAACAATGTGGTTGTGCCCCCAGTGCAGACTCAGATCCGCCTGGGCATCCGCCCAGTCTGGTCAGACTCTTTGCTAAGGGCTTAAAGGGTAGCTAAGGGTCTAAGCTACCTCCATGCGGACAGCGAAGACTCTGATCAGACTGGGCGGATGCCCAGTCTGATCTGAGTCTGCGCTGGGCGCACAACCACTTTGTTGTTTTTTTTCGTGTCGCGGCTCATATGTAATAAGACCAGTTTTGGTAACTTGCATTGCATGGATACACCTCCATATATCTTTTTTTCATTTTACAAAGCGGAACAATGTTTTGACTTCCTGTTTTCTTCAGTAGACCAATGAGCCCTTTCAAAATGGTGGCTACACTTATAGGAGAGAATTTGCTCCTAAAGGGAAACAAATTTTCATGTAAGAGACTCCTCCAGTGAAATGGAAGATAAATTCTTCTTGGTAAGAACTACATTCCTTGGAAGTTTTCACTTGTTTTCAAGCATATTTTGTTCCATGACTGCAAGAAGGTCCACTATCTCAAACACATTGCAGTCAGGGGCGATCTGCACTTGTTCCTAGAGAGGAAGTTTTCCTTCTATGAAATCACGAACATGTCAGATTCACTATCATATTGAACACTAGATAAAGCACTTTCTTCGTAGCCATGGGATGATTTTCACTTTTAAATTTCAGGCAACGGCCACAGAGGAAGTACCCCCACCCCCAGCACCAAAGGTGTCTACTCCTGATAAGAGGGAAGCTATCAAGGCTAAAGCTAGGGCAGGTATGTTATAAATATTTTTAGATAATATGCTGATTTTAGGAAGAAAATTAATTCTGTCCTTTTTTTTTTTTAGTTGCTTTTGAAAAAATATATTTGAAGGGAACACAGTTAAGGTCTTGAATTTAGTTGACATGTTGGTTCATGATTAATATAGTTATGCTCATCAAGAGACTGAAAATTGACCAAAATTCTTTACTTGATTGGTGTTGCAATGTTGAGTTGTCATTTAAATTCAACGAGTGAAAAAAATACTCCATAAGCTGTATATGGGTGAAGTGATTGGGGATCATTCACTTTTGTGTCAGCTACTCAGCCACTTAACATAAATGTTATAGCCCTAGGATATTTTTGACTGCCTTAATGTGCTTGTTCTCAAATTCAAGTTGCATGCTGAGGCATTGGGTGGTGAGATAGTTTGCATCCTTACATTGGGTCACAGTCTTCATTTCATGAAGCTCAGGAAAGAATTACTCTCATCCTTTTCTGACCTCTAGATAAGGGGCATATTACTGATAAGTAAAGGGTTATTTGTCATATTTCTACATGAAAACATCAGCTTCTGACTCTTCATTTCAACTGCCTGGGCAAGGCAGTTGAAACGAAGAGTCAGAAGCATAGGTTTTCTTGGAAAATTAACAAATTATCCTGAAATTACCACTAAATAATTCTGTTACCTAAAAGGTCTTGGATTTTTATGTACACTTCATTGTATCCTTTCATCTTCCACTTACTAACAACACAAAATGACAGAAGTTACTGTTAGATGTTCTGTAAAAAGCTATATGATCCATCTATTCAGCCATCACTGCTTGCTAGTTTCTTCTACTTTCTGATTGGTTACGGGATTCAGTCATTTACATCTACATCTACCAATTAAGTACATGGCCAATTTGCATTTAATATGCATAGATAAATATAAACCTGCTCTAGAGTTTGAGAATACTCAGGGCCCGCAACTTTTTTTCTTGCCCGCAAATAGCAGAGTGAAAAACATAGGTATTACTTTTCTGGTGTTGTCAGTGGCAACAGGGTAAACTTTTGTCCAGTTTTCCTGTTTAGCTCTGGGTTGTGACAATGCACTGACAGGCAAGACTTAACCTTGGAGTATTCTTGTTCTTTAATGTTCCTAGTAGCTAGACCAGGCCCCGAGGTTATAAAACTTTTTTCATGCTCAACTCAGCTGAGCATGAAATTTTTTCTGCTCATGAATTTTAAAATGCCAACAATTGTTGGCATTTTAATATTTATGAGTAGAAAAAATAGCCTTCTTGGCTTATCTGAGCCTGAAAAATGCTGAATTTCTTGGTATTTTTATATTAATGGGCATTTTAAATTTCATGCTTAGCTCAGTTGAGCATGGAAAACGTTTTATAACCTCGGGGCCAGGCTTTGAAAAGATACTACTGGTTGTAAAATGAGAATTTAATGGTGCATATGATGGTCACAATCAGAAAATACGTCTTGTAAAAAAAATTGATGGGACTTGCCTATTCTGCCTGAAAACAAAGCATTTGACCAGTTTTATGCGTTTTCTGTTGATGTTGCAGTTTTTGTGTCTGGACAAAGTTTTTGGTCTTTTGGCGTTCTCAGCATTTAACTGTCATAGCACTTTGTTAACTAGCTGGGCCCAGTTGTTCAAAACTAAGGACATTGTTAGTTAACGAGACATTAAAATTTCAAATGTATTGTAGGTAATTTAACACTGCCACTTTTTGCCAAAAAATGTGCAAAAGCTATTCACAATTTTCACACTGCAGTTGATTTTGTGAGTACTGTAAGACTTTACGAATCCTTAACTAACAAGTTTTGTTAAGCTATCAATGTTTTGAACAACTGGGGGCCCTGTTAATATATTCACATAATCATAACATTTTTATCATCTCTGTTATAGCTCCAGATATGTCAAAATTTGGAAAGGAAAGACATTAATATTATTAGCTGGTTCACATACAGGCCAACTTCGATATCTCAAATTCCTAGGGAATAGAGAACCCACTTCGAGTTTTCCGAAGTTCGAGATAGGCAAATTGTGACGTCACCAAAATTTTTGTTCTATACATGTACAATATCTTAACTTTCGTAGAGTCAGTATTTCTACAAAATGTGTGCAGCACGAACGTAGTAAAACTGTTTCTACTGAAAACGGGATTGTTACTAATAGCCCGCATCAAAGAGCGCCGCTCAATACTGTTCAATCAATTAAATTTCAAAGGCGCCTAATTGACCGAACTTTCCAATCGAACGCACTTGACCGTATACGCGGTTCAAGGTCAATTAACTTACACACAAAAACAGCTGATCAACAAAACAACGTCTGCATCGTTTCACGCAATCATTGGATAATTATTGGATAATTTGGGATAATTGATTGAACTGCGATCAATTAAAGACAATTGTTCGGTAAATCGTTATTTTTCTTTGTTATTGTTCGATGTCTGTACCAATTTGCTTAAAGACAAAAATCAATCGGACATCCTCGCCGATATCTTCGATATAGATTTAATTCAGGATACGGAATTGGCCGAAGTGTTACGATTGGACAAAAATATGCAGGTTTTTCATTACCGCAAAACGTCTACACAAAATGGCCGTCATTTTCTTTCCGTCGATCGGGGATCTTTTTCTGAACACACATTTTGACTTCGACACAAACAGTGGTAAAACACATTGAAAGTGTCGGAAGGGAATCAAAAATCACTTCGATACAACAGTGTTTTCGTTATAAGCGAGTTCGACACAACGGAGGTCGAAATGCAATATTATATAGGGGGAATGTTTGGGAATGGGAGATCACTTCGACACAAGCAGGGTTTTCGAGATAAGCAAGTTTGACACAACGAAGTTGGCCTGTATATTGATTTCAAGTGAATGGACACACCTTCATGTTTTTCGCCATTTCTGCAAAGGGGAACAACTTTTGTGACTTCCTGTTTGTTTTCTTTAGCAGTGTAGCTCTTTGAAAAAGGGTCTACTCTTAAAGGAAAGAATTTGCTCCTAAAGGAGCAAATTCTTTCCTGTAAGAGTTGACTCCATGGAGAAGGAGCAAAAAAGAAAATGGCAGAGTTTTTCCCCTAGAAAGTACAGTAGAACTTCATTGGCTCGAACAGGCTTGGAACCATGAAAATAAGTTCCAGCCAAGGGTAGTTCTAGCCATCCAGGGTTAGTTTCCATATAAAGTGACCTCTAGGGACCAAGAAAAAAGTTGTAGCCAGACAGGGTGAACGAGCCATCAGGGTTCGAGCCATTGAATTTCTACTGTATACTCATTCATATTCAAAGCTGATTTTAGTAAAGATCCACAACATAAGTTGGGTGGAGAAATCCGCCAAAGCTTGATTTTCATTCCCTAAGTTTTGGCTTATCTGGGCTTCTGTTTGGATACACACATATTTTGCATGTTCACAGTATTTACTCTTACTATTTGGAAAAGCTAGTCTGAGCTAACAGTGTATACCTAGATCAGACTGGTCCGAGGGAGAAGCTGTCTGATCTGAATATGGACTGTTTGCCTATAGTTTTATAAATTGTCTGTGGCCACTTTCTGTAACAGTACATTTAGTAATTGCTGGTCTGGAGAAACTGACCTCAGAGGAGAAGACATTTTTCATAGGACTGGATGAGATGTCTGAATTACTTAAAACACTTATAGTGCCAGAAATTGAAATATTTGCAAACAGCATAGATCTAGATGAAGGGGCTCATATTGAGCTGCCTTATCTAGATCTACACTGTTCGACCGCAAGTCCATGAATTTAATTTTATGTAGCCTGGACGAAATATTTTTCCAAATTTTGCAGAAGTAAATTGTTGTCTGCTCATTTGGCGCTTAAACTGTTAGAGTAAATACTTCTTTCACTTTTGGTACTTTGGTTTCACTGCTTGTAGCATGCTTAACATATTCTTTCCGCCTCTCATTTTGCCAGATTTTGACAAAAAGCTAGCCGCCATGGGATTTGAAATTTCAGATGGTGGCGCCAACTACAATTTTCACCATGGCAACCAGAATCAACAAAAGGGTGCAGCCAGTCAGAACTCAGATCATTCTTCAGGAGGGGATCAAGAGCTTACACAGTCGACTGCTCAGAAACTTGGTCAGAGAAACCCGTCGTCTGCTACCAAACAGCCGTCCAGCATTTATAGACTGGTTTCAAAGAAATCTTCTGAGGCAGAGAAACCGGTGGTTCAGAAGCATGCTTCATCAAGTTCACTCAAGAAAGTGACATTTAGGGACTCTAATTCTAGTACAGAGAGTGAATTAAGCACAGATGTGGTGGGTACTGAGACTGGCGATGAAACATATGATGAGTTGGACCATGATCGGCAGCCAGAAGAAATTCAGTCAGAAACTCAGGAATCGTTTGATGACTCATATGACAGCAATGATGAATCTAGCATACCAGAGTCTTACAGAGGATCAAGAGAAAAGCAAGATTTACCCACACAGCATCCCAAGATGTCAGCAACAGATGAAGAGGATGATGTCAGCATGAGTGCTTTTGTGCCGGCTTCTGTTCGTCGGGAAAGTATTTTACCGAACCGACCATACAATGACACTAGCAGTTTGACCAGTGAAGATAGCTTTGACTATGACCGCAAAACTGACTACAGACCTTTAAGTCCACAGCATCTAGATCAAGGTAGTGGTCACAGTAGTATTGAGTCTGACTACCAGTCTAGGCAAGGAAGAAGCACAGGGTACCAGTCAAAGAATTATGGAGACCAGTCTACCGATGAGAGTGATGAGGAGGGTCATGAGGGGGAAATTGATGATCTGTTGGATGAAGCTATGGATGAGGTGCCAGAAGTTGAGATGAGGCCCAAGAAAGGAGAACCCAAGGCAGCTCCTGTAAGTACCACATTTGTTTTGCCATAAGACAGAGCAATTTTCTTCCTCCAAAATGCAGCCATATATGAGCCGCGATACGAGAAAATGGTTTAGACTAAACATTTGAAAAATTGACAAAAAATAGTTAATTAATTATAAGATTGAAAAGTCATGCTTAAGACATTGCTTACAGCTTAAGAATTTATCATGTAAAACGTTTAGTTTTTCCTATTGCATAATATTGTGTTCAACGCTTTACAGCGTAAGAGAAGAAGCCATATGTATGCAACTACAGATGGTGAGCTGGCGATTCAGGATAGATGTAAGAGTGACGGACTGGCCTACAGTGTGAGCATGTACAGAACTAACAGGTAGGCTGCTGGAACTATGTCAATCCTCTTAAATAATACATCGATATTATTCAGTATACCCCACCTCTGTAACTATCAGTGTTATAATTTATTTACCTTTGTTAGTCACTTACATAATAATCATTGTCAAGGCTCCAGATAGTTGAAAGCTTGATAGTGGAAATTTAGACAGTTTATATCTCACCTGCAACTAGAGCTATTACGGTTCTGGTGTCGGCGGCGGTATTGGCAACATCACTTTCTGTTGAAATTTCTTGTTTAGCTCTGTTTTGTGACAATTACAGACAGGCAAGACATAGCATTTCATGGCTTATCTTTTTATCTGCAACACAATGTATGAGAATCTTTATACTGAAGTCTCAGACTTTTAATTAAATTCATCAGCATGTGCTTTTATGGAAGGAATGAACAAAATCTGGATTCTTGGCTACAGAGTTTTGGCTTGTACGAGGCTATGTGCCTAAGATGGGAAGCTTTGTATCACACATGCCAAAGCATGCTTTAATTTGCTTTCTGTAAACTTAATCACACAATAGTGCTAGGCAATCATGAACATTCAGTCATTGTCATTGTATATCTGTTTAACATTCCTGACTCACGTTAAAAAGAGACCATCTGGGATGGGGAATTTGATAACTGAGCAGACATCAAAACTACAAAAGTAAATACCATTGTAAAGCGCATGCCCTTCATTGATACTGTAATTAAAACAGGAATTTGTTGACATAGCTTATTTTCATAAAAGGGCATGTGTAAAAATTCAAATTATTATGTTCCCAGAGTTATGACTCTTCCTGCAACAGATCAAAGGACTTGCTTTTTGGTTTCTACTCTGCATATTATGCCTGTTGTATACTAAGACTTATAAAGAAAAGTTGTAGCATGTTTGTGCATTGAAATTACAGAGGAAGTACAACAATTAAGACGACAGTCAATTTTGAGTAAGTTCTCTTTGTGATGACCATCTTTGCAATACCCGCGGCAAGATATATTTTTCAGTCATGCTTTCAGTGTAAGGGTACACATCTATGTTTCTGTTCCGCTTTTACAAAGGGGGGCAGCTTTTGTGACACTTGGCAAAGAAACTGCTAAAAGAACCTAGACTGAAAGAAAAGAAGAAAATACAGAATACTGTTCATTAAGACATTTTAATATTCCTGCAAGTGGCTGAATCACACCAGACCTCTAGATAAGACGGCGTATTTGATGATAATTAAAGATAATTTTTCTTATTTCTCATCGAAACCATATGTTGTGACCCCTCATCTGAACCGTCTCGTCGAGACGGTTCATATGAGGGGTCACAACATATGTTTTTATGCAGAATTAACAAAAATTATCCCTAATTATCACCAAATACGCCCTCTTATCTAGAGCTCTGATCACACTCATACAGGGCTTATTTATAACAACATATCCATAGCTTATCTTTTGTATGATCATTTGAGCTGTGACACGACAAAACCAACAAAGTGGCATGTGTGCCCAGTGAAAACTCAGATCAACCTGGGCATCTGCCTAGTCTGATGAGTCCTCATTAATGGCTTAAAGGAAAGCTGAGGGTTAAGGTAGCTACTTGAGAACTGCAAAGGTTCTGATCAGACTGGGCTGATCTGAGTCTTCGCTGGGCGCACATGCCACTTTGTTGATTTTGTTGTGTCTCAGCTCAGTTGTAAAGATGGTGATGATAAAATGGTGAAGGTGTCTCTCCTGTGCTTGATTAACATACTTGGCTTTTCTGGTAGTGAAATTGTATAAAACTCCTGTGCCATGAACATAAATATTTGCACTCATAGGCGTCATGAGTGGGCTTTATATGCCCAGAGCTCTAGATAAGAGGGAGTATTCGGTGATAATTAAGGATAATTTTTGTTAATTCTGCATAAAAACATATGTTGTGACCCCTCATCTGAACCGTCTCGACGAGACGGTTCAGATGAGTGGTCACAACATATGGTTTTGATGAGAAATAAGAAAAATTATCCTTAATTATCATCAAATACTCCCTCTTATCTAGAGCTCTGATGACAAAACCAACAAAGTGGGATGTGCATTCAGTGAAGACTCAGATCAGCCTGGGCATCTGCCTAGCCTGATAGAGTCTTTGCTGTGGGCATGGAGGTAGCTTTGACTCTTAGCTACCTGTAGGTCCACAGCGAAGACACTGATCAGACTCGGCGAATGCCCAAGCTGATCTGATTCTTTGCTGGGCACACTTGCCACTTTGTTGGTTTAGTTGTGTCATGGCTCATTTTGGGATCACTTGGCCATTCTGAGTCTAGAACTGTACAGCACATTATAGAAACCTGATCAAAGCTTGGGATTGTTAAATGTTGCACTTCAGCCTTTTCCTAGGTGACAGATTCATATAAGTCAACCTACTTTCTTCTGAATCCCGTTTTATAACATGGTAAGTTTTGTGAATTTCTGTAATGTATTTAAGAGAAATAAAATTTAAACCAACCATTTCCATGACAAGCATTAGTTATCTAAATTAAACCAAAAATAATATTCCATTTCTGAGTCAAACACTAGAGACTGAAACACCAAGGAGCAACACCCACCTATGGTTATTAACCCTTTTTTGACCAGTGGACTTGTCCATTCTTATCATGCAGATAATCCCATTACTAGTTTCAGGGATTTCTGGTGAATATTTTCACTTCTATTGTACTTTGCATAGAAATTCCTGCAAGCAAACTATGTAGGCCCTGATCAGACGCCGCGTTCTGCGGCGTCTGAACTGGGTCTGCACTGTTTGCATAATGTCTCCGAAACGGGTATCCGGTCTAAAAAAGTTTTCATAACAACAACAAAACAAATTTACACATTGATTTTGCATATGTGTTTCTTGGCACTGAAATGCATAGGAAGTTACTTGTTAACAGCACCATTTGCTTCTCAAGTTGACTGGTTATATAATTAATATTGTGGCTGAAAAGTTGTTGATAATGAAGAAGCTTCAATAAATATTTCTCAGGTGTCTTTGGCACAGGAGTTGACTTATAGTACACTCTTAGTATGCTAGTATACCTTCACTGGTGTTGGAAATAGTATGCAGGGCTCTAGATAAGAGGGAGTATTTGGTGTTAATTAAGGTATAGTTTTTACCTGTCATCTACACAGCCTCAGCCAAGCGGTGCAGGTGAAGGTCATTTTCAGGCAGACATAGAAAAATCATCTCGCAATTTAGCCTTGACACAACAAAACCAACAAAGTGGCATGTGCGCCCAGCAAAGACTCAGACTAACCTGGGCATCCACCCAGACTGAGCAGAGTCTTTACTATCTGCATGGAGTTAGCTTAGATTGTTAGCTGATCAGACTGGGCAGATGCACAGGCTAGTCTTTGCTGGGTGGACATGTCACTTTGTTGGTTTTGTTGTTTCGTGGCTCAGTAATTGCCTTACCTGTAACAGCAGAAGAGACACCCAGTTATTGTTTTTCTGGCATCGGCAACATAACCTTTTGTCGATTTTTTTCTGGTTTAAAACTGTATACAGTCTTTGTGACAACACATGACAGGTGACACAGCATTCCTGGAACATTTTGGTCATCAAATACTCCCTTTTCTGGAGCTCTGACTAAGCTATGCTTGCTTGAATCAGACCCAGCTGATTTTACATAGCTGTAAAATTTGATTTAGTATCAGATATAGATTAATTTCTGTCGTGCCCGATATCTGAAATAATGATGCAATATTGAGCCTTACTTATCACTGGGAAGTGGTCTTACACAAAGTGGTTTATGCAACAAACCTTACAAGTGTTTTGCTTTGTAAATAAGATAAAGTCAGGCTAAGTTTCCAAGACATTCCTGTTATAATGTTAGAATTTATTGCACCTATGGTATGGTTCACAGGATGTAACAGCTTCTCAGTTTGGCATTGTAGTCTATGGAATCCCATAATTCAACATTAATACACAGTTTAAATAAAGTGAAATAAGTTTTGCAAAGTCTCTTCTTCAGCTAATATTTTACTATTTCAAATCTAATTGGTACAGATAAAAACTACAATCTTCATAATTTATGGACATACTTTTTATGCTTTAATGATATTAAAAGTGAGTGATTAAGGTGTCACCATAGTTAATATGATTATAAAAATATCTGGATGAGCCTTGACATGGAACATCATACATACACAGTTATTTTATTTAGTATTCACCGCTGCCTAACATTTTGCTTATATTCACCTCTAACAAAAGTCAGCTGCCTAACACTTTGCTTATTTTCACCTCTAACAAGTCAGCTGCCTAACATTTTGCTCAGAGTGAATGTGTACCTTAATTGTATGATAGTCAGTCACCAAGATGTTAGAAAAGTTAGCTTTCATCTCGAGGCCCGTTTGTTCAAAGCATCGTTAGTTTAACGAAGTTGGTAGTCAAGGATTTGTTAAGTCTTGTAGTGCACATAAAATCAAGTGTGCTAATTTTCTTTGCTGAAAAAAATGGCA
The DNA here is from genome assembly GCA_963989385.1 of Ctena decussata. NCBI lineage: Eukaryota > Metazoa > Mollusca > Bivalvia > Lucinida > Lucinidae > Ctena > Ctena decussata. The sequence continues at coordinate 55,268,761 of OZ022503.1, read as the reverse complement.
GTGTTTTGCAGACAACACATTCTCATTAACCATTGATGCAGTTCTGTTGATGCAGTTAGTTTTGAACACCTGGGCCAAGATTGTTTATAGACAGTGGATACCATATTAATCCTAATGAACACCCCTGGGGCATTGCATTTTATGAAAGGGGGGTGTTATTTTGATCATATAGTAAATCAGCCCATGCTAAAATATAAACAGTATTAAGGTGAATGGGTATACTTGCAGAGGAAGCCACGCTACTATTTTGCTTCCAGTAGGGGTCATTTCATAAAGAAAAGAATTTGCTCCTCTAGGAGCAAATTCTTTCCTTCAAGAGTAGACCCAGTGTCAAAGAGCTACCTCATCGAGAGAAGCAAACAGGAGTTCATGCAAGTTAATATAACAATATTTTAGGAAAAGGGCAGGGGGTGTTTATAAGGACAGGGGCATTCAATAGGATTAGTACAGTAGTTTTGAACAAGTGGGCCCGGATTGTTTATAGACAGTAGAAATTTACAAAAAGCATCTTTCAGAGCAGAAACTACTGTAATTGTTCTAATGTTGGCAGTGTGTTAATGTAGTGATTTTCGCAGACAACATAAATGCATAAACGTTAATATCTGCAAACATGATTATTTTACAAAGGAGTAATAGGAAAGCATGACGATTTCGCAAATTTAAATACCCGTTGATGTGTCTAAAATTGCAAAATCGCAAACTTTGTCCCAGCGAACATAAACACAATTACAGTATTGAGATAATCAGTAGAGCAATTGTCAAAATATTGCAGCAAAATAGTGAAAAATGCATACTCTGATTAGACTAAAGGAGCATTCTGATCTGGATCTTCATTGTTTTCTGAGAAACATGTGTTCCAGTATTTAGGTTCATTATGATAAGTATTTATGAGCCTGTTGTGCTTAGGAATATAACTCAGTTTCCCTTGTAAGAAATATTTTAATATACTTTGTTACTTTGTGGTGTAGTTTATATGAATAGACCTGGCAGAAAAATAGGTACAAAATAATGCCATTTATGTACATGTACCTTGAGAAATCTGCAGGAGTAAAATGAAGGTTGTAGCTCGACTTCAGAGATTCACAGACTCTGCTGTTCATTATTCAAAGATATGTTACAGTAATGTGTGTATATATTGGGACACCTAAAAATAATGAATTTTCCATTTGGGACAAATGGAGAATTTATTACTTTAGGTGTCCCAATACATATTAGGGTAGGTAACCTTTTTGCCTGAGTGATTCGAGTCATAGCCATCACACTGACGTTTCATGTTTCAGACTGAGTGAGGCTGAGCCTGTGGTGAAACAGAAGATAATGAGAAACAGCCATTACACACAACAGCAGGTGTACGAGGAAGACATTAAAATGCCGACACAGTTACCACCAGATGTTCAGAGGCAAACCATACAGGAGAGAATTAAGGTATAGCATAGTCAAAGCTCCATTAGATAGGGTTTTGTTGATAAATAGGAAATATTTTTTTGTTAGTTGGCCATAAAAACAAGTTGTTACATCCGATTTGGGATCAGAAGTTCTTTTATGAAGTGAGTGAGTGAGCTCAGAGGTTTAACATCCCACCAACAACTAGGTCATACGGAGACTGACCTTGGCTTAAAGCCTCATCCGAAAGACCGTAGAAGTGGCGGATCAATCTTGCGACCGAGAATTATCTCGGAAGCAGGATAGAGGGTCTTAGACCCCCAGAATGATGTCTGGGACGTCTAGAAAAATACTTGTAGATCCATTTGGATTCTCAAAACAATATCCAAGTACCAATTCAAAGTGATGAATTTTAATAAAAATTCTATTATTCTTGGCACAATACAAAGTTACAATTTTCAGAGTATAATATTTATAAAAGTCTGATATTCGATTTGGATATTTTATAAGATTTTTCAGAGCATAGGACCCTTTACTTTTGGCATTGGACCCTCAAAAAAGTGGCGTGTGGGTCCCAAAAACTCCTTGAATACCTTGCATCCCTGGATTGGTAGTCTAGCATGTTATCCACTACACTACCACCGCTTCTTTCTTTTGTGCAGGTATAACTAAGACAAATGAGCCGCAGCACGAGAAAACCAACATAGTGGTTGTGTGCCAAGTGCAGACTTTGATCAGCCTGGGCATCTGCCCAGTCTGATCAGAAACTTCGTTTTGCACTTAAAGGGTAGCTAAGGGTCTAAGCTACCTCTATGTGGCCAGTGAAGACTCGGATCAGTCTGGGCGGATGCCCAGGGTGCGCTGGGCAGGGTGGCCACAAGCTCTGGAAAACAGGGAAAATGATGAAAAAAAATTCCCTGTAGGGAAAAATCAGGGAATTTGAAAATTTGATGAAAATCAGGGGAAAATCAGGGAATTTTAAATTGAAATATGAATGTCCAGTTTGTGTGGTTACGGTCATGTGTGTTACATAATTCAGTATTACATGCTTCTCTGAATTAGCATTGTATGCTTACCTTCTTATTTTCTTGAAATTATAAAGCTATTTTTGAGCTAACAAAAAGTAGTTTTAGGAAAAAACACTGAAAGTATTCTTTGAGCAGCAAGTTTTCAGCTACATTTATATGCATGTGTTAGTTTACTTTATGGCTCAAATAAAGTATAAAATAATGTGTATGGTAGACTGTCAAATAGCCAAATGTTGACATCAAATGATTCTTGATGCTAAGTTCCTGACACTGTAATTTGATGAAAAATGAAGTATAATTCTATAAAGTGTTAAGTATTGTTTGTGCCTCTAAGTTCAGTTCTAAGTAATCTATACACCAGTAATGTGTAAGTTATAGAACATTTTACACCACTGGTCTAATGTTGTGTAAGGAGACATTTTGTATTGTCTGAAGTCCTAGGGTCATCTTGTTAACAGTTTAATAGGTTTCAAATGGTATTTTTACTGTCTTCAGGACTCATCGTAGGGCTCCAGAAAGGGAGAAGCTTGCTGAAAATCTTTGAGAAATTTGGACCAAACTTTTTGTCTTCCCTTCTTTTCCATACATATTAGCTTGTAAATTCTCTGAACTGAAACTCAGAAGGAAGAGCATTTCTTTTTGGTTCAATTACCCTCAGGCTGAGCCTTGGTCTGTGTGCACAACACCGCTGTTAGTTTGGAAATGGCAAAAATGTTTAGACAGTCTACCATGTACCAAAAAAAGATAATAATAATAAATAAATGAATGAATAAAATAAAAATAAAATAAGACAAAATAAATGATTAAAAAACATTAAAACAGTAATGTGTGTAACATTCATTTGGAGGTGAAGGTATGGCTATGAGGGAAGGATGAAGGCCATATAAATATTTGACCAATTGATTTCGTTACCATGTAAGTAAATTGAAAATTATTAACATTATGAAGGCATTATATATCATAGTTTGAGGGTTTTCTTTTTTTTATAAAAAATGGAGATACATTCTGTCATAATGACTTTAAAATGAAGGCTTTTGTGACAGTATCAGGAAATTTTATCAGGGAAAATCAAGCCAGATCAGGGAAAAATCAGGAAAAAATCAGGGAATTTGATTTCCAAAATTTTGTGGCCACCCTGGCTGGGCACACAACCATTTTGTTGGTTTTCTCATGTCACAGCTCAAATTATCCTGGAATTACCAATAAAACCCCACCTGATACAGAATTCTGATTAACACAGTTGTATCAGTTTTACCTTTGGTGTTGGCACATTTCACTCTCCAAATTCTGAAAAAGAGTCTTCCATGTTCAAATTCGGACAAGCCCATTTGCTCTATTGAGGATGTGTTCCAAAGCTATTGGCTAAGGGGCAAACAATGAAGGCTCTGATCAGACAACATATCTTGGAGCATTGTTATTTGGTTCTGCTGTGTTTACCAATGGATATTTGTCTGATTTTTTAGTGAATGGATACACTTTCAAAGGAAGCAAATCTTCCATTTTCATTTTTGCCCCCAGTGGGGGTGAACTCTTAAAAGAAAGAATTTGCTTTTATATGAGCAAATTCTTTCCTTTAAGAGTAGATTCCATTTTGGAAGGGATTTGTTTACCAAGGAAGTAAACAGGAAGTCATAAAAGTTGTCTCCCTTTGTAAAGCTGGTAGAAAAACATGGAGGTGTAGCCATCCATCTTACAATAATGGCACACAGTTCTAAGGTGACAATGCCACAAAGCACAGGAAGACAGACCTATCTGTTACCCCTAGCTGTTTAGCTAGCACTTCATTTATTGTTCAGTCAGTGCTTGGTGTTTGTGAATAGCAGAAACTTTCCTCTAATCAGGCTGGCCTCAGTTTTGCAGTGCCATGAGCACACTTCCTACATGTTGCAGGTCAAATATGGTGTAATTGTGATTCCAGAACATGTTTTCTCTGACAGTGTGACTTATTGAGATTTAACACTGTATAATTACAGGAGCTACAAGAACTTGTGAGTCAGGAACAGAGTGTTATTATGCAGACAAGCAATGCCTTGAACCAATGCTGTATGGGGGATTCCAAGTTTGCTGGCTCTTTGGAACAGGTGGAGTGTAACAGATTACTGCTAGTTGCTTGTAAGTATCATAGTTACCCTTAGTAATCAGACAAAAATCCATCAGCAGTAGTGGAGCCGGATCAGACATCTTACTTACCTCAGAGCAGTTTGATCTGAATCTTTAAGGTGAATAAGACACTTACTGTATGAAACGTACAGTCAAACCTGTCCTAAAGGCCACCTGTATTCAGTGTAAACCTGTATTAAGAGGCCAAACACTGGTATCCCAAAGTAGTGTTTTCAGTAAAGATTGACCTGTATTAAGCAAGCACCTGCATTAAGCAAGCAGTTTGGGGCTTCCCTTGAGCGCTTTCTTAAAACAGGTTTGACTGTAACTATCAATTATAAGTATTCAAACAAAAACTATCTTAATGAACAGTATTTTCCTGTCCTGCTACAGCACGTTGCCAGATATCGGTATTGAGATTTTTCTGTGCTCTCCTCAACACACAGGCTGATTTACCATAGATATAAAACGTGTAATTCAAATACTGTGAATACAAGGAAGGTGAAGTGTTTAACGGAAACCCATTTTGGATATACTAACAGTGCAGACCAAGTTCAGACGCGGCAGAATGCAGACTATATGCTTACAAAATACAATACATGAAAACATCCACCAGAAACCCTTTAGACTAGGAATAGACCCATCCAAATGATAAAAGGATAGACAAGTCCACTAGTCAGAAAAGGGTTAACAGTTACTGGCTGAAAAGCAAAGAGTGTAGACCCTGATCAAAAGTACTCTTGAAGTTGTTTGCATCGGCACTTCAGTCCCAATATTTTAATTTCATTACAATATTTATAATGCTTTTCGGTTGTTTCTAGGTCAGAGAAGGCAAGCCTACTTGACTGAGATCCAGAGGTTAAAGGAGACAGGGAAGCTGGATCCTCCAGGACAAGAGGGGCCAAAAGGTTCATTGACAATCAATGATATCAGACTGCCACTGAAGAAAGAATTTGTCACTAAAATTGGAACTGCTTCAGGTTTGTGCTTTTCACTGTTTTGTCAAACGTTACCCATTTGACTGTGATGGTCATTGGTGGGAAGGTTTCTTTTGTTTCAGAGATAGGGTAAAGGGAGAAAAAGATCAGTGAATCAGGGCATTGTTTTCAATGCATCGTTAGCTTAACAAAGTTGTTAGTCGCTGATTTGTAAAGTCTTCCAGTATGTATAAAATAAAGTCAAGTGTACTAAGCTTGAGAAAACAGTGTTTTTGCATTCGTTCTTGGTAACATGGTCAGGCTGTGGCAGCTGTTTAACTTTTGTTAATATTTCACCAACACACATGGAGCTTGGCTGCAAGTCTCATCTAAATGGCTGGTGGAATGAGAATTCAACCTTATGACTCCTGAAATGGTACAGGTAGCCCAGTTCCCCAGCCATTTGACCATGGATGCTCGTAAAATAAGATGAAACAATATTTTATATTCAGTAACTACTTCAGCTTTATCATAGGTAAATGCATGTAGTAAGTATTCTTGGAGCTGAGCAGAATAGGTGTTTGAGTGTCTTATTGGGGGCCTTAGCTGGAGCTGGAGAATCCATCAAGATGTATGTTGCATGCGTTACATACATATATACATTCATTGTACATTCGATATCAAGGAAATGTTTTGGGATGGTCATTAAGCCACAGAACAGTAGCAGTAACAGTTGCCATCCTGAAATGTATTTAAAGAGTCTGGATATCCCTCAGAGAGAGAAAAGTAAATTTAAAAGTTTTACTTCCCTGTTAAAGGGCAGCTACTCCAATGGAATAGTCTGAAAACCTTTTTCCTGTGTGATTGAATCCCTTCTGGTGCACGTGTGTGTGTGTGTGTGTGTTGTGGGAGTGGGGAGGCATGCTTACTCTTAAAGGAAAGAACTTGCATTCAGAAGCAAATTCTTTGTTTTAAAAATAGCCTCTATTAGAAGGGAGGCAAATACTTCCATTCCAGAGTGGTCTTTTTGGAGGTGTTTTATTCACTTACCATATTTCTTTGGTATAAGACAGGGTTTTTACATTCCAAAACAAACACTAATATCTAGATCCATCTTATCTATCTTATAAGATAGATCTAGACTTATGGGATTGTTTTGGCAGGGAAAAAAACATCTTAAAGTTGAACTTCTTAAGACTGATTCAATTTAGAAAGGGGAAAAACGTTTTATAAATATGGAAAATAAGTTTTTGCCTGAAAACTGCCTGTCTGTACCTGAAAAAAATGTTATTTTCTCCTTTCAGATAATACTGTGCACTACTTCATAATTCTGATCAGAAATGGACCGCATGTGATATTCACCCAGATGTTGTCAACACATGACAAGAACATGCGAGGAAGCCTTGACTTTCCAAACCTCATCAAAATTCATGGAATATCAGGAAAATTTTCTCTGGTTCTAGAAATATATAGCATGGTAAGAATTTGCAGTTAATTAGTACCAGTATACTTTTCTAATAGGATCCTGGCTGAAATTTCTGCATGACACAATTTAGATCCAGTACATAAGAACAGGCATTGCAAATGCACTTGCAGATGACCGAAAGCATTGCAGATGGCAGAAAAGTGCTTTTCTTGGACAAAATAAGGTTCAAATTCATACTGAAGATTTTGAGTAAAGAAAGATGTGATAAAACTATTTAGTAATAGAATACATATTTTTAAAAGATATATCCGCGAAATTGATCTGTGACACGACAAAACTCACAAAGTGGCTTCTGCGCCCAGCAAAGACTCAGATCATCCAGGGCATCAGCCTGTCTGATCAGTCTTTACTGTGTGCTTAAGTGTAGCTAAGGGCCTAAACTACCCCCATGCCAACAGCAGACTGATCAGATTGGGCGGATGCCCAGGATGATTTGAGTCTTCGCTGGGCACACATGACACTTGGTTGGTTTTGTCATGTCACTGCTCATTTGACAAAGTTATTGTTGCTTTACCCAAGTCCTTGCTGTGTAAATTGATTTAAGATTAATGTGAAACATTCATTATATGATCCATTTTAATCTGGTTTCCATATTACAGATGTATTAGTGCAGCATTTTGATCTGTATTTCAGTCAGTATCAAGGGAAAGCCTTGGCAAAGAGAAGAAAAGAAAAACACCTAAGAAGCCCATGAAAGGGTTTGCCTTACCTGGTAAGCTAGAGCTGAAAACTGTTTGTCAGTTGATAAGGCTGAAATCTGAAAATTCCAGTTTCATCTTTTCTAAACAAATGTATATGGTGATTGGATACAGTTTCTTGTCTTTTGGCCGTTTTGTTTTTCAAAGGGAGACAACTTAAGGGTGCAGAGCTCCAGATAAGAAGGGGTAAAAGGGACAATTAAGTGACACTTTTCCTTATTTTTTCCTCATTAGCTCGCCTGAACGAAAGTTCAGGAAGAGCTATTGTCACCACGGCGTCAGCGTCCGCGTCCGCGTCGGCGTTCGGATTGGATGTTTTGGTTAAAGTTTTTTAAAGACCTATATCTCCTTAACCCATGGATGGATTCTTTTGATACTTGCACTGTAGTAAGATATTGGTCTTAAGTTTAACAGGGCACCACCCCCACCCCACTCAGTGACCTTGATGTCAAGGTCATGGACTTAGAAAATTGGGAGTCTTTTTGAATTGGATGTTTTGGTTAAAGTTTTATAAAGCCCAATATCTCCTTAACCCATTGATGGATTCCTTTGATACTTGCACTGAAGTTAGATATTGGTCTAAAGTTTTCGATGGTACTACCCCCCCCCCCCCCCCCCCCCCCCCCCCCCCCCCCCCCCCCCCCTCAGTGACCTTGATTTCAAGGTCATGGACTTAGAAAATTGTCTTTTTATTGATTGGATGTTTTGGTTAAAGTTTTTTAAAAGACATATATTTCCTGAACCCATAGATGAATTCTTTTTATATTTGCAGTGTAGTTAGATATAAGTCCAAAGTTTTACAGCATACTACCCCAACCCCACTCAGTGACCTTGATGTCAAGGTCAGGGACTTAGTAAATTTGGTCTTTATTAAAGTTTTCTAATTGCACACTGATTCATAATGCTTGGCAGAGATTTAGTTTACACTTGAACTGATGTTAGACACTTTTTTGAGTTTTTACAAAACACTTTATACTTACCCCTCTACTCCACTTGATGACCTTGAAGTCAAGGTCATTGACTTTGAATTTTGGTTAAAGTTTTACATTTATGAAAACATAATTTCACAGTGCCGTGATGGACTCAGTTGATACTTATACTTGGACTGATGTTAGATAATGGTTCAAGGTTTGATATATCCTAGCCCCCCACCCCTACCCCCACTCCCACCCCACCCCCTATCTGCTTAGTTCTTTGACCTGAATCTCATGGACTTTGAAATTTCATATGGATTTTTTTTTTATTTTAATTTTATTTTAAGACTTATATCTGAGATAGCTTTTGTTTATAAATGTGTTGTCATATTGGACATGCTTGCCTGAAGTTTTATGCATAGCAGTCCACACCACCATAGCGACTGTGTAATGGGCAGGCACCTATTCAGGCGAGCTATGCTGTCAGGCGACAGCTCTTGTTAGAAATGAGGGGTCACAACATGTTTTCATTGAGAAATAAGAAAAATCGTCTCAAAATTATACCTGTTACCCCTTTTCTGGAGCTCCAAGGGTGTGTATTGGCTTTCACATAAGAACTCTCACTTAAGGGTCTATTCATATCTATAAGAATTTGCTCCTATAGGTGAATATTCTGTAATTTGAAAGTTGACTCCAAACAAGAAGGGAGGCAAAAATGAAAACGGCCTAGATGCTTCCTCTGAAAGTGTATCTATAAATCTTAAAAACCTGAAACTGAGCAAGAGATATCTCAGATCAGATATCTCAGACCAGTCTGATCGGGCTTCCATGGTAAAGTATTGTTGTACATTTGGGCCTTTGTTTGCTGTCATTCAACTGACTCTTGGACGTTGACCTTTTAAAAAATCATTGATATTCTTAAAAAATTCATTTTATTTCCACTTTTCATGAAACATAACATTCCCATTCATAACAGCATTGCATTTTCTGTAGAAGATTTTGGCAGTTTGTCAGAGAAAAAAATGGGCATATGATAAACATAATTTCACACAAGTTGTCATTTCATTGTCATACGAAATTTATAAGACTTGATAAAGGCTTGTTTCATAAATTCATATAAAGAAGCAGGGCTGGAAAGTTCCACTCGTCCGCTTGCCATGAAGAGTGGCTCATGCTAAGGGACAAGTGAAAATTTTGACTGTTCCTAGTGCAAATTACTGAAATCACCATTTCTGTGGTCACTTTGGATGAGTGGCAATAATTTCAAGGATTTTCCAGCCCTGAGTAGCCGCTTTTGTGAGGTCTTCTCTGTATTGGTGTGGTTGTGCAGTGGCACTGATGGACTATTCATGAGCCCTGATAGCTTCCCGTAGTTTCTGTTAATGACTTGTTTTACACCTTAATTGTTTTTTCAGTGGAGAGCCCCGGTGGCCCTACAGCAGTACGGACAACCAGTTTTACTCTGATAACAACTCTGCCTCTTACTATGAAGTGCCTAGACAAGAACTGTTTCTCATTAGAAAGGGTATACTCTTTATTTGAGCCGCAACACAAGAAAACCAACAAAGTGGCGCATGCACCACAGGAAGACACAGATCATCCTGTGCATTCACTCAGTCTGATCAGTCTTCCCTGTCCATATGGAGCTAGCTTAGACCCAAAGCCACCCTTTAAGGACACAGTGAAGACTGATCAGACTGGGCAGCCCAGGCTGATCTTAGTCTTTGCTGGGCGCACATGCCACTTTGTTTTGTCAAGTTGTGGCACATTTCTCTTTTTCGTGCTAACGTTAGCTTAATTGCAAAAATGAAATTTATCCTACAGGATAATTCAAATGTAATGAAGGAGCAATTGGCAAACAGGATGAGAAGTACATGTACCGTACATGCAATTAGCACAGATACTGAGCCATTTTATTTCACTTCAGATTATGTATATATCGGGTGATAAAGCTAGATGGAGACAGGGGAAGTTGTCTCTTTGAATGAGCAAACTTTACCTGCTTTTAGCTGAAGAAGATGGTTTGGAATATAAAACCAAGGATGAAAAATGGGGAGAAACTTCTCCCTAAAATCAGAAAAACCATTGTTTGGGTTTCTAGTTTGACCTCTGTATATCTGGTACAAACACCTAAGAAAGAAACTTCTTTTGAGGCAAAGCGATGGGGGTGGGGGTGGATCGGGGTGCCTTTTTAAGGAGTAATTAAAGATAACACAGCATATACCCGCTATACATTGAGGTACAAGAAAAAAAATCCATTAAAGACTGATATACCTTTGTAGATACCATTTTTGTCACCACTTCATGGAATGATCTACATGCGACTGAAGTGTATGATGGAGCAGAATGTGGAAGAACGAGGGTTTCTCACAATGTTTGAGGATGTCAGCGGGCTAGGGGCATGGCATCGGCGCTGGTGTGTGCTAACAGGAAACAAGTTAGGATTCTGGAAATATCCTGATGATGAGACGAGAAAGGTTGGTGAACACTTCAACTCTTACTCATGAGTAAAAATGTACTTTAAGGCATCTCCAGATATGGCTTATATCATTATTCTTGCCCTCTGACTCCTGAAATAAATCTATTAGAACAGCTGTCTTATCTGCCGATTAAAGATAGTTGCCTGCATGTTTTCATGTTAGACTAAGCAATTTGTTTGGACAGTGTAATGTTCAAATGATGTCCAGCTGTGGTTTCTGCCATCAGTGTAAAGACATAACACTGCCTTTTATCTTTTACTGTACTAACGATTTTGTGTTTTTGCTCCCCTGTACAAAAGTACAGCAGAGCTATTGTTGTCACCCTGGCATTGGCATCAGGGCTATTCCAGATAAAAGTACCTCCCTGGGCAGGACCAGAACTTTTTCTGAGGGGTACCACCAAGGAAATTTGAATTACATTTACATAAAGAAATGATAGTATTTCCGTCTCTTCAGCCCCCCACCAATACTTTAACTAGTTTGCAGCCCTGCCTCAGGTTGTAATTTTTCCTGGAAAAGCCCTCAGCATCAACGTCTGCATAAATGGACATTTTGCTTCAAGTTTTTTATGTGGTAGACAAGGCGCTGTCATGTACACTCATGTTCCATTTTCCAGTTGTATAGTGTAGAATAAAATGTATACATAAGAATTGAAATTTTACTTTTTTATGTTCATTGGGTGATGAAACTAGTGGTCGTCGCTAAAATTCCATCTCTAAAATTTGGCTAGATTCCAAAGACTTTTATAATGACAATTTAAAACCAAATGCACAAATATTACTGTGTGAAAATTTAACATGTTGCAGTTACTGAAAATGTTAAGAAACTACAGAAAGAGCAATATTTAGAGTAACATGTCAGGTTAGTAAACATTACAAGAATTCACAGAAATCAGTGTCTTGCCTGTCAGCATAATGTCACAAAATGAGCCCCAACACAAGAAAACCAACAAAGTGGTTGTGTGCCCAGTGCAGACTATGATCAGACTGGGCATCGGCCCAGTCTGATCAGTCTTTGCTGTCTGCACAGAGATAGCTTAGACCCTTAGCTACCTTTTAAGTGCTTAGCGAAGTCTGATCAGACTGGGCGGATGCTTAGGCATCCGCCTGGACGGATGCATTTGCCCAGTCTGATCAGTCTTTGCTGTTTGCACAGAGATAGTTTAGACCCTTAGCTACCTTTTAAGCGCTGAGTGAAGTCTGATCAGACTGGGTAAATGCCCAGGCTGATTTGAGTCTGCGCTGGGCACACAATCATTTTGCTAGTTTTCTCGGGTCGCAGCTCAAATAGAGCTAAACCAGTAAACTCAAAAGTTTACACCAGAAAAACAATACCGAACTTGCTTCCTACTAGTTGAAGGCAAGGTAAAAATTTTGTCTCTTTTGTAAAGACATTAATGAGCCATGGCATGACAAAACCAACAAAGTGTCATGTGTGCCACGTGAAGACTCATATCAGCTTCACATGTGCCCAGTCTGAGCAGAGTTTTTGTCGTGTGCTTAAAGGGTAGGTGAGGGTCTGAGCTAGCTCTGTGCGGAGAGCAAAGACTGATCAGACTGGGCTGATGCCCAGGCTGATCTGACTCTTCGCTTGGTGCACATGCCACTTTTTGGTCTTGTCATGTTGATGCTCATTTTTCAAGCTGCCATTTTTCGATCATTTGTTCCTTTAATACAGTTCTAAAAATAACTTTTATACCCATACAGGATCCTATGGGTTTTGTGGATCTGAAGCGATGTATTACTGAGAAAGTTGGTCTAATGCCACGTGATATTTGTGCTAGACCACACACATTTGAGATGGTTGTTGTGCGGCCTCCAAGGAAAGGAGAGCAAGACACACTAGTAACAAAAACCTACAACACCATGACAACTACTCGGTAAGTGAAAAACAAGCTGGGATAAGGGCTGCATATGTATAATTTGCAAAATTATCATTTCACTGTATATTGGTGTCTGTACAAATGTGCCAGGGGGATAGTTGCCTGTACAAATTGCTAGCAGTGTGAAAATATATTGGTAATCATAGGTACAGTTATCCAGTTGACTGATTATTGTTCTGTACTGTATGAATTCGGATGACAAAAAGAAGTTAATCCTCTTTATATTGCCATGTCCCCACTTTTAAGCCGAACATTGATTTGATATCTGTCACAATTTTTGTCGCACATGCTTTAGCAAGGTGCGATATAGGAGTTCACTTTTCCGTTCATCAGTCATTCAGTCCATACGTCCGTCCGTCCACAATTACCTCGACCCTAGTGTTCAAGTCCATTTCTCTCAAACTATGATACCTACAATCATCAAACCTGTTATAAAGTTTCTTCTTAGAATGTTTTCAAGGTATGTTGCACTTTTTCTACCCTTGACCTACGTTTCATGCTCTGCTGACTTTGTCAAATTCAATGTCCAAAATTACCTCGACCCTAGTGTTTAAGCCCATTTCTCTCAAACTATGATACCTACAATCGTCAAACCTGGTATAAAGTTTCTTCTTAGAATGTTCTCAAGGAACGTTGCACTTTTTCTACCCTTGGCCTATATTTCATGCTCTGCTGACTTCATAAGATTTAACGTCCAAAATTACCTCAACCCTAGTGTTTAAATCCATTTCTCTCAAACTATAATACCTGAAATCATTAAACTTGGTACTAAGTTTCTTCTTAGAATGTTCCTGTGGCACGTTGCACTTTTTTCTACCCTTTATTTATATTTAACCCTCTGCTGACTTCGTAAATTTCATGTAAAAAATTACATCGACCCTAGCATTTAAGTCCATTTCTCTCAAAGTATGATACCTAGAATCATCAAACCTGGCAAAAAGTTTCTTCATATAAATGTCGCAAGGGTTGTTGCACTTCCTTCTGCCCTTGACCTTTATTTCAAGGGCTGCTGACTTTGTAAAATTTCACATCCAACATGGCATTGACCCTAGCATTTAAGTCCATTTCTCTTTTTAAACACAATGGTATAAGCATCAAACCTTTTTGCTTGATGTATATTTCATGTGCTCTATTGGCTTTGGAAATTTGTAGGTCAACCTGGCAGCCATATTTGTATGTACTCTAGCATTAAAGTACATTTCTCACAAACTAACCCACTTACAATCATCAGAGATGGCATAAAATGTTTTCTTAAGCTGGTCTCTTGGATTGTTTAACTACTTTTAACTTTTAATGATTATTTCATACTCTGTTGACTGTTGAATTTTATGTCCAGAATTGCATCCTCCTTAGCTTGCAAGGCCAGTTCGCTCAAATTTTTGTACATGAATTCATCAAACCTAATCTAACCATGATCTCTGGTACCGTGGAAGAGCAAGGCAGGTGCGACATAGCATTCTGCGGAATTCTTGTTTGTATATATCAGTATTACAATGAGGTAATCACAATTTGATCATTACCTCATTGGCTGAGTGACCAAATTCAGAATTTAACAAATAAAGAAGAAAGATCTATAGATGGACCATTAAAACTGTTTACCAGCAGAGCACTAGGGACATGCTACACTACAAAATACATGCCCCTGGCCTGATAGGAAGTTAATAAAGGGCTCAACTTCTGAGCAGTGCTCCATATAAGAAGGGGATAATTTAGGGATAAATTTCCATGTTTTCTTCATAGAAACACATGTTGTGACCCTTCATTAGAGCCATCTTGCCAAGACGGTTCCAATGCGCAGTCACAACATATGTTTTCATAGAGAAATAGAGAATCATCCGCCAAAACACACCTTATCTAGTCCTGCCTGAGGTCTCAGCAGAGACCAGATCCGAAGGTAAAGTATTCCAATGGAATCCACGGATTGTAGGTTTGATCCCCAGCTTTTCTGGTCTTTTGGATGAGATTTTAAACGGAGGTACCATTTCCGCATGACCTTTGTGTTGATGGGAAATTAAACACAAGTTCACTGACTCACCCAGACAGAACACTTGGTCATCATGTTCTCATTTGTAACGTTAATGTTCCATATTTATTCAGTTTTAAGAGGATTTTCCTTTCCAAAACAAGCTCAAGGATCTAGATCCGTCTTGTTAGACAGATCCGGATCTTTGGGATTGTTTTGGAAGAGAAAACCCCATTTTATAGCTAGGGGTGCAACAATACATCTGGCTATCGATATATCACAATAGTGACACTGGCAATAGTCACTATCGATAGGGAAAGCTGCAATATCAATACTATCGGCAATAGTGTTTCCAATATCGCAATAGTTTCAATAGTTCCTAGACATGCATCTTTTTCTTGAAGGAAGTATTTTAAACTAAAAGAATAATAGGAAAGGATGTGTTTTAGCTTGTATTGGATTTCAAATAATGGAAAATGTAACAGTTTCTTGTATTTTGTTGTCATGTTGTGCACATTGTGAAATGACAGTCATTAAATAATGCTTTTTCGCCACAAACTTATGTGAACAAACAAGATTTTATACATAAAAGCAGAATTTCTGGATAAGAATGCTGTCTCCAATAGTTATTGCAATGCATTGCAATAGTAAGCTGCAATAGTAATAGTATTGCAATAGGGATTTCTGCAATAGTAATAGTATTGCATAGTCATTTTGGCCTGCAATAGTCACCCCTATTTATAGCTGAATTACACAAGACTGATTTGCATATTTGCGGTAATTTTGGAAGGGTTAACTACAGTCTTATAACCAATTAGATATGGTAATTTGACACCCCATCTTTTGCAGGTATCAGCTCTCAGCAGACACAAAAGAAGAAAGGATAGTTTGGTGCAATAAAGTCAACAGAGCTTTAGCAAACATCAGGACCTGGCATGCCGATGCAATGAGGCCTATCAGACAAAAAAATAAGGACTTTTAGAAGCTGAGTCTTCAAACAACTATGCCCATATTGTGATATTATAAACTATTTATGTATACATATATTAATACATATTGCTACTTGTTAACGATATACATGCCAATTTTTAGCCGGTTTTAAATAATCATTGCGACAAATGTGCATATAAGTATAGCTTATGCATGGGATAGTGTAGGGGAGTAAAATGTTAATTTTTAGTAACAGTTTTTCACACAGGTTATGCTTGATTTTGTTTAAATAGTATATCGTACTTCTTCAGTTATAAGAAGGAGTTTTTTTCCTTCCAAAAAATCCCAAAGCCCTAGATCCATCTTAAAAAGACAGATCTAGATTTTTGGGATTAAAAACAGATCTAGATTTTTGGGATTGTTTTTTGAAGAGAGAAACTTAATAGTCAAATTACCCACAACAGATTTACATGTTTCATGTCTGCTTTATGGAGAGAGAAACCCCGTCTTATAACTATGAATAGAGCTCTAGATAAGAGGGAGTATTTGATGATAATTAGGGATAATTTTTGTTAATTCTGCATAAAAACATATGTTGTGACCCCTCATCTGAACCGTCTCGTTGAGATGGTTCAGATGAGGGGTCACAATATATGGTTTCGACGAAAAATAAGTAAAATTATCCTTACTCCCTCTTATCTAGAGCTCTGTATGAATATGGTACTATAAAATGGGTTTCATTGTCTTGAGAGTCTAAGGCCCGATTTCACGTCAACGAGTTAATTTAGTCAATGACTAACGCTAGTAACCGCCTAACTAATATGTATACTAACTTAGTACGTGTACTATTTTATTCCGATTTCACATGCTGAATTAGTCAATGATATAGGTAAAACGTATATTAGCAGAAAATAGAAAAAAATAAATGGATTTATTTTGAAAAAAACAAAATGGTTTGGACCCGACCGTCTGTCCATCTGTCTGCCTGTCCATCTACAATGTTTTGTGGGCAGCTGTGAAATTAACAGCGGCTTATGCTAGGATCTTGATTTTTGAATGGATTTAGAATAAGCAAACCATTGTTTTGGCCCCGGGTTTGTTATTCAGATTCTGACATAAGCATTTCCTCAGTATATCATATATTTGACATACAAATACAAATCAAGACACAGATGATCTGACTTATTTGAGTGTATTTTAACTATTTGGGTTATTCTCTTTCTTTCAGCTTCAGGAATAAGATTGTGAAAAAATATTTGAAGAAACCGCTCAGGTTTGGATGTTTGGTTACACGTTAGCAGTTCAAACTGTAAATGTCCAAATAAGTTTTTGAGTAATGTCTTAAGCCTGTTTCACATCAGCCTTACGGCAGCCGTACGGCCCTCTGCGATCACATTTCTGGCAAAAATCGCTGGGTTTCGTGCGGCAGCCTCAAGATCGTCGTACGAATTTTAGACGTCGCAAGGTCGTCGCAACGTCGCAAACTAAATTCTCAACATGCACATTATTTCTGCGATTTTTTTGGCAATCTGTGGACGCCGCAAGGCTGCCGCACGACAGTCTTGAGACAACCGCACGATTGACTCACGATTTTGCGGGAGTTCGCAAGTTTGTAGGCGGGGTTGCTGTCAATCATTGCTTGCGTTTGTCTTGCGACGGTCGCAAGACAGCCGCACGAGCATCTTACGACAGTCGTGCGTCCTGACAGAATGCTATCGCAAGAATGTTGCGAATCGTAAGACAATCGCGCAAGTTGCACGGCAGCTGCACGACAGCCGCACGACAGCCGCACGACAGTCCTACGATTTTTGCGTCACTTGCGTCTCCCTTAAAAGTAAATCGGTACTCACAGTCTTGACTCCAGAAAAGAAGCATATCCCCGGGGTTTGCCCCACCAACGCCTCGCATGTCCTCTTCTACCTTGCCGTGCTCGGATGAGCAGCACCAGGATGGCGGCGTGACGCTCTTCTTCATCACGGAGCCTCCTTCTTAGAAGGACAATACGCTGCTGTGGGATAGCCATCAGGCTGTAATGTGGTGTCGACAATCGATGGTGAAACTATGAGGGTTGCGGGTGGTGCTCTTGCATTTTATTCGTCATTCGAGGCGAATTCGTACGATAAACGTACGGTCATCGTAAGACATTCGTGAGACAGCCTTGCGGATTCTTTTTCGTCGTACGGTGCCCGCAAGAGTTTTGCAAAATTCTTACGACCGTCTCACGGCAGTCTTGCGGCAGTCTTACGGCTGCTACACGGCCATCTTGCGACAGCCGTACGAAATGTTGTTTATTTTTTCTACTTTTAAGCTGCAAAATCGTGCGACCCGTGAGACAGTCGTACGAACATCGTACGGCTGCCTTACGATCTCTGAGACCACGATGGACCCGCCCAGATACACTGCGATTTTGTCTGCGATCTGTCTACGGCACCCATGGCCTCAAAAATCGTACGAACAAAAAATCGCACGGCTGATGTGAAACAGGCTTTACTGGGTTGAGTTATTCCCCTCCTTCCGATCTGGGAAATCTTGTAAACAAAATATCTGTAAAACCGCTTAAAGGATTTTTGAAAGGGTTTTATAAGCACGTTTTCTAGACAAATAATTTTTGCTGTTAAGGCACTAATGCCCGTCAGGAGGAAACTACCCCATAGCCCAAAAAAAAATACTCATGGTACCAACAGTTGCTGGAGCGGGGTTGCATTATGACTTTATGACCTCTATCAGCTGTGTCTGTTTATCTATCGACCTTGAAGGGCGTTATCCTTTTCGTTAAAGAATCAAAATCTGCAGCATCATTGAGGCCCTACCCCCGCACCCCATTTCAAAAAAAAAATTAATAAATAACAGTTCCACTCATCAGTAGCGCTACGATCCATGCCAGTTATATTTTAGAGCAATTCTTTATACGCTCAATGCCAGTCCGATCAGAGGACTGGCCTGGGCGTTCAAATGATTGATCTTAAACAGTCTGCTATGGATCATATTACGTTGCCATACGATCCATGCAAGTTAAATTTAAAAACAATCCGTTATACACGCAATGCCAGTCCGATCAGCGGTCTGGCATGGGCAGTTCAAATGATTGCATTCAAACGGACTGGTATGGATCGTATTATGACTGGTGTTGATATGATAGGTTTTATTGGAATATATATATAATTTTTGTACAGTCATTGTCTTCATATTTGGACTGAAATGTGTTTACAAAAAGTTAGTTCTCCGATAACGGCGTACTAAGTTGGAACACCGTTTAGTATGTATTTTAAATTAGTTGACGCACGTGAAATGCATTTTGTATTTTACCTGTGGGAAAACAGTCAAATAAGGCTAAATATGCGTTTTAAACGCGACGTGAAATCGGGCCTAAATGTGACAAATTCACATACTTAATCTGTTGACTGAAAGTGTTTTTAAAATCATTATTTCAAGTGCTACAGTTTAATAACATAACTTGACAATGAGAGATAGTGAACAGACCAGGTGCCCATTTCACAAAACATCTTAGGCCTAAGATTTTTGTTAGTTCCATACATCTTAGGCTTTAGGTGTTTAGTGAAACTAGCACCAGAAGATCAGCAGAGCTGAATCAAAATTTTGAGGTATTTTCTTATCTTACTTTGTCATGTCATAAAAGACGCAGTTAGTTCTTTTTTCAATTATCGTTGGGAAGTGTTTCTAAAATATTTGGTTTCCTGTAGCTCAGATCAAAATTTTGACAGTGTCATTTGTAGTCATTGTCCATATATAGCAACAAGTGCTGTTATGTGATTCCTGATTTTACTTGTACATATTTACCGTAAGTCATATTAATTTGATTTTGTAAGCAGTATTTGATTGGTATAACCTCTAACAAAGATAATTTGGTGAATTTAATGTACAACATAAATGGTATATACAAGATTCCTTGAGCTCTAGCAACATGTTACTTCTCTCTAAGAGCCAGTTCTCACAAGTTCCAGCTTACAGGAGTATTGATGGTAGCTTATAAGTTATGGGATAATTATTATTCTATCTCTGCATAAAAACATGCTTTTGCCCCTCAGTAGTATAGTCCCATTAACTGAGGATCAGGTGGCTCAAAGCTTCCTCATGTTTTTATGGAGAATGTGCAGATTTTTTTTTTCAAAATTGTCATCAAAGACTTCCCTTGTCTGAAGCTCTGACAGTTTAGTTTTGCTGACTGGTTCAACTTTTCATAATGCCGTAAAATTCTAAAAATTGGGACACCTAAAATAATTACTGTTATTGACCTAAAATGGAACAGTTTGGTTTTATAAAGATGCTGATAAAACAGTGCAGATCCAGAGGAGACTGCTCCTTCAGAGCAGTCTTGTCTGGTTCTGCACTGTTTGCTCAGATCTATCTGTTCCAATACTTAGACTTTGGAAGCATAACCATATGAGCTGCGATACAAGAAAACCAACAAAGTGGTTGTAAGCCCAGCACAGACTCAGATCAGCATGGGCATCTGCCCAGTCTGATCAGACTCTTTGCTAAGCGCTAAAAGGGTAGCTAAGGGTCTAAGCTACCTGCATGCGGACAGCGGAGACTGATCAGACTGGGCGGATGCCCAGGCTGATCTGAGTCTCTGATGGGTGCACAACCACTTTGTAGGTTTTCTCGTGTCATGGCTCATATACCCTTAAGTTGATAAAAGTATGGATATTTAGTTTCAATCATTAAGAGCAAAAAATGAGATTCTAGCTAGTTTGATTTATGAGCAATTTTTAGTGTCAGTTGAAAAATACTGAGATTTTAATATATGCAATACTATTCATGTACTGCCATATGTATGATTGAGTCTGCCTTTCTGCTTTCCTTTAAATTCTTTGCCTATACCTCAAACTCTGAATAATCTCATCATCGTTTGTCCCTATATATAGTTTTTGTATACTCTCATGTCTATCATCATTATTCATATCTGTACAGCGTAGGGAACTTTGTATTTACATTTAACACTGTATTTGGCATTATCAAAGTATTTTTCATAATCAAATTGGTTGTCCTGTATAGTTTTACACAATCTGCTTAAGAACAGCTACCAATTACAAGTTACCATAATGACCCCTATAATTTCGGACACCCGAAAGTTGGACATTTATTGTTTGAAAATTCTTAGAAAGTGGATTTTATATACATTAATGCATCCAAATGATGCTTAGTGAATGGCAAACATTGTAGACCTAATCAAACTGCTCCTTCATGAAGGAGCAGTTACATCTGGGTCTACAATGTTTGCTTAAACCTGTCTGTCTGAATATTTATACCCCGGACATATGAAGTATGTCGAGGGGTATATAGTTTTTGTTTTTCTGTCCGTCCATCCGTTCGTGCATCTGTCCGTCCGCCCCTTAACAATTGCGTTAAAGTTTTACGTTAAGTTTATGTTCCTTGCTTATATTTCCATTATCGGAACCTTGTGGTATGTGACTAGATTTATTTCTGGGTTCATGCAGAATAGTTGACATCTGGATGCTGCTGCTGCTGACCTTAGGTCAAGGTCACACCTAAACATTTGCGTTAAAGTTTTGTGTTAAGTTAATATTCTTCTTTTATATTTCCAATATCCTTTGATGCAACTTTTTGGTATGAGATTAGATATACTTCATGCAGAATAGTTGACATCATCTGGATGCTGCTGTGACTGTAGGTCAAGGTCACAGACTTACACATTAGTGTTAAAGTTTTGCATTAAATTTATATTCTTTTATATTTCCAATATCCATGATGGAACCTTTTGACATTTGACTAGGGTTACTTTTAATTTAGGTTCATGCAGAGTAGTTGACATCATCTGGATGTTGCTGCTGACTGTAGGTTAAGGTCACAGACTTAAACAATCGCGTTAAAGTTTTGGGTTAAGTTTATATTCTTCTTTTATATTTCCAATATCCTTTGATGAAACCATTTGATATTTGACTATGTTTTTTTTTTAGGTTCATACAGAGTAGTTGACATCATTTGGATGCTACTGCTTACCAAAGGTCAAGGTCACAGACTTAAACATTTACATTAAAGTTTTGTGTTAAGTTTATATTCTTTTATATTTCCAACATTCTTTGATGGATCCTTTTGATATTTGACTAGGTTTACTTCTATGTTCATGCAGATTAGTTGACATCATCTGAAAGCTGCTGTAGACCAAGGTCATGGGCACAGACTTATATATGTACATTAAAGTTTTGTGTTAAGTTGGTACTCTTTGCTGATATTTGTAATATACTTTTATGGAACCATTTGATAGGTGACTAAGTTTACTTCCAGGTTCAAACCATGTCTAAGATTGGTTTCATTAGGTGGTAGTTTCATAAGGCAGTGGTTTCATTAGGGCCCCGCCAGACGAAGTCTGCGGAGGCCCTATAATAATCACCTTGTCCGTCCGTCTGTCTGTCCATCCGTCCGTCTGTCCGTCCGTCATCATTTCGTGTCCGCTCAATAACTCTGAAACCGATAAAGATATTTTCACGAGACTTGGGACAAATGTAAAGCATTATCAGACGATGTGCAGAGAACAAGAACCATAACTCTGCCTACAATTTTTACTGAATTATGCCCCTTTGAAATTTTGAGTACAAAAATCGTGTCCGCTCCATAACTCTGAAACCGTTAAAGATATTTTCTCTAGACTTGGGACAAATGTAAAGCATGCAGAGAACAAGAACCATAACTCTGCCTACAATTTTTACTGAATTATGCCCCTTTGTAATTTTGAGTACAGAAATCGTGTCCGCTCCATAACTCTGAAACTTTTAAAGATATTTTCACAAGACCACGATGTGCAGAGAACAAAAACCATAACTCTGCGTACAGTATTTACTGAATTATGCCCCTTCGTAATTTTGAGTACAGAAATCGTGTCCGCTCCATAACTCTTAAACTCTTTCAGGAGATGATTTAAATAAGCTTCAGCTTTCTATCAGATCCTGTACCATATAATATTATGTACAATTGTATAGCAAGTTATTTGAATAAAATATTGTTTAAACCAACTCTTAAACGGATAAAGATATTTTCATGAGACTTGGTACAAATGTAAAGCATCATCAGACGATGTGCAGAGAACAAGAACCATAACTCTGCTTACATTGCTTACTGAATGATGCCCCTTTGAAATTTTGAG
Organism: Ctena decussata; assembly: GCA_963989385.1. Taxonomy (NCBI): domain Eukaryota; kingdom Metazoa; phylum Mollusca; class Bivalvia; order Lucinida; family Lucinidae; genus Ctena; species Ctena decussata. The sequence goes on along the minus strand of OZ022503.1, from coordinate 55,245,857 downwards.
TGCAGAAATTGTGTCTGCTCTATAACTCTGAAACCAATAAAGATATTTTCACAAGACTTGGTACAAATGTAAAGCATCGTCAGACGATGTGCAGAGAACAAGAACCATAACTCTGCCTTACATTATTTACTGAATTATACCAATATCTTAAAGACACTACCAGAGGCTTAAATTCAAACAACATATTGAATATGAAGGAGCAACATGATAATAGAAAGCTGGTATTGTTATTTCTGGTTGGGCACATATGACTTAAATGTCATCAACAGTTTCATAAAGGCGGGGCCCTATTAGTTACCATGTTTCTAGTTAGGAGTTGGCACTGGTCGTGGGTATACGTGAGCCCCTGCTCATTTGCTCTAGTTAGGGTTATTATGGTACTTGCCTACAATCAGCTTGCATACTCTGGAGTGTGGTCAGGGCATGGACAGCTCACTTATGCTGTGATATGCTTACCTGTATTTGTTTACTCCTGTTGTTTTGGCACACATCACAGTACTGTACATTCAAAATATTCTAGAAACCTAGAAACTTGAAATCTGTTTTGCTGAAAGAGGATTTCATTATAAATTAAGTAATTGAAGACATACTAAACAGACTCAGATGCCCAAGGGAGGCATTCACAAGTGCTAAAATGGCATTCCATGGGCCAAAATTGGGCTTCAAATAACATATTTTGGTGATCAAAAATCAAAAGCCAATCTCAGTGGAATTTGGCCGCTTTTTTGCTAAAAAAAAGGGGGGGGTGGGATTTATTTAAGATGAATGGATGCAGTATGTTTTTGAGACATCAGTCTTTAAAGGAGGCAACTTGAAGGGTTTAGTGTTGGCTTCTGAAAAAGAACAGACCCCACTGAAAAGGGTTCTACTCTTAAAGAATTTGTTTCCCAAGAAGCAAATTCTTTCCTTTAAGAGGTGACTGACCTCCGAGAAGCAACAATAAAAAGGCTGGGGCTCCAGATAAGAACAGGTTACAGGGATAATTCAGAGATATTTATTTGTATTTCTGAAAACATGTGACCCGAACCGTCTGTGTGACAGGGTTCTAATATGGGGTCACAACATATGTTTTCATTCATAAAGCTACTTAAGTCGTTGCTATGCGGTTGCTAAGGCTAAATATCTATAAAGGAGATTCCCTACAACTAGGAAATTGGGTCTGGAGGAACAGTCTTTGTAAGACTGTTCCTCCAGAGCAAATTTCATAGTTGTAGGGAATCTTCCTCAAAGAAATTTAGCCTTAGCAACAGCACAGCAACCACTTAAGTCGTTTTATGAAACGGACCCTGGAAAGATTTTAGCTTTGGTTAAATTTTGAAATGAGAATGAAGAGTTTCTGGAGAAAAAAATTTGAGCCACGACATGACAAAATCAACAAAGGGGCATATGTGCCGTGTGAAGACTCAGATCAGCATGGGCATCTGCCCAGTCTGATCAGAGTATTTGCTGTTGGCATGGAACTAGCTAGACCCTTAGCTACCCTAATAGTGCAATAGTGCAAAGCAAAGACTGATCAGATTGAGCAGAGGCTGATCTAAGTCTTCACTGGGCACGCATGCCACTTTGTTGGTTTTGTCATGTTTTGGCTCATTTGGCTCATTTGAATGTCGATGTAACATTTCTTTTCTTTTGTTCAGTCTATAAAAACAGCTGTTTTATTGTACTGTAAGATTTTTTTTCCTTATCCTTCTACGAAGTTCTCAGCCTGGGTTTGAATCCCACTGAAGACAGAATTCTTTTCAGCCATAAACAGGGTTCCATTGCTTTTCATTATCACTCTCCCATAGGCTTGATATGACTGAAATACAGTTATAAGGCAGAGTCCCAGATAAGAGGGAGTATTTGGTGATAATTAGGGATAATTTTTGTTAATTCTGGATAAAAACATATGTTGTGACCCCTCATCTGAACCGTCTCGTCGAGACGGTACAGATGAGGGGTCACAACATATGGTTTCAATGAGAAATAAAGGAAATTATCCTTCAATATCAGCAAATACCCCTCTTATCTAGAGCTCTGTATAAGGGCTGTAAAACCACAAGTTATCCATCTTTATTCGTTCTTTTCTTTGCCAGGGTGAATTACTTCTGTCTCTTATTCTCAACTTATCTCACATTTTGGCTTACCATACACATTTTGCCTTGGAGAATATTTTTGTATATTTTTGAACCATGTCTTTCACTTGTATTGTCGGTGTAACAGAAGATAAGCAACATAGCCAGTAGAACCTTTGTTGCTCTTGTTTTAAATCCATATCTTGTTGGTTGGTTGTTTTTGGTTGAACGGCCCTTGGAGACAGTATTTCAGTCTGTATCTGGCCCTCTCTCAAAGAGGGGGAGAAAGAAAAATGATAGATGAGAGAAAAAAATTACAAACAACCCCGGCCTGCACCTTCTGCTAGCACAGTAGGCCCTTGCCCTACTTTAATCCAAATAAGTAGGACACCCCAGCACTGGAAGTTATAACCAGCACCATCGCCCGACCACCACCCCCAAATCCATATCTTAAGGTGTATGGTACACCTCCAAGTTTTCCCACCATTTTTGTCTTGGCTGTGACCACAGGCGCTTGAAGTTCTATGCTTATAAAAACCTCAAAACCCTTTAAACTTGACGCAGTCTATAGGGTAAGAAATGGCCAGATATGCAAGCAAAAATGCCTCGATTTTGGACTGCTAAAACTGCCAGTTAGAAACATCCCAACAAAAGCAAACTACTTACCTGTAAACATAGTTTCAAAATGTATCTATAAACACATTAAATTTGTTCAGTTATGGTCTATGCGGTGGCAGGTGCTGTAATCCTGAATTCATAATTTGTCCAAAAAATCCTGTCGCCATTACGGTGTCCAGTTTCCGGTTTACTGTGCTGCGCCAAAGTTGAGCATGTGCTTGTACGCTTTGAAAATCACACATCAGCAAAATCATTCAATTGCTTTTTAGCTCACCTGAGCCGAAGGCTCAGAGGTGAGCTTATAGGATGGGAGTCGAGCCGTTGTCCGTCCGTGCGTGTGTGGGTGCGTCAACACTTTCAAACATAAATATCTCAGAAACCAGTTAGCCGATCGCAATGAAATTTTATCTGAAGCATCATTGGGGTGGGGGAAAGGCTGCATTAGGTTTTGGTGCCGATCAGCTCAGGACTCTGGTTTCCATGGCAACAGATAGCCCCCATAGGGTTATAATGGGGAAAATGGCGTCATCACGTTTTCTCGACTGTTTTTGATTAGATCCTTATTATACCCCCGACATACTTCGTATGTCCAGGGGTATATAGTTTTCGTCTTTCCGTCCGTTCGTCCGTCTGTGTGTCCGTCCTTCCGTTAACATTTGCGTTAAAGTTTTGCGTTAAGTTTTTATTCTTTGCTTATATTTCCAATATCCTTTGATGAAACCTTTTGGTATGTGACTAGGTATACTTCTAGGTTCATGCAGAATAGTTGACATTATCTGGATGCTGCTGCTGACCTAAGGTCAAGGTCACAGACTTAAACATTTGCATTAAAGTTTTGTGGTAAGTTTATATTCTTCTTTTATATTTCCAATATCCTTTGATGGAACCTTTTGCTATTTGACTAGGGTTACTTTAAGGTTCATACAGATACAGAGTAGTTGACATCATCTGGATGCTGCTGCTTGCCAAAGGTCAAGGTCACAGATTTGTATATATGTGTTAAATTTGCATTAAAGTTTTGCGTTAAGTTTATATTCTTTGCTTATATTTCCAACATCCTTTGGTGAAACCTTTTGATATATGACTAGGTTTACTTCTATGTTCGTGCACAATGATTGACATCATTTTGATGCTGCTGCTGACCTATGGTCAAGGTCACAGACTTTAACATTTGCGTTAAAGTTTTGCGTTAAGTTTACATTCTTTGTTTATATTTCAAACATTCTTTGATGAAACCTTCTGATTTATGACTAGGTTTACTTCTATGTTTTCATGCAGATTAGTTGACATCATCTGAATGCTGCTGCTATCCAAGGTCATGGAAACAGACTTATAGGTTTACATTAAAATTTTGTGCTTAGTTGGTTTTCTTTACTGATATTTGTAATATACTTTGATGGAAGCATTTGATAGGTGATAAAGTTTACTTCTAGGTTCATACCATGTATAAGATTGGTTTCATTAGGGTGTGGTTTCATTAGGCGATGGCGCTGGTCGGGGGTATACGTGAGCCCCTGCTCACTTGCTGTAGTCATACTTGCAGGTAATGATGACATACACAAGAGCTTGGATGAGTTCGAAATTTGGCCGGATTCGAGCACAGACTACGGAGTTAGCTGCCCTTGAGCGTTTGAAAAAAATCCCATAGGGTTATAATGGCGAAAATGGCGTCATCACGTTTTCTCACTTGTTTTTGCTTAGATCCTTATACTTGCAGGTAATGATGACATACATAAGAGCTTGGATGAGTTCGAAATTTGGCTGGATTCGAGCACAGACTACGGAGTTAGCTGCCCTTGAGCGTTTGTAAAAAAATCCCATAGTGTTATAATGGAGAAAACAACATCACATATTTTTAGAAAAACTTTGTCATCGCTCTATTGCCTACATTTCTCAACAGATTTTCAAATAACTTCACACAAATGTAGGGCATTACAATATCTCGAGCAAATTCGACTTTCAGGATGCTGTGCCCAAGGTCAAGGTCACTGTGGCTATTTTTAGAAAAAGTTTGTCAGCGCTCTAGCACCTACATTTCTCAGCAGATTTTAAAATAACTTCACACAAATAGCAAGTTCGACTTTCAGGATGCTGCGCCCAAGGTCAAGGTCACTGGCTATTTTTAGAAAAACTTTGTCAGCGCTCTAGCACCTACATTTCTCAGCAGATTTTAAAATAACTTCACACAAATGTTGGGTATGACAATATCTCGAGCAAGTGTGACTTTCAGGGTGCTGCACCCAAGGTCAAGGTCACTGTGGCTATTTTTAGAAAAACTTGGTCATCGCTCTAGCACCTACATTTCTCAATGGATTTTAAAATAAATTCACACAAATGTAGGGCATGACAATATCTCGAGCAAGTTTGACTTTCAGGGTGCTGTGCCCAAGGTCAAGGTCACTATGGCTATTTTTAGAAAAACTTTGTCATTGCCCTAGCACCTTCATTTCTCCATGGATTTTGAAATAACTTGACACAAATGTAGGGTTTGACAATATCTCAAGCAAGTTCGACTTTCAGGATGCTGTGCCCAAGGTCAAGGTCACTGTGGCTATTTTTAGAAAAACTTTGTCATCGCTCTGCATTTCTCAACGGATTCTAAAATAAATTCACACAAATGTAGGGCATGACAATATCTCGAGCAAGTTTGACTTTCAGGGTGCTGCAATCAAGGTTTTTGATTAGATCCTTATCATACTTGCAGGTAATGATGACATATATAAGAGCTTGAATGAGTTCGAAATTTGGTCGGATTCGAGCACAGACTACGGAGTTAGCTGCCCTTGAGCGTTTGAATAAAATCCCATAGTCTTATAATGGAGAAAACAACGTCATCACATTTTCATTTTTCATCGGATCCTCTTCATACTTGCAGGTAATAGGGATATGCATAAAAGCTTGGATTAGTTAGCATTTCGGCTAGATCCCACCACTGACTGGAGTACCTGCCCTGAGCATCCAAAAAATCAATGTCGCCACTTTTTCTTGGTTTCTACTGATCCGATCCTTTTCAAACTTGCAGGTAATGAGGAAATGCATAATATCTTAAACAAGTTCAAATTTTGGCCAGATCAGGCCAACCACTATGAAGTTAGCTGCCCTTAACAGCTCTGTCTATTGTGCTCTTGATCGGATACTTTTTAAACTTGCATATATTAAATGAGGGCATACATAATGTTTTGGATGAGTTTAATTTTCAGCCTGATTGGACCACTGACTGTGGAGTTAGCTGCCCTTGAGGATCTTAAATATCCCTATAGGTTTACAATGTCTCTCAGGTGAGCAATTGTTGCCCTTTGGGCTACTTGTTTAGCTCACCTGAGCCGAAGATAAGCTTATAGTATAGGCTTGGTCCGGCGTACGTCGTCCGTTCACACTTTTAAGCATTAATATCTGCTAAAGCAGCTGGCCAATCTTGATCAGATTTTATGTGTAGCATGGTTGGGGTGGGGGATTGATTGCATATAGTTTTGGGACAAATTGGTTTTAAACTTTGGTTACCATGGCAACGAAAAGGTCCCATAGACTTATAATGGGGAAAATGTTGTCCGGGCCCTAGCTTCTTCATTTTTGATCTAAACTTCTTGTAACTTGCAGGTATCTAGGACAGCCAAAACATCTCGGACCAGTTCGTTTTTGAGCCAGGTTGGATCATTCTTTTCAGAGTTACTTGCTCTTGAGCGATAAAATATATTCCCATTGACTTATAATGGGGAAATGTTGTCCAGGCCCTAGCTTCATCTTTTTTGATCGCAACTTCTTGTTTCTTGCAGGTATCCAGGACAGCCAAAACATCTCGGACCAGTTCGAATTCGAGCCAGTTTGGATCATTCTTTTCAGAGTTATTTGCCCTTGAGCGATGAAATATATAATGGGGAAAAATGTTGTCCAGGCCCAAGCTTCTTCATTTTTGATTGCAACTCCTTGTAACTTGCAGGTATTCAGGACAGCCAAAACACCTCGGACCAGTTCGAATTTGGGCCAGGTTGGATTGTTCTTTTCAGAGTTTCAGAGTTACTTGCCCTTGAGCGATAAAATATATTCCCATTGACTTATAATGGGGAAAATGTTGTCCAGGCCCTAGCTTCATCATTCATGATTGCAACTTCTTGTAACTTGCAGGTATCCAGGACAGCCAAAACATCTCGGACCAGTTCGAATTTGGACCAGGTTGGATCATTCTTTTCAGAGTTACTTGCCCTTGAGCGATAAAATATTTTCGCATAGACTTTGTCATCGCTCTAGCGCCTTGATTTGTGTACCAAATTCAATTTAATTTCACACAAGTGATAAGTATGACAATATCTTGGACAAGTTCCTGTTTCAGCGTTCTGGGATCAAGGTCAAGGTCATAGTGACTATTTTTAGAAAAACTTTGTCATCGCTCTAGCACCCTCATTTATGGACTGATTTTGATTAAAACTTCACACAAGTGTTAAGTATGACAATATCTTGAATAAGTTTGCGTTTCAGCGTCCTAATGTCAAGGTCACAGTGGCTATTTTTAGAAAAACTTTGTCATTGCTCTAGCACCGTCATTTGTGGACCGAATTCAATTTAATTTCACACAAATAATTAGTATGACAACATCTTGGATAGGTTCGCGTTTCATTCTTCTGGGGTCAAGGTCAAGGCCACAGTGGCTATTTTTAGTAAAACATTGTCATCCCTCTAGCGCCTTCATTTTAGGACTGATTTTGATTAAAACTTCACACAAATGTTTAGTATGACAATATCTCAAACAAGCTTGTGTTTCAGCTTCCTAAGGTCAATGTCAAGGTCACAGTGGCTATTATTAGAAAAACTTTGTTATCGCTCTAGCGCCTTCATTTATGGACCATTTTCGATTTAACTTCACACAAGTGATAAGTATGGCAATATCTTGGGCAAGTTTGCGTTTTGTCTATCTGGGTCAAGGCCAAGGTCACAGTGGCTATTTTTAGAAAAACTTTGTCATCCCTCTAGCGGCTCAATTTACAAACCAATTTTGATTTAACTTCACGCAAGTGTTTAGTATGACAGTATCTTGAACAAGTTTGGGTTTCTAAGGTCAAGGTCACAGTTGCTAATTTTAGAAAAACTTTGTCATCTCTCTGGCAACTTCATTTATGGACGGATTACACAAATTTTGAGTATGACAATATCTTGAACAAGTTGGTGTTTCAGCATTCTAAGGTCAAGGTCAGGGTTGCTTTTTTCAGAAAAACTTCGTCATCAGTCTGGCGACTTCATTTATGGACCAATTTTGATTAAACTTCACACAAATGTTTAGTATGACAATATCTTGAACAAGTTCGCTTTTCAGCATTCTAAGGTGAAGGTCACAGTGGCTATTTTTAGAAAAACATTGTCATCACTCTAGCACCTTCATTTATGGACTTATTTTCATTTAACTTCGCACAAATGTTTAGTATGACATTATCTTTGACAAGTTTGCATTTCAGGATTCTAAGGCTAAGGTCAAGTTCACAGGGGCTATTTTTACTGTCATTTCAATTATCTGACTTTCCCGGTAAGCCTATTCTGTGACAAACAGGTTGGCAGAATTTTTCAATTACACCGCCTGTGCTGTCTGCAAAGTTTCCTTTGTCTTTGATCAGCAACTTCTAAAACAAGTTGCCGATTATGATGAAACAATATTCTCGTATAGTATGTACTTGATATTGGTTTGCATAAGAATACGCAGAATTTAGAGTATAAAGATTTAGATGTTTCCGAAGACGCTGTCAAGTACATTAAAATAGACTAATACTGACGACTCTTAAGATATCTGGTTTTGTTGGCGGTGTACAAATTGTTCAAGTTCAGTTTAACGATATGTAAATTTTGTAATTGTTATCACATATACACGAACCGTTACCCTTTATCCATGTACATGTAGAATCCCTAGTGGTGCTATTCAGATGAAAGCGGTGCAGGTAAAAAATTAGTTCACTACGTCAAATCTTAGAAAAATCTTGTGTACACTCTAGAGGGCACTGTTTTAGCTCACCTGAGCCGAAGGCTCACAAGGTGAGCTTATAGTATAGGCTTGGTCCGTCGTACGTCGTCCGTTTACACTTTTAAGCATTAATATCTGCTAAAGTAGCAGGCCAATCTTGATCAAATTTTATGTGTAGCATGGCTGTGGTGGGGGATTGATTGCATATAGTTTTGGGACAGATTGGTTTAAAACTGTGGTTACCATGGCAACAAAAAGGTCCCATAGACTTATAATGGGGAAAATGTTGTCCGGGCCCTAGCTTCTTCATGTTTAATCGCAACTTCTTGTAACTTGCAGGTATCCAGGATATCTAAAACATCTCGGACCAGTTTGAATTTTGGCCAGGTTGGATCATTCTTTTCAGAGTTACTTGCCCTTGAGCGATAAAATATTTTCCCATAGACTTATAATGGGGAAAATGTTGTCTGGGCCCTAGCTTCATCATTTTTGATCACAACTTCTTGTCACTTGCTGGTATCCAGGACAGCCAAAACATATCGCACCAGTGCCAATTTGAGCAAGGTTGGATCATTCTTTTCAGAGTTACTTGCCCTTGAGCATTGAAATATATAATGGGGAAAATGTTGTCCGGGCCCTAGCTTCTTCATTTTTGATCGCAACTTCTTGTTACCTGCAGGCATTTAGGACAGTCAAAACATCTCGCACCAGTTCGAATTTGGGCCAGGTTGGATTGTTCTTTTCAGTTACTTGCCCTTGAGCGATAAAATATTTTCCCATTGATTTATAATGGGGAAAATGTTGTCCGGGCCCTAGCTTCATCATTTTTGATCGCAACTTCATGTTACTGGCTGGTATCCAGGACAGCCAAATCATATCGCACCAGTTCGAATTCGAGCCAGGTTGGATCATTCTTTTCAGAGTTACTTGCCCTTGAGCACTGAAATATATAATGGGGAAAGTGTTGTCCAGGCCCTAGCTTCTTAATTTTTGATCGCAACTTCTTGTTACTTGCAGGCATTCAGGACAGTCAAAACATCCTGGATCAGTACGAATTTGGGCCAGGTTGGATCATTCTTTTCAGAGCTACTTGCCCTTGAGCGATAAAATATTTTCCCATAGACTTATAATGGGGAAAATGTTGTCCAGGCCCTAATTTCTTCATTTTTGATCACAACTTCTTGTTACTTGCAGGTATTCAGGACAGCCAAAACATCTCGGACCAGTTCGAATTAGGGCCAGGTTGGATCATTCTTTTCAGAGTTACTTGCCCTTGAGCAATGAAATATTTTCCCATAGACTTTGTCATTGCTCTAGTGCCTTGATTTGTGGACCACATTCGATTTAATTTCACACAAATGATTAGTATGACAATATCTTGGACAAGTTCGTGTTTCAGCGTTCTGGGGTCAAGGTCACTGGCTATTTTTAGAAAAACTTTGTTAGCGCTCTAGCACCTTCATTTATGAACTGATTTTGATTGAAACTTCACACAAATGGTCAGTGTGACAATATCTTGAATACGTTTGCATTTCAGCATCCTAAGGTCAAGGTCACAGTGCCTATTTTTAGAAAAACTTTGTCATCGCTCTAGCACCTTCATTTGTAGACCAAATTCAATTTAATTTCACACAAGTGATTAGTATGACAATATCTTGGACAAGTTTGCATTTCAATGTTCTGGAGTCAAGGTCAAGGTCACAGTGGCTATTTTAAGAAAACTTTGTCATCCCTCTAGCACCTTCATTTATGGAAAGATGTTGATTAAAACTTCAACCAAATATTTAGTATGACAATATCATTTCAGCATCCTAAGGTCAAGGTCACAGTTGCTATTTTTAGAAAACCTTTGTCATCCCTCTGACAACTCCATTTATGGACTGATTTTGATTTAACTTCACACAAATGTTTAGTATGACATTATCTTGAACAAGTTTGCTTTTCAGCATTCTAAGGTCAAGGTCAAGGTCACAGTGGCTATTTTCAGAAAATCTTGTCATCACTCTAGCGCCTTATTTATAGACCAATTTTCATTTAACTTCGCACAAATGTTTAGTATGACATTATCTTTGACAAGTTCTCATTTCAGCATTCTAGGGCTAAGGTCAAGGTCACTGTCAATGCAATTATCTCACCTTCCCAGTAAGCTTATTCTGTGACAAACAGGTAGGCTGAATTTTTCAGTTACACCACATGTGCTGTCTGCAAAGTTTCTTTTGTCTTTGATCAGCAACGTCTATAACTAGTTGCCGATTATGATGAAACAGTATTCTCATATAATATGTACTTGATATTGGTCTGCATAAGAATACGCAGAATTTAGAGTTTCCGAGGATGCCCTGAAGTACATTAAAATAGACTACTACTGACGACTCTAAGGTATTTCACTATGTTGGTAGTCTTCCATGTGTTCAAGTTTGGTTAAACGATATGTAAATTTTGCAAACGTTTACCACATATGCACAAACCATTACTGTTTATCGGTGTGCACGTAGAAGCCCTAGGTGTAAGTAACGGCACTATTCAGATGAAAGTGGTGCAGGTCAAAAATTAGGTCACTATGTCAAATCTTAGAAAAGTCTTGTGCACACTGTAGAGGGCATTTTTTTTTTTTTATCCAATTCATGAAACTTAGTCAGAAATGTTTATTTTTTTATGAAATCTAGGGCAGGTTTGTAAGTGGATCATGTCAGGTCAAAAAGTAGGTCACTAAATCAGATATGAGAAAATCCTTGAGTACACACTAGAGGGCACAGTTTTGATCAAATCTTTGTTCAGAATGTTTATTTCTATGTAATTTAGGTCAAGATGCTCTAGTGACCTCCTTTATTAACCAGTTTTGTTACCAGTATAGCTTCACAGCTGTATTGGGTTTGTTTGACATCAAAATCTGCACTCTTCTAAAACCACTGGTTTAAGGTTTGTAACAAATGAGTGAAGTGACAAAATGTGTCTCTTGATCTCAGGTGAGCTACAGGACCATTGGTCCTCTTGTTATCTAATTCATGAAACTTAGACTGTTTATTTTTATGAAATCTGGGGCAGGTTTGTAAGTGGGTCTTGTCAGGTCAAAAACTAGGTCACTAAATCAGATATGAGAAAAACCTTGAATACACTCTAGAGGGCACAGTTTTGATCCAATCTTTGTTCAGAATGTTTATTTCTATGTAATTTAGGACAAGGTGCTCTAGTGACCTCCTTTATTAACCAGTTTTGTTACCAGTATAACTTCACAGCTGTACTGGATTTGTTTGACATCAAAATCTGCACTCTTCAAAAACCGTTGGTTTAAGGTTTGTAACAAATGAGTGAAGTAACAAAATGTGTCTGTTGACAGTAAGATGTCAGGTGAGCTACAGGACCATTGGTCCTCTTGTTTTTTTTTTAAAATCCAATTTTCGAACATCGATAAAACACTTTTTCAAGGATCTTTGCCATTTATCATTGTTTTTACAGTGTGTGGTATTCATTCAGATGCATAAACATTAAAATTCGTCAAAATGTGAATTCCTTAAAATTTTATGGGAAAAAGTAACCAAATTTCCATTTTTGTCGAAATTTCTATGCATGGTTGCACACTCTCTATAAGCGTTTGCGGACTTAAAGAACTCAACCATGCTAACTCACACAAGTGCTCAAACATTACCAATATTGCAAACTCTGGGTAAAATAACATGATATACAATGGTGCATTTTTAATGTCCCTCATTATAATATCCAATTAACATGAGACTCATTTACACATATTTGGGTATGTTTGGAGAGAGAACGCCCCATCTTATAGCTGAATAGATACATTCAACAGCCAAAAGGTCTTGAAGAATTGGTATATAGTCAAAGGCCTAGGGGTCACCCATGGAAACACAAAAGGTGACTTCTGGAGACAGATAACCCCTTAATACATTTTTTACTAGTTCATTCATACATATATATTGGTGCAAGGGACCTTGAAACGATGGCTGCTCTATATGACAGATGAATGCTTACTAGAGCTGATCTTATTTTAAAGTCACACTCTGCATTTGCACAGGCTGATCAGAGTATTGACTATTTACATTTCCTAAAGCAATATTTCTTTGGATGCAACAAAAATGATAATATGTATTGATACACAATTAATTATTTCCTAAAAAAGGTATTAAATTTATTGCATGTTTTGTTTTTGTCTTATGAAAGCACATACTGTCAAATTTACCAAAATATTTAGACAGAAATTTCTCACCAAAGCTGTAGAAACCAGATCATGTTGCTCTTAAAAGAGTAGAATGATCAGGGCATGTACTTTCTGCCAGACTATGTAAGAAAGGTTTATTCCAAACAAAAATGGAAAAATGTTTAATTGTAAAAAGTGTTGATTAAAAGTTGGTTTTAGTATAGTGGGGTAAAGTGTCTGAACATTTGGGTTCATTAGGGTAGTACATTTAGCACCAGATATGCCAGTACTTTCGGGGTTAAAAATGATTTATTGAGAAGTAATTGATGTGTAGTTTCCTTGGTTCACCATAAATCAGATTTAATGCAATCTTCATGGCATTGCATGACCCAGACAACTTAAATGTAATTTGGCAATAATTTGGTTTTATGCCGAAATAAGAAATGTAGATCGTCCCTAAAATTCTGGCTTAGCTGAAGTTTCATTATGAATGGGTACCCTGACGGAAAGTATCTGGCCCATTTACTTTTTTGCCACCCTTTTCAGTGGGGTTCTGTTTTTATAGAAAAGAATTTGCTCCCATGGAGCAAATTCTTTTATATAAAAGTAGACCCCATTTTGAAGGGTTCAATCACTAAAAGTGACAAGCAGAAAGTCACACAAAAAAGTGGCTCCATTTATTTAAAATGGCAGAAAAACATTGAAAGTTTACACATAAACTTAGAATCAATGCTTTCAGGTCAAACTTATGCCCCAGTTCACACACACATATACGGATTCTGCGGATGCTACAGGTGGCCTGTCCGTATCTTTTCGTATCCATCCATTTAATCCGTAATGGATCCATATCACATCCGCAGAGTCCGTTAGTGTCCGTATCATATGCGCAGGATCTGCGTTGAAATTTTGAAAAGATTAAAAATTCGGGGGCGGATGAGTAAACCGTTAAAGTCCGTAACTGAACAAATTTATCTGCATCTATCCGTATCTAATCCGTGTCTCATCCGTATCTATTCCGTATCTTATCCATAACTGAAACCATCATTCCGCAGTCCCAAGTTGAAGACTGATACGGTTTCATACGGATCTTTACCTTTAGTTACGGAAGTTATGGGTCATGTCAGGGTCATTGATGAGGCTCTAGTAATCGTAACCTCGAAGTATGGCCCATGCTCCTGCTCTCGAATGTATTTAGTGTTCTGTGCTCATGTAGGATTAGATTTTTATTTAAATTTGTATACCTGGATCCAAACTGTAAATTGGGTAAAGGCAAAGGCATCCTATAGCCTAATGACCGTAGGGGCGGTGGCTTTGGGGGGTAGGTGGTTAGAGTCAATGTATCTTGGGCATTGCATATGAAAGGCGAAGCCCACCTCTCTCCTTTCGCTGCCTTGTCCTTCCCTGATTTGAAAAAGTACCCATTTACTGCTTGGTTGACATAGATATTCAGTCGGCAGTTGATAAAGTAGATACTATTCAAATCCTTCAAGAACACTACACACATTCGAAGGAAGGTACATGGACCGTACTTCGAGAATTCAGCTACTCAAACCGTATCAGTGACCCCGAAATGATATGGTCACGAAAACCAGAGAAAGCATAATGTAATTTCTTAATTTTGACAAGGCAGTAAATTCAAAGACTGATTTGTACCATAAAAGATCTAAAAAGAAAAAAGCAATAATCCAGACTATAAATTTAAACCAATCAAAAATTTCTGATTTCTCAGAATATTTTCTTGACCTCAAAGGAAAAATTATATATAATCTGCGCTATAGATGACATACGGGGAGACGTTTTACGGTCCCTGCACGGCACGACATCAGTGGCACTGAAGTAAAATAGAAATCTAAAAGAGTTCATTCAAGAGCACAGAACACATACGAAAGAAGGAACATGGGCCATCTTCGAAGTTTCGGCTACTCAAGCCTGACCAGTAGATAGTTATTGCTTCATTTCACCATTAAACTTTGTCTTATATTGGACAACTTTGTAATTGGAATTAATAAAAGAATTACTTTGTCCTATATTGGACAACTAATTCGAACTGATAAAAGTCTAATAAGTTTATGAAATGATGGCCCTACTTTTGCCATTGGCAAGTTCATGAAAAGATGACCCCACTGTTACAAATAAGAAACATAACATCTCCCCATAACTGCACCATACGTCACTGCCATTGCACCGACCCGGCCTCTCTGTTGTAGTAGTCCTTGAAATACAGTCTCTGTCTCTTTGCCCCCCCCCACCCCCCCCCCCCCACCCCCTACTGGTGCTGTTGCCGTACAGCCGCCTCTCCAAACCATCCTGTAGGTATCTGTCAGTATTGGAATGCAACCTTTTTGTATTGAAACGTTACTGTAGAAAACAGTCTGTTACAGTACGCCAAACAAGACCCGTAACTAAAGGTAACGATCCGCTTGAAACCGTATCGGTCCTCCACTTTGAGTGGGACTGCGGAATGATAGGTTCAATAACGGATAAGATACGGAATAGATATGTATGCAACACGGATAGATACGGATATATGCGCTTAGTAACGCTCCATTACGGTTTACTCATCCGCCCCCGAATTTTGAAACTTTTCAAAATTTCGACACGGATCCTGCGGATATGATACAGACAGTTATGGACTCTGCGGATCTGATACGGATCCATTACGGATAGATACGGACAGGCCATCCATAGTATCCGCACAATCCGTATGTGTGTGTGTGACTGGAGCATACAAAGAGTAGACACAGATGTGGACGTCACAGTTAATCTTTTCTATTCTTCTATCCGCTAGGCATGCGCAACAGTCTGCATCTGAAGGTATTTATCCTCATCTAAAGGTTACAGAAGGTAACGAAAGGTTAGTAGTTCGTACCTATCCGTACCCATACGCATCTATTGGTAACTATATCCGTAAAGTCATTAAATAAAATTAGGCCACGCCCACAAATTCTGCGGATAAACTGAGGATTTTATCTGCATCTATCTGCATCTATCCGCCCTATCTGTAATGTGTGTGCGTGACTGGGGCTTAAGATAAAAGAATAATGTAGGAATATGGCAGAACACCAAGTTGTCAAAGCATGGGACCTGTAGGACAGCTTCTAATCTGATTTTCTATTATTATTAATAATTGTTAATTTTAGGGCACATGAGTGGTCAAAGCATGGTACCTGTAGTACAGACCTTCCAGCCACAGCTGATCAATTGAAATATTTCACGACGGGGATTATGCTTAACAGACAGTTTGATATATCTCGGTAAGATTATTTACAATATTTATTTGGTTATAAGATGCGACTTTTCCCTTCCAAAACAATCCCAAAAAATCTAGATCTGTCTTAGAAGACAGATCTAGATATTCAGGGTTGTTTTGGAAGAGAAAAGTCTCTCATAGCTGGATTACACACAACTGATTTATTTATTTGGGTTTATTTTGGAAACTTTATTCTCAGTCTTATAACCGAATGATACCATACGATCATTTATGGTGTGCTCAGTGCATTGGTAAAATAATGTAGTAATATTACAATTTTCCTGCCACCAAGGTTGTGCAAACTTAAAGGACCATAAGTGCTCAATTTCTAAGATACAGTGTTGTCTCCCCTGTAGCAAGACATAGGCATTGCTTATACATCAGTAACGTGAATTTTTGTCAAGTTTTCTGGCACAGCTCTGTTTCTCTGACATTGTGTAGATAGGTGAGACACACCATTCTGCAGAATTTTGGTCTTGGAAAATCCTGAAAAGCCCAGATTTGATACCTTTTAACTTAGCTTGCAATGTCCCCTTGAACATACATGCAATTGCAGTCATTTTGCTAGATCATGTGACTTATAATAATACAGGTCAGTTCACCTTTCCAAACCCATGCCTACTTTACACAGGTATACACCCCTCCATTAACTGCAAGGTAAAATCATGGACTTATTGTGGAACATTGAAAACGTGTGACTTTGTTTGTTGGACTATGTCATTGGCTAAGTTATCATTGCTTTGTATTAGGTGACTTTTGAATGACATTGTGGATTAGTTTGTTACATTGACTATTTAGTCCAAATGAACACTATTTAATGCGGTATAAGTAGGATTTTGATGACATTAGTGGCACATCCAAACCTGTGGCAAGAAAAGGCTATTGTAGACTCATTTGACTTTCAGCTGACAAGTTTTTCATAATGTGGAAATAAACTGAACTGAATATAATACATGATGAAAATAAGTATTGTTTTAGAAGCTATAATTTTTTGGTTTGATATAAACTCATTGTTACAAATTGTTGTACATGTACAGTGAAAAATATAAAAATTGGGACACTTGAAATAATTACCATAGTTGTTCTAAGAATAGATCTGTTTGGTTTTGCAAGGCAGTAATGCGTCCAAAAGATGCAGATTTCAATGGCAAACAGTGTAGACCCTGATCAGACTGCTCCCTTGGGAGCAGTCTGATCTGGATCTGCACTGTTTGCACAGGCTATCTGTCCCAATACTTAAAACTTGTGCAGTAGTTAATAGATCTTTCTGACTCCTTTCATTTTCCGTGTCTACAGTATCCTGGCAGATGCTGGTATCATATCCTCATTACAGCAACATATAAGGTTGGTATGTTTTATTCCTCTTAAAAATGTTCCCAGAAGAAAAGCAAGGGGTGGGGGTTGTGTGTGTGTGTGTGGGGGGGGGGTCTCCAAATTCTGAAAACAGGCCCTTTTCTGCAGAGTTCACATTCCAGAATCTTTGATTAAGGTAACTATAACAGCAAAAAAGGAACTTTTCTGAAAATTCATAGTTCCTTCCCAGAATTCTTGTTTGAAAACATCTCATTCCCAGGCGGGGTGTGACATTCCATTCCCACACAGGGTGTGAATATGGAACACTATTTATCTGAACATACACACTTCCCAGAGCACAAAAATGTAACCAGCACAAGCTAGCCTTAAATGTGACAGTGTCTGACATTTTGAGCCCTGTGGAGGTGCGACATTGATGTCACCAAACGTGAATTGAAAGTGACATCATAAAATTTGCACGTAAAGTTAAGTGGATTTCCGCACACTGAATAAGAAATTTCAAAGCATCACCTGAAAAATGTGGTTCAACATTTCTAACAGTGTCTTTAATTTTCTTCATCTACACTCTTTTAAGAATGTTCCCATTTTAGATCTTTGAAAAGCGATGCCACGTACCAGAGTTATAAAAGTTTATCCAGCTAGTATGTAAACTGTAGCCAATCAGTGAAATGATAACAAACAAAAAAATCGGGTTTGTGTGAATTGTGGTTGCTTTTGCAGTAATCCTTAGCACTATTTCTTTGTGCTTCTTGAAATCTATTCTGGAAGCAATAATAAATATGAAATGTTAAAATAAAATTTCCGATTTTCGGCTCCATAAGGCTCAAAACGTCAGAGCCTGTCACATATTAGTAATGCGCGCATGTTCACAGCTCGCCTGAGTGCTTAGAGACAATGCAATCCCTGGGCCATTTGAAAGTGAGACTGGAAAAATGGCAGACTAGAAAAGTCGAAGAAAAATTTTCTGGCATAGCTGTGGATCTTACTCACAGCTCAAGTTCAACTGCTAGACACTCAGCACACTGCTGACTGAGCTAACTGAGTGTTCAAAGCATAGTCAGCATAAAGAAGCCATTAGTGAAAGATTAGTTAGGTCTTCTAGTACCCATAAAATTAAGTGTGCTAATATTTTTTGTTGAAAAAAATGTGAGGAGCTTTCGCAGTTTTTGCAGCACAAAAGCACCTCTCATTTTTCTGCAAAACATGACATTTTTTCTGCCTACAATACATTTGAAAATTTGACGTCTTCTTAACTAACAACGATGTTAGTTTTGAACTCTGGACCCAGGCTGGCTTTTGCTATGCTTTTGCAGTTTACAGTATCTTATATATGGAAATAAGAAGTCACTTAAGGTGTTATGGGTACCCACCTCCATGTTTGACCTCCATTTGTATTAGGGAAAACAGCTTTTTTGACTTCCTGTTTGCCTCCCTAGAGATAAAACCCTTCCAAAAGGGGTTTACTCTAAAAGGAAAAAATTTGCTCCTAGGGGAGCAAATTATTTCATTTAGGAGTTAACCTCCTTTGAGAAGGGAGCCTCAGGCAAAAATCTAAAATGGTATATTTGCTTTTCATGAATTTGTATCATTCACCTTAAAATAACGACCCTAAATATAGAGGAAAAAGTGCCTGAGCACAATCTTTTAATATGGACCCATGGTTTCACCAGCCTCTCAGCAGTATGCATTACTTCTGTAATATACGCTAATTAAAATACTTATGGATTTGTTACCTTTTAAACAGCATATTCTATTTCAGTCAGGAAGGGTGATAATTAAAAGACTGCGTGCAAAGAATCCTCATTACGAGTTATTCGAGTTATTCGTGTGTGATTCAAACCATGACTGCTAGCTTAGCAGGCCAGCACTCTTTGAAATGAGAAAACTGCTCTTAAGCCATGATTGAATGGTGCATGCCCAGATTACCGTAGACAGCACACTTGATCACATTTTAAAATCTACAAGGATTTGTTTTTCTAAAGGTAAACTGGACTCTCTTAGTTTGTATGCACTTATAATCTTATGTTTTCATTTCATGTGCCTCATATCAGGTTTAATAATATATATTCAGGTTTGTGTCATTTTGTTAAATTTTCAGTTTGAAGACTTTATGGATGCTGTGACAAAAAGTGTGGGCTTCCCACCTGATTTAGAATGTGAAGTTGCCACCATGGTAAATACAGTCAACTCTCTTTACAATGGCATTCATTACAACAGCAAAATTCTTTATAATGTCATTTTGGTTTGCATGGAATAGACTTATTGTTCATAAAGTGTATTCTTTATAACAGCAAATTTGGTATAATATCAAACTTTTTGGGAACAAATGGCATCATTTTAAAGAGAGTCCACTGTATAAATGATTGAGGTTGTTTGATAAGCTGGGCATGTGCCTATAAGCAATAATTAAATGAGCCTGGTCATGTGACTTCCAACAATATGGCAATTTTGTCATGTGATATTCAGATCATCCTTCTCATTTAAACAGGGTAATCAGAGACCTCACTGTTGGCTCTATGGCTTAGGTCACTTCCATAGAAGGCTGATGTGACAAAACAAAGGCTCTGATCAGAATGCACTTCAGTGCAGTCTGATCTGAGCCTTTGCTTGCAGTGATTTTTTTCTCTATATAAGTGGTGCCCATAAAAGGCGCCAGTCCCAATTCAAAATAGTATCTTTTTTTCCCAACTGCAAGTTGAAAAACTCCCAATTGCAGGAAGAATTTTTCTAAGGACCATTCTGCAAGCATTAATTTACTTGCTTGCGTAGAGAACTGGCAGATATATAGCTATAATTGAATTTAAGTATTATATATTCAGTTTCATGTCCCCTATCCCACCACTTGAGCCAATAAAGGTGTTCCTGAAATTCCAATCTAAGGAGAAAACGACGTGATTTTTCCCAATTCTGTGGCCACAGGCACATTCCCAAAATAGTGAAAAAAATCACTGGCTTGTCACCAATGCCACATAGCTGGAAATCACATGATGTGTCTCAAATCAGCCTGGGTATCTATCCAATCTGAACACAGTCTTCCCTTCTTTAACTACTAAGGAGTCCAGCAAGTTGAAAGAAAGAAGTTGAGTCACAGAGTAATTTAGTACCATATTAGCCCTAATAAATGCCCCTGCTTAAATGCCCCCTGCCTCTTTTCTGAAAATAATGTTATATTAACTTGCATGAATTCCTGTGTGCTTCTCTGGATAAGGTATCTCTTTGAAATGGGGTCTACTCTTAAGGAAAGAATTTGCTCCTAGAGGAACAAATTTTTCCCTTAAGAGTTGATCCCTACTGAGAAAAGAGACAAAAATAATAGCAGGGTGCCCACCGGTCAGGGAAAAGTCAGGGAAATTTGAATTGTCTTCAAGGTCAGGGAAAAGTCAGGAATTTTGAAAAATGGTCAGGGAAATCCTAAAATGCTAAAAAGTCAGGGGAAAGTCAGGGAATTTTATACTTTTGGGACAAAAAAATATGAATTTTTGATGGTTAAAGTGTCTGTTGATAGTTCTGTATTGTACTTTTTCAAAACTGCTCTACTGGAACAAGTGGTTTAGGCCAGTATGTATTGTTGCAAAGCTTTGAAATATATCAGCTGCTTTGCTGATTTTTCTGCGTCCCAAAAGAGGTACTGCACATGCAAACCTTAGGGCTGAAGTAAAAGGTCATGACGATTTATATAGTATAATGACAGTTTGGTCTATCAGGGAAAAATGGTATTTGGTCATGGAAAAGTCAGGGAATTTTGATTCCAAAGGAGAGTGGGCACCCTGATTATAGAGTTGCTTCCTGTAAAGGTATACCCACCACCTTTATATTGCTTATTAGAGGTATTTTGACAGTGGCTGATTTACTACACTTTAGGCTCTAAATAACACCCTCCCTCACAAAAAAAAAAATGAATCCCGGTCTGGCCACATACTTTCGTTTCTCCTTCCGCTGATTCAAGAAGGGCAATTGTCAGTTACTGGCGAAAGTATGTGCACTTAGTACTGGTTAACCGCTTAAGAGGTCTAAGCCTGCCCAGGAATAGTGTGGTTAGGTTAACTGACCGTCCCGACATGACCTTAGTTGTTTACCGTGGACACTAAGCATCAAATCAACCAACCAACCCTCACAAAATGCAACACCCCTGGGACATTTAATAGGATTAATATGGTATTTGCTGTACACACATGACTTATGATTCCTTTTCATGAGACAATTAAATTAAATGCAGTTTGTACTAGCCAGTAATTTGAATTACCATATTTAGAGTATTCTTAAAGGATATTTCTACATTTCAAAGGGAGATCACTACATTTCAAAGGGAGATCTGGAAATATTTATCTCCCTTTACACTGGGGACTACTTTTAAAGGTGAAATCCTTAACTTCATTTAAATCAAAGGCTGCATAGTACTTCCAGAATTAAAAGTGATGAAACAAAAATGGTCATGAAACTCAGTTCAACCTTCAGTTTGTCGATAAAATGTTGATATTTGTGTATAACTGCCAAAATACAGGGACATGTTTTTGAGAAATGACAAATCACCAAAAAAATAAAACTTCCTCTTTATCCCACGACCGAAAGGCTCGGGGGGATATAGCGATGAGCCTGGCGTCCACCCGTCTGTCCGTCCGTCCGTAAACATTTTCTTTTCCGCTCTATATCTTGAATACCCTCTGGAATATTTTCATGATACTTCACAGTTATGTAGAACAGGTCATGACGAAGTGTCACGTACAAGAATGGTAACTCCTGCTTTTGTACTTTTTGAGTTATCTCCCCTTTGGTGAACTTTTGGCAGATTTGTGTCCGCTCTGTAACTTGAATACCCTTTGAAATATTTTCATGATACTTTACAGATATGTAGAACAGGTCATGACGATGTGTCGCGAACAAGAATGACAACTCTTGCTTTCTTACATTTTGAGTTATTTCCCCTTGATGGTTTTAGCTGTGATTTCGTGTCCGCTCTATAAGTTGAAGTCCCTTTGAAATATTTTCATGATACTTCACAGATATGTAGACCAGGTCAAGACGATATGTCGCGAACAAGAATGACAACTCTTGCTCTCTTACTTTTTGAGTTATTTCCCCTTGATGGTTTTAAATGTGATTTCCTTCCTGTTCCATGACTTGAATACCCTTTGAAATATTTTCATGATACTTTATAGAAATGCTGAACAGGTCATGATATTTTGTCTCATACATGAATGGCAACTCTCTCATTCATACCCTCCCCCCCCCCCCCCCCCCCCCCCCCCCCTCAATTTTTTTTCTTCTTCAGATTTTGATTCTTTGACTGAATTCACTTACTAGAGAGCTCAAAATTAGATTTGTAGGGCTTGTACTTCAGAAGTTATTCACACATTTTGAAATGTTGAGTGTATCATATGCTATACATTGTGTACATGGTGGCTGTTTGAGATTTTACCTCTTTTTAGCAGTCTGGCATACTGTTTTGGTCTGAGTGTTAGATAATCATGCATCTGTTAAACACTGAGATAATGTCAATCAGAAGCATAAAAGAATGACAATATATTACTTATATGTTTTTTGACGTGCATCCTGTTTACCAAGGCACAAGGGGCCTTTGGTCGGGGGATTTGCCATCTCCTCTGATGGCTATTTTTTAATTAACCATTGAGCACTGCAGTAAAAAATTAAAGTGGGATAATGAATGGATTCTACACCTGTAAATTGTAGTTTTACCATCTTTATAAAGTTTATATCAAAAGTAGGTAACTTTAGTGGCCAACTAGAGTGACTCAAATCATTTCTCAAAACTTTTTTATGTGATACTCAAGGCTGTTTTCTTTGTTTCAAGTTGGCTAAATACCGTCATTTACAATGAGGAAACTGTAACCAGAATCTTGCAGCAATACCTTACAATAAAATATGAATTTTATACCACTGATAGAGCAATATGGCCTTTAACAATAGCAGCAGTTATTTTGAGACACATGAATTCAGATTTTCATTTATAGGCAAATAGGGTAGTTCGCCCTTGAGTTGAACATCTTTTGTATTGCCCTGCACATGACGACCCAAGCTATTGATTCACTCCATGTTTTGGTAATGCAATAGCTAGTGCAGTTTTCCCAGCACCAAATAACTACAGCTGTTTAGCCATACTCCACGAAATAAAATTAAAACAAGGGGTTTTACCCACCTACCCAAAATCAGCCCTGGTTTTATCCACCTACCCAAATTAGCAATTAAGTCGAACAGACTAGCCCCTGAGTCAAACAGATCTATTAATCCAGCCATTATAGGACAACCTCACATAGGGTCTGAAAATCTGCATTTTTCCATGATTTTTTTCGAAATTCTTTTTAATTGGTGTCAAAATTTCACTCTTTAGGAGCTAATGGGACAGGCTGCTGGGTACGTAAATACAGATAGATCCAGCTTGTGACTTCTGGTACATAGAGTAAAACATTCATTTAAGGGGCTCATTTACCATGTGTACTATTCACTTATGATAATAATAGACCAGTGTGATGTGTGCATAAAACAAAGATGTCAGAAAGACAAAGATGTGTTTGTGTATTTAGCCTGTGACTGAATGTATTTGTCAGTGATACAGGCAGTCTCTGAAACTGTATGCCCCTGTTCAACTTCAGGGCCAAATGGTGTTTGTTTGAATGGCAAAGTATAGGTTTGTGTTAAATGTGTAAAAAAATTTAGATTTTACTTATTTCAAACAATAATTAATTATCTCTTTTAGTGTTAAGAAGCCACAGATTAGTTGAATATGATATTGGATTTCATTGATTGAAGGTCTTCCTTCCATATGATACTAAGTATTTTACAAAATTTATAAAAATCAAACTTCTGAAATTCAGACAGAGCTCAAGAGGAACAAGTTGTGATGACAGCTAGTCGTATAATGATGCATGTTGTGTACTTTGGGCTCTTTTCTGCATATAGTTCGTAGATTCGGGTAACACCTGGTAGTTAAACAGATGATAATCCACCAAGAGCAAATATCAAAATTATCTGTTAAGGGCAAATTTGACTTAAGGGCAAGTTTCCCTACTGTTATCTGAGTATATTAAGCCAAGAAAACCGCAAATCAATGACGATGTTGCATGTGTAGTACATGGTTGCATGTGTAGTACATGGTTGCTTAGATATATGATACCAAGGTTTCCTAATTAATCAACATAGTGGTATATGTTTCTCAAATACTGTATTTCTTCGAAAGGTCTGGGATTTCCCTTCCAAAACAATCCCAAAAATCCAGATCCATCTAATAAAATGGATCTAGATTTTCGAAACTGTTTTGAAAGGGAAAAAACAATCTTACAGCAGAATTTCATTAGACTGATTGAGGTTTTGGGGGCCATTCTTGGGAGGGAAAACCTGTTTTATAACCAAATTAATAGGGTATACGGATCTTTTTAAAATATCCACAGAGATTTGAATTGTATATTTTTGCTTTACAGAAGAATGGTTCCAAGCTTCACATGATAAGTCAAATTGAAATCTGCCTGGACAAGGAGTTCAAGCCGAGAACCTGTTACAGCAAGGTTGAGCAGGGAGATAACTCTAGTGACAACAGAATAATGGTTGAAACAACACAAAAAGAGCAAGACAAAGACACATTATACTTCAAAAGACATTCAAAAAAGAGGTCACATTCACATGCAGGACCACAGTCTGACTGTCCCAGAAAGTATGAATTCTATTACCCTCCAATGCATTATCAGTGATTTTTTTTTTTAATTATTATTTTTTAAGAGATCCAGAGTTGATTCTGTTTTTCGCAAGGTGCTGATTATTCTAAAATTTTGGCCAGCAGGTTAGGTATCAGTGCCTGGTTGTTCAAAACTAACAATGTTTTAGTTAACAGGATGTGACATTTTCATTGTATGCAAAAACATGGCCATATTTTTGCTGAAAAATGGGAGGAGCTTTTTTTCCAGCAAAAATTATTCCCAGCAGGCATGTGACATTAAAATGATGTCGTACTGACGTCGATGCGACGTAATGACGTCGCATCGACGTTAGTACGACGTCATTCTGACGTCATGTGCCTGCTGGGTTAGTACATTTAGTTTTATGTGTACTAGAAGACTTAATGAGTCCCTGTCAGATGATATTGTTAAGTTACCAATGTTTTAAACAACCACAATGTTTTAATCGACCAGGCTCAGAGCTGTGAATGGGGGTTACACTTTCAGGGGAAAGATTTCTGTCATCTTAATTTTTGTCTCCCATCCTAGTGGGGATCTTCTTTAAAGGAAAGAATTTTTTTGTACTCTTTAATGAGAGAATTTGCTCCTCCATGAGAAAATTCTTTTTTATTCAGAGTAGACTCTGTTTTGGAAGGGTTTCTTCGAGCAGGGAAGCAAACAGGAAGTCTTTATATTTTCCTACCTTTGTCAAAAATGGAGGAAAACCATGGAGGTGTACCCAAAAAGTGAGAAAAATTACCTCAGAATTATCGTCAGCAATATGTTCATGTGCTGGACCCGTGATGTATACTCAGTACATTTAAAAACGCAACACTAAGTTTTTCGGAAATAACTTTTAGAATTTTTAAGACAAACATTTAAAACTCATGAGATATTTAGATTGACATCTTTTCCGTCACAGTGCTAAATTTCATGGCAGTTTATTTTGTATTCCATTAAGTTTACGTTCATTGTGGAGCGTTACCCCTAAAATCAAAATTCACAAAATAAAAATCGTAACGCAAGGGCCTCACTTCCTCGCATTCACTGACTTGTTTTCATCAAATGCTGTGGAAAGTTGTTCCATTTCTGGTTAAAGCTTTATCAGAGCTTTTGCAATATTCGAAGATGATTCAGTGTACCCAAAAAAGCGCTCTGGTTCTATTCATCTAAGACGTTATTTTGATTACCAGTCAAAAGGCAAAGTTGGACATTCTGGCACAATGATGTCTTTTGGTGTCAGAAAGAGAAAGTGGCATAAGCTATATGTGAGGTTGTTTTCTGTCTTTCTTTTCAAAACGTTGAACGCCGATATTGCAGTTGTATACCGCCCGTAAACTTTTAATTTCTCATAATTTCTTTCCGTTTAGCAAAGAGAAACATTCGCATGGGTCCTAAATGTCCCCTAGAGGGCATCAGCTTGTCGAAAGTCCATGAGTTGAGATAAATGACAATGAGTGATCTGTCTTGTCTTTGGAGGCATTCTCTTTACTGAGCCGGTCTTTATCAATCTTTAAGGGTACTGGTCAGTAGAAAGGGCACATATTGTCTGAAAATCGTGGCCAGTTGGCATCTTAGCAATCCCATTTGCTTTAAGTTTGGGACTTTATGAACTTGCAATCTGGAGGCAAATTTTCTTTCAGCGTAAATCGTGCCAAAACGATTTGTCTGTGGCACTTTGTTTGTTACTGGTTGTTTTTCTTAAATGCTGATCTACGAACTATCCAGCAGCGTTGACTAAACGTTTTCAAGTGTTTACATGGTACGCGCACGAACTAATCTTGATTTTCATACTTGAGTGATTATCTGCTGCAATACAGCTACATGTGAGGAGACTTTATGCAAAAACATAAAGATACAGTTGTCTGACATACGTTTAAATACTATTCTTGGTCCAAACATTATCCATTATGCAGAAATAAAAAAACAAATATGTTGCTTTTTTAAATGTACTAAGTATATATAACTGGTAAAAATGACATCATTTACAAATGAAGATCTTGTGTACCAGTAGTAGTTGTACATAAATTGCAATGAATCGGTAAACTTCTAGTAGGGAGCAACTTTTCCAATTTTTTACCTCCCTTCTCAGTGAGGGTCGACTCTTAAAGTTTAAAGTTTTCTCTCTGAAGAGCAAATTGGGGAAGGATGTCTTCTAGGGAAGCAAACAAGAAGTTACAATAGTTCTTTCCCTTTGTAAAAATGGCTGAAAATACATGGTGTACCCATTCACCTTAATATCTGTAAAAACATCTCAAACAGAGATCACTCTAACATGTACACTTTTCCTTCCTGCTTATAGTGGGCTGCTCTTAAAGAAAAGAACTTGCTTTCTTGCACACCGGATAAGGATATCCGCGTGCTTCCCCTGTACCTACAAATCTTATCTCACCCATGTTATCTCACCCAGGACCGGATAAAAATCACGAGCATTAAATGCACTGGTTGTCATGGAGGTCACGTATCTGCGTCGTCAAGTGACGTTGGCGTTTTAGATGATTACGTCACGAAAACGGCAAAATGACGTCAGTTTATGCATGCCAGACGTTGACGTAAAGAACCAAATGGCGGTCGTTGAAAACGGTGCCTTCTTTTAAAATCTAATAGAAACCTCTGAGGCACTAAAATTACGCATTTTAACAAATTCTTAAGATAATATAAAACGTGGTGTGCAAGAAAAAGTATCTATCATGGGTGTGAGGTGCGGATAGAAAAATCCGTCACTCGGGATCACTGTTCGGCATCACTCGGCAAGCCTCGTGATGCCGAACAGTGACCCTTGTGACGGATTTTTCTCTCCACACCTCATACCCATGAAAGATACTTATAGTCTTGAGTGCAGCTTCTATTCTTCAAGACAAGCCCCCTTGGAGCTGTGAGTCACCTACCAGAAAAGCAATGCTATTCGTTATGAGAAATACTGTAATTGTAGTAATATTTGTAGGGACAAAAGTTCACAGTTTTGCAATTTTGTTCATATTCACGGGTATTGCTTTATTTTCCATATTATTCCTTTATAAAAAAGATTAAGTTCCTGGATATTAAAGTTTGTGGATTTGCGTTGAGCGCAAAAATCGCAAACATACTCTTCAAACATTTGTACAATTACAGTTGTACAGAAAAATTCAGCTGTACAAAGTGAATGGGTACACCGTCAGTGGGAGTAACTTTGCCATTTTCATTTTTGCCTCCCTTCTCATTGGGGGTCAGTGTTGGATATGGGTGAAAAGTGACCTTTAAGTGTCTTTACTTGTGTAATAATTTGGCAGCCATATTACTATAAATCACTTTTATTTTGGCTTGTTTTTGTACCTGAATTTCATATATCAGAATGACAAATTGGTATGTTAAAAATTATTTTTCAGAGTATAATTATGCCTGTACTTTTTTTAATGAGGTTTGGTACTTGGGAGTTGTCTTGTGCCAGTTTTCCTGATTATATTTTCTAAGCTTTGCCCAAGAATTGCTGATGCGTAATTTTGTATTTCTCGGATGAAACTTTGTTATTAATATCCTGTTACTGGACAAATTCCCACACTGTTAACCAGTTTCCCCTCACATCCTATTTTCTTTCTTGTAAAAGGACCTGGTATGATAAGGCCCATATTTGGCCCCCAGAAAACTCATTTTTTAAAAGTTCTATTTCGATAACTACAATGCATTCATAGGAAAGCTCTAACCTAAAATGTAACAGCAAATGCAAAATCAACCAGTTCTTGCATAAAATATTTGTGTTTTTAATCTTGAACATACCCATACCCCCAGCAGAGTCTGATGAAAATGACCAATTTGATAGCCTTTGCGGCTTTTAAAATATATGAGCCCGGCCTCCAGCACATTTTATATTTTATATGCAGACATAGTTTTGATATATTTACATGCCATGAAAATATTAAATGTGCTGGAGACCGAGCTCTATGTTTATTTTTAACTTTTTGTTACCAAACTGGCAGCGTTTGGAACATTTTCCCTGTTTTTTCAACACAAAAACGCCAATATCTCCGCTCATAGACAAAATAAACATATGTTGTGTGTATTCATTTTCTTAGTTAGAACACAAGGAATAACTTGGTACACATTTCATTTTGATCTGTTGGATTTTTTTTGGTTAGCGTCTCTGGACTTGCAAACTTGAGTGGGTGGGGTACCTTGACAGGCCTTGTGCAGTGCACAGGTAATTAGCTGTGGTACCCAACGTATAAGCATTTCATCAAAAACCTATTATCAAGAGCTTTCAAAAGCTATTGTAAATGACTTATTTCTTTAAAGGAAAAATTATTAAACTCAGTTTTTTCTTGCAATTTCCTTCATATTATGGAACCAACATAAGCATGTCAGAAATCATGTTATTCTGAGAATTAACAAAAGTAAAACATATTATTAGCTCACCTGGCCCGAAGGGCCATAGTGAGCTATTGTCATACCAATGCGTCCGGCGTGCGTTGTGCGTCGTCACGGAATGTGTCCGTCAACACCTAAAAACAAATATTCAAACATCTTCTTCTGTAAAACTACTGGTCCCATGGTTCTCAAATTTCACATGGAGCATGATCTGACTCCAGGGTCTCAGAATTGTAAAATTGGGTCAGGTTGAAAATCCAAGATGGCCGCCGTTACTAAAAATAGCAAAAACAACAAAATAAACTTCTTCTCCAGAACCACTGGGTATATTTGTCTGAATTTTGGCATGGAACATCAATGAAACCTTGGTATTCAAAATTATAAAAATGAAAAAAATCTGTAGCGGAGTTTTGTCACAGTGACCTACTTTCTGTTTACGAGTGTAATTTTGCTCAAATGCCAATGTCAAAAAACGACATATTCAAACGACTTCAAACAACTTCTTCTCTAAAACCTGTGACTGCACCCTTGGGTTTCAAATTTCACATGGAGCATGACCAGACTGAAGGGTTTCAAAATTGTAAAATTGGGTCAGGTCAAGAATCCAAGATGGCCGCTGTTACTAAAAATAGCAAAAACAACAAAATCAACTTCTTCTCCAGAACCATTTGGTATATTTGGCCGAAAGTTTGCGTGGAACATTAATGGGACCTTGGGATTGAAAATTGTAAAAATGAAAAAAATCTATTGCGGAATTAGGTCACAGTGACCTACTTAGCGTTTACAAGACCGATTTTGCGCAAATTTCAGTATCTCAAGAAAACGCAATCGATTGTGGTCAGATTTGGTCTGCAATGGTCCTTAAAAGGAATTATTTCAATTTTGTGCCAGTTGACTATACAAGATGGCCACCATGGGGGCCGTTACTAAAAATAGCACAAACATAAAAATGACAATTACTCAAGAACCCTTGAATGGAATTCGACCAATTTTGTGTCAGAATGTTCCTTGCATGAAGCCGTTTCGATAAATTACAATTTGGCTTTCCAAGATGGCCGACATCTGCCGTTACTAAAAATAGCACAATCATAAAAATGACAATTACTCAAGAACCCTTGAATGGAATTCGACCAATTTTGTGTCAGAATGTTCCTTGCATGAAGCCGTTTCGATTAATTGCAATTTGGCTTCCAAGATGGCCGACATCTGCCGTTACTAAAAATAGCACAAACATAAAATGACAATTACTCAAGAACCCTTGAATGGAATTGGACTAATTTTGTGTCAGAATGTTCCTTACATGAAGCCATTTCGATTAATTGCAATTTGGCATTCCAAGATGGCCACCACCTGCCGTTACTAAAAATAGCACAAAACATGAAAATGACAATATCTCAGTAACTGCTGAATGACGAAATTTTTGTCAAAATGATTTTTGCATTGAGATGTTTCAAAAGTAACTAAATATAGACAAGTCATAATGGCCTTTGTTACTAAAAATAGAAAAATGTGAAAATAGGAAAATCTCAGTGGAATTGGACTAATTTTCTGTCAGAATGATCATTTCAATATGCTTTTTCGATTTTCTGCATTTTGGCATTCCAAGATGGCCGCCATCTGCCGTTACTAAAAATAGCACAAAACATGAAAATGACAACATCTCATATACCGCTGAAGCGATTGAGACGAAATTTGTGGCAAAATGATTCTTGCTTTGATGTGTTTCACAAATTAACAAATATTGACCCGTCAAGTTGGCCTCTGTTACTTAAAATAGCAAAATTTGAAAATTAGAAAATTACAATGGAACTGGACCAATTATGTGTCAAAATGGTCCTTGCATGAAAGCTTTTCAATTTTTTGCATTTTGGCATTCTAAGATGGCCGCCATCTGCCGTTACTAAAAATAGCACAAAACATGAAACTGATAATATCTCAGTAACCCCTGAATGG
This sequence comes from Ctena decussata, assembly GCA_963989385.1. NCBI lineage: Eukaryota > Metazoa > Mollusca > Bivalvia > Lucinida > Lucinidae > Ctena > Ctena decussata. The sequence goes on along the minus strand of OZ022503.1, from coordinate 55,214,569 downwards.
ATTTTGATGAAATTTGTGGCAAAATGATTCTTGCCTTGAGGTGTTTCAAAAGTAAATATATAAAGACCAGACAAGTTGGCTTCTGTTACTAAAAGTAGCAAAATGTGAATTGAGAAAATCTCTGGAATTGGACCAATTTTGTATCAGAATGGGGACCATTCGGATACAAAAGCCAGGTGAGCGATATCAGGCCCATTTGGGCCTCTTGTTTCTGTTTGTTCCCATACGCACAAATGATAAGCAATAGAAACCATGCAATTTCAAGAGAATTTGAATGGGGGCCAAAAATGGCCCATATCATACCAAGTCCTTTCAAATAATCAGTCAGTTTCCTTATAAATTTCAAAAATAGCTTGCAGAGTCTTCTCTGTGATAGTCAGCAAAATGCATATTTGTAACCTTTTCCTGCTCCAAAGGTACCAGATAAGTGTAACAAAAATACAGTAAATTTGTGGAAAATAAACTCATTCATAAAGTGAAAATTAGTTGCATCAGTTATTAACATTGATTGTGGGTCACAACAAACAATAAAGTCTCCATTGTTCTCTTAGTGGTGAAAGCCCCTAAACATAAGTTCTTTTTAACTAGATGTTCTGCCATCACTTTTGATGATAAGATATAAGTTAACATACAATACTATATCATATAACCGGCACAAAGTAGAGGGATAACAATTTTTTGTAGAGAAAAAAAAGCAAATCATTCCATAAAATGCTATTTTTTCTTGAGCAATAAAATTTTGGTAAAAGGGAGACAATCATTGGGGTACTTGTCCTGAACATCCTACCTTAACCATAAAATCAAGTTCCTGATATCAAAAGAAAGTCATTTTGGTTGCCAATGAAAATGACCAAAATAATTTCCAACACCTTTTTATCAGAAACTCAATGCTGTTACCATATTTATTTGGTTATAAAACGAGTGTTTATCCTTCCACATTTTACCGCAAATATATAAATCAGTCTTGGGGCCATATTCATAAAGCCACTTAAGTCGTTGCTATGCTGTTGCTAAGGCTAAATTTCTTAGAAGGAGATTCCCTACAACTATGAAATTTGCTCTGGAGGAACAGTCTTACCAAGACTGTTCCTCCAGAGCAAATTTCATAGTTGTAGGGAATGTCCTTCAAAGAAATTTAGCCTTAGCAACAGCATAGCAACCACTTAAGTCGTTTTATGAATACGGCCCCTGTGTACTTCAGCTATAAAATTTGTTTTGTTTGCGATTATGGATTCGGTCCATTGAGCCTCCAAGCAAACAGCAACAATTTTTTCTCTCCTCCACATCAATCCCGAACTCTTCTCCTTTAATTGGAGAGGGGATGGACAGACAGACTCGGTGTCAGGGGTGTGCTACCATTTTTCTGTTGAGCCTCCTGGGGAACATGGTTAGGAGAACTGGACAAAAAAAATCCCAAAGATCTAGAACCATCTTACAAGACAGATCTAGATCTTTGAGATTGTTTTGGAAGGGAAAAAGCCCCTCTTATAACTGTATAATTAGTCAGTCATGGTCATTTAAAATACCGAAATTGCCATAAATAGCTTTCAGGGATATCACACAGCATGAATTTATACCACTGGGAGAACAATGGGGCCTTTAACCCTTTTCTGACTAGTGGTTTTGTCCATCTTTATAATTTGGATCAGTCCATTTCTGGCTTTTGGGGTTTCTGGTGAAAATTTTCACTTTTATTGTATTTTGCATAGAAATGATTGTGAGCAATCAGTGTAGACCCTGATCAGATGCCGGGTTGTGTGGCGTCTGATCTGGGTCTGCACTGTTTGCCTATGACCCCAAAATGGGTTTCCAGTCTGAAAAAGGTTAAAGCAGTGAACATAAAGCTCCTATGGTGAACAAGTTACTTTTCAGGGGAAGCAACTCTGTCATTTTCATTTCTGTCCCCCCCAATCCCCCCTCCCCCCCCCCCCCCTTCTTTATGGGGCTCAACTTTTAACAGAATGAATTTGCTCCTTTAGGAGCAAATTCTTTCTTTTTAAGAGTAGACCCCTTTTGAAAAGGAATGCAAACAGGAAGTCATGAAACTGGTCTCCCTTTATAAAAATGGCAGAAAATGATGAAGGGGAACCAATCCACTTTAAGAATATTAAGGGGTTTACAGTCTTTTACATGAATGTGTGAACTATATATGAGCCGCGACATGACAAAACCAACAATGTGGTTGTGCGCCCAGCTCAGACTCAGATCAGCCTGGGCATCTGCCCAGTCTGACCAGTCCTCACTGTCCGCATGAAGGTAGCTTAGACCCTTAGCTACCCTTTGAGCACTTAGTGAAGTGTCTTATCAGACTGGGTGGATGCCCAGGCTGATCAGAGTCTGCGCTGGGCACACTACCACATTGTTGGTTTTCTCATGTTGCGGCTCATATGAGCTACCACACAAAGTGGCAAATGCTCCAGCAAAGACTCAGATAAGCATCAGCATCCACCCAGTCTGATCAGAGTTTTCACTGTCTGCACGGAGTCTTACCAAGACTGTAGACCATTTGCTACCTTTTAAGTGCAAAGCAAAGACTCTAATGAGGCTAAGGGGATGCCCAGGCTGATCTGAGTCTTTGCTTGGCACACTTGCAAATTTGTTGGTTTTGTTGTGTCCCAGCTCATATGAGCAATGGTGTACAGAGATAGTCAGACAATGGTGTAATGATGTATTATACTGTATATGAACGTCTTATATACAGATATGCAGGACAGTATTATATGCAATATATATAAATATATTTAGACAAAGAAATGTATTTATTATAAAGCTCATTTGACTATTTTTGTAACAAGGTATTTAACTGATTTCATTTTACCATTTAATACGAGTATTTACCTATGTAGTCAGCCCGTGAAGATATGCCAATCTAATTTATTATTCTATTAATATTGTTCCTATAATATGTTTACTAAAGATGCAAATGGGGTTTCAAATATTTTCTTGAAACTGGTGAACAATATGAGATTGTAAAATGGCTCATTCTTAATTTTTTATCTATATTCGTGTACATAATTTTTTTATAAATGTGAAATTTTGCTTAAAAAAACTTCTTTGGGGAAAAAAGGTCACTTATCAGTGTCATCATCAGTATTAACTACCAGAGAGGAAATCTTGACTTTGAAACACTTGGGCTCAGTTGCTTGTTTGCCTTTAACAAGCTTGTTAAGAGGTCAACTTGCTAAGTGTTTTATGACTTTATAACCAAATACACTGGTATTTTTTGTTGAAAAAAATGTGAGAAACTTTTTTTTTTTCAACAAAATTTTTTGGCATATCTGAGATATTGACATTTGAAATTTTAACGAAACGTTAAGTAATTGCATCGTGTTAATTTTGCCAAATAGAATATGACACCCATTACTGTAGTAAGCAGTGAGTTGACTAATAAGCTTAACAATACTATTTTGGAAATAAACAGTTCAGTGAGGCTGTTCTGATTTTGCATTACAAGGAATGAAATCAGCCAAAATTTAAGAATTATTGTATATGTAATGGCAGTTTTGTTGATTTTGAGAAAATGAGCAAAACCCTGTTTGAACTTAAGAGCAAACAAGAGTATCACAGTGTGATATATGAACATGACATTTGTATATGTGGTTTTATTTGAAATGTCACTTGTTTATTAATAAACTAATGTGAAACCATTTTGCTCCATGAAAAAGTAAAAGATATTTGTTAGAACACAGATTACTAGCAAGAAAAAAAGATACCGAAGATTTTGTATAATTTTTGTCGAACCTGCTTGCGGTGAGAAGACATAGTTGTTACTTCAGTTCGGTGTATGTCAGTGCGTGAGTGCATCCGTCCGGATTTGTCCAGGCCATTACTTCTACATTTACAAATGGATTTCAAAATAATTTGGCACAGTTGTTCTCCTTGATGAGTAGAAGTGCCATTTGAAACATTTGATCAGGTAGGTCCAAGGTCAAGGTCACACTTGAAGGTCAAATGATAAAATGGCCATAAATTGAGTTTGTCCGAGCCATAATTTCTACATTTATGGATGGATTTCAAAATAATTGGCACAATTGTTCCCCTTGCTGAGTAGAAGTGCCATTTGGAACATTTGTTCAGGTAGGTCCAAGGTAAAGGTCACACTTTATGGTCAAATGATAAAATGGCCATAATGTGAGCTTGTTCGAGCCATAAATTCAACATTTACGAATGTTAATTTCAAAATAATTTGGCACAAAATAATTTGGCTCAATTGTTCTCCTTGATGGGTAGAAGTGCCATTTGGAACAGTTGTTCAAGTAGGTCCAAAGTCAAGGTCACGCTTGAAGGTCAAATGATAAAATGGTCATAAATTGAGCTTGTCCTAGCCATTACTTATACATTTACAGATGGATTTCAAAATAATTTGGCACAATTGTTCTTCTTGATGAGTGGAAGTGTCAAGTGACATATATGTTTGGGTAGGTCCAAGGTCAAGGTCAAACTTGAAGGTCAGATATTGTAATTGTCATAAATTGAGCTTGTCTGGGTCATCACTTCTACTTATTTTCCTTTGTGAAAATTTGAAAAAAAAAGAAGAAATATGCTGGCTAAGCATGATGTTGTTTGGTTTCTTTCTAGAGTGAAGCAGTTACTTAGTCTTGACATACCTATAGGTCACTATAGCGAACAGCGGGCTCAACCAGTTGTCCCTGGACAACCTTCTAGTCTTCATGTTGATGTACATTGCATGAAGAAAATTACACAGGAATTTGTTTCTTCATGTTATGTTACATTACATAAAGAAAATTACACAAAAGCTTTATTTCTTCATGATATGGTACATTACATGAAGAAAATTACAGAAACTTTATGAAGCAAGATGTTTTCACAGAATGTGATTATGTGAAGAATTAGCTGAAATGTCGGAAAATTGTTGCAAGGGATTTAGCTCAGAAATTAATTAAGCAATGTTTACACATTGTTTGCCTTGTTACGAAAAATTTATTAACCAAATCAGCACAAAAGACTCCATATTTTTCTGTCATTTTTACAAAGCGGGGACAATTTATATGACTTGCTGTTTGCTTCCCTAGTCTATGAAGCCATTCAAAAATGGGGTCTGCTCTTAAAGGTATTCCATTTAAGAGTTGACCCTCATGGAAAAGAGAGGCAAAAATGAAACTGGTAGATGTGGTTCCCATCAAAGTGTATCATTCAGCTTAAGAAATAAGAATGTAGTTTTATATGTCCATAATGTGACATCAGACAGAGATATGAATCCCCACATGACAAAACTAACAAAGTGGTAGGTGTGTCCTGCAAGGACAGTCCATACCAGTTTTAAACAGCTCCAAGAGTTTTCACTGTCTGCATGGACCTAGCTTAGACCCTTAGCTACCTTTAAAGCGAACAGCAAAGACTCTGATCAGACTGGGCAGATGCCCAGGCTGATCTGAGTCTTTACTGGGTGCACATGTCACTATGTTGGTTTTGTCGTATCGTGGCTCATATGATGAACCAAACTGTTTGGCTAAAATTCTTTGATATTTCTTCACAAAATCATATGTTGTTTGAACTTAATAGAATCATCTTGCTGAGACAGTTTTTAGCTTGCCTGAACGAAAGTTCAGGAAGAGCTATAATTGTTGTCACCCTGGCGTCAGCGTCCGCGTCGGCGTCCGGATTGGATGTTTTGGTTAAAGTTTTATTATGTGATGGGCAATGCGCTGCAGGCAAGCTATCCTGTACGCGGGCAGGTCTTGTCTTCCTAGCAGGTACATGAGGTCATTTAAGACATCTTTAGAAGGTCATTTGCCCTTTTGCTTTTGAAGATCCCTAAACAATCTTTAGTTGGCAAAATAAGAGCAGGGCCTTACAAATCAAATTCCATGTAACTATCCTGATGAATATTATTTTTATCATCGAAAATCATGATTTCACTTTATACAGTGGAACTTAAAAAACTCAAACCCTGATGGCTCATTAACCCTGTCTGACTAGAACTTGTTCCTTGGTTCCTATAGGTCAGTTTATGTAGAACCTAACCCTGGATGACTAGAACTACCTTTGGCTGGAAATAATTTTCATGGTCCCAAGCCTGTTTGAGCCATTGAAGTTCTACTGTGGTCTATACATATTTCTGGGCAAGTGTATTTTAATTGCCCAGCCTACATTTTACTTGTCCCAGGCAGCCACGGGGATTGGATTTGTCAGGCTATGTTCTTTTGCTTGCTAAAGTAAGGGAATGTCATTTGAATGTACAATCTTCAGCAGATAGTACTTGAAGTATGCAGTTAGAGTTATTGGTTTAGATATCTGTGTGCTTTATAAATATTAACTATTGATCATTATTACATATTATGATACATTGAGTTTTGAAGTTACAGGTCATCACACAGGTATCAGTTTCTGAGATAGGCTTTATGATAGGAATTTTATTTTTGTGGATTTAAATTGATGTGTAAATGCCAGCGAATCACTCATGAACTGAATAAAGCCCAAAGGGCATTATGTTAAGCTTGTGGGTGATTTGCCGGCATTTACACATCCATAAAATCCACAAAAATAAATTTCATTTCTTAGAATTCCAACTCCGCCATCTATATCTGAAATGCATACCTTAGAATTCTCTGCAAAGAAAATAGTTTCAAGATTCTGGTTCAGGGGATTTATTGATGTGTAAAAGCTGTTTTCGGCTCCCTTTTGACCAGTCAAGTTGCACTAAATTACCATTAGAATATTAACCTATAAATGCCTAGCTTCTCATTAAAGGGACATGGGCAAACAGTGTAGACCCAGGTCAGATGCTACAGAATGTGGCATCTGATCAGGGCCAACACTGTTTGCTTTGAATACAGATTTTTTTTTAGAATAAGAAAATGGCTTCCAATTTGTTTTCCCTCAAAACAAAAACAGGCCCCAAGGTTATAAAACCTTTTTCATGCTCAACTCAGCTGAGCATGAAATTTTTTCTGCTCATAAATTTTAAAATGCCAACAATTGTTGGCATTTTAATATT